>JAVIAB010000024.1:19901897-20501897 GCA_032433765.1 Megaustenia siamemsis | reverse complement strand
ATTTGTCAACGGGCACATGATTGTTTCTGAAGTGGGAAGCTAGTTCAATCCAACGCTGCCCTGGTAATGTTTTATTAAGACTCCACTCACTAATTTTTTGTGAAGTAACAAACTGTTTCATGTAGACATATTCGTCATACATTTCATTTTCTGGAAAGTCGACTGAAGGCACTGTTTGACTCACTAATGATGAAGACTTCTCAATATCTTCCCAATTTGGTGTTCTGTTCAGCATTACCCAGCTGTAAGACTCTAGGTTTTGACAATTATTTGCAGCCCATTTCTTCAAATAACTGCTGTTTCATAAAATGAAGAAACACTGGCGTTAAACTTTTTTACATCATCACATGGAAATCCTTCCATTTCCAGCTTTTTAAGGATTATCTGAACTCTTGATGGCAAGAAGCCGTCTTCCAGCTTGGACTCCAAGATAGCTTTCAACCTTTTGATGTTGTCAGTGACTTCAAATACAGTGACCATCTGTCCCTCTACTTTCTGCACTGCTTCGTGGAAAGAGGATGCCTGACTGTGAACCAAAATAAGCCATGCCTCAGACAGTGGGTTTTCAAAGAATTCCTGTATAAAAACTGGGCATCTGTCTTGAGATTGAAAATATGATTTTAGAGGCAGGAACATGTAAAGAACCCTTTCAACAGCAGGCAAGAGCGCAAGCCACCTAGTTTGTGAATAACCTAAAATCATCTGGAAGTTTGTGTCGACAAACTGACAAAACTCCTTGAGGCTTTCAACTCTAACTGTGTATGATTTGAAGTACAGATACATTTTTGCAATAGTCATTTCAACATCAACAGGCAATACGTCTGCAGCTGCTCGAACAGTGTTGTGGAAAATATGGCAAGCACACCCAACACCTATCAAACTATGTCCAAGGTTTTCTTTCAGTTTTGTGAAAACATTGTTCTGTCCTTTTCTTTCAGCGCCCCCAAAATTAGAATTTGTGTTGTCTGCACATAATCCAACTACTTTCAGTTCTAAACCATTTTCAGTTAGTCAATAAGAAAACTACTTACTATATCAGATGTTTCACCCGGCAATGACTTCAACTCTAATATTTTAACTTTCAGTCCCTTATTGCGATCAAAGTATCTGACAAGCAAAGGAAAAATCTTGATTTCTTTGTGGTTGGAGGCATCTGTCAGTATGGGGATAAATGTTACGTTTTCTAGGTCACATGTCAACTCGTTTAGAGCATGGGGTGTGAACACATTCCGAATAATAGCTTCTGTTTTCGTACGTGCACAAGCAAATTTTGGTTCTAAAGTTACCTGAAGCAATTTTGATGTGCAGTCCATAGATCTAAACGTGTGATTGTGCATCACTGTATGATATGCAAAGGCACCTTCTGTAGCAGCTAACTGTTCTTCTTTGTCACCAACCTGTTCAGCTCGAAAAAAATTTGTCAACGACGAGCTTGATGCAGCAGTAGCGACGGCTCTCTTATGTTTATCACTATTTATGTGGCTCTTAATATCACCACGTCCACTATGGTTAATAGTAAACCCGGATGAACATATATTACATCTTACAGTGAAGTCTGATGACGATGTAGACTTTTTTATAAAAGGGTATTCCTTTTGTAAATCTTGATTAAAACTACAATTACGCTTCGGTGCCATTTTTTGCGAAAGTGAAAGTGAGTAACACAACGAATATATACGAGATTTAAAACTAGGAGCGCATTCTACTGTTTTGATATTAAACAAAATTGTCTACACAGCAACGGAATAATATTTTTTTTAATTGATGAAATGTACACCGTATACCAAAATGGCAAAATTGGTAAACGTTTGTGTCCCAAATTATTTTTTATCAAATCCGGGACAAAAGCTAAAAAATATGCCAAAATCGGGACAAAACCGGTATGGCAGCTAATCCGGGACAAAGGTTAAAAAAATGTCAAATTCCGGGACTGTCCGGGACGAATGGTCACCTTAGATTAGGGAGGTAGAGTATATAGGAAGGAGAGACTGGAGACGACGATGGAAGGGGATGAATAGATAAAGTAGTAGCAGAGTACTAATCTGAGAGTGATTAGGCTAAAAAAAAAATGGGGGTAAGGGGTTGTAGCAAATGACTAATCTAAGATGATTAGGCTACATCGAGTAAGCAGGCAAAAAGCAAAGCAGCGGAGCGGTATATATATGCAGTGCAAAGGTGTATATATATATATATATATATATTTATATATTTATATATATATAAAGTGCCAAAGATATATATATATATACAGGTCGCGAGCGAGATGGACAGATACGATCTAGATATTTTAGGATTAAGCGAAATGCGCTGGCTTGGAACAGGTAGGAGATCTATTGATAATAAAATAGTAGTTTTTTCTGGAAGGGAAGATGGAAAACACCGTGAAGGAGTAGGCATAATGATGACAGACAAAGCTGCAAGAAGTTTATTAGAATGGGAACCGGTAAATAGCCGTCTGATACGAACACGATACAAAACAAAACATGGAAGATTTTCAATTATTCAATGTTATGCGCCTACTAACGAAGCTGATGATGAAGTTAAGGACGATTTTTATAACCAACTGCAACAACTTATAAACAAAATACCAAAACACGATCTTTTAATTGTAATGGGAGACTTCAACGCCAAAGTAGGACAAGATAACGCAGGAGTGGAACATGTGATGGGGAGAGAAGGCTGTAATACAACAAGTCAGAATGGAGAAAGATTAATAGAATTATGTTTAATAGAAAATTTAGTTATAGGTGGGACATTATTTCCACACAAAAATATTCACAAAACAACATGGATATCTCCTGATGATAGAACCTCAAATTGACCACCTATGTATTAAACAACAATTCAGATCATCATTAATAGATGTAAGAGCTTACAGAGGTGCTGATGTTAATAGTGACCACAACTTGTGCATTGGGAAAATAAGATTAAAATTTAGAAACCAACAGAAGAGGTCAATTACACATAAAATTGATAGTCATAAACTGAAAGATGAAGCCATAAAGGAAAAGTTTAACATAGAGCTAAGTAATTGTTATTCAGCACTCGGTGAAATAGACTTAGATATCAATGAAATGTGGGACTCACAGAGCAAAATACTAATGACAGCAGCAGAAGCAAGTGCCGGACTGAAGAAAATGGAAAAACGAGCTTGGATCTCAGACACCACATGGAAATACATCAAAGAAAGAAGAGAAGCAAAGAGAGCCGTGACTAATGTAAAGACAGATCTTGGAAAGGTTCTGGCAAAAGCAACATACAAAGAATTAGACAACAAAGTGAAAAGTTCGGCAAGAAGAGATACAAGAGCTTATATAGACAACTTGGCAGAGAAAGCAGAGACAGCTGCAATTACAGGAGACAGCAGAACTCTCTATACTGTACAAAAGATGCTGACAAACACCTATACATCCAGTGGAACACCAATTCTAGACAAATCTGGATTAATGCTAACAACAAGCGCAGACATAAAAGCCCGTTGGGCGGAACACTTCAAAGAAATTCTTAACCGTCCACTACCTCACAGTTTAATAGATTTTGAAGCTGAAACACCAGCAGCAGAATTAGATGTAAATTTAGATGACTTCACCTTGAGTGAAATAGAAACCACCTTAAAGCTAATGACCAATAACAAGGCTGCTGGAGAGGATAAGTTAACAGCTGAGATCCTCAAGGCAATTGATAGCCATAATTTAATACATCTCCAAAAAATGTTCAACATCATTTGGAAAACAGAGAAGACGCCTCATAAATGGAAAAAAGGAATCATTGTTAAGATCCCAAAAAAGGGCAATCTTAGAGATTGTAACAACTGGAGAGGCGTGACACTTTTGTCAGTTGCCTCAAAGTTATTCTGTAAAATCATCCTAAATAGAATAAAGGATTCAATAGATACAGTAATGCGTGAAGAACAGGCTGGGTTTAGAAAAGGGAGAAGCTGTCTTGACCACATTTTCACTCTACGACTTATATTGGAGGAACACATTGAAAAGCAAAAACCTTTTGTACTTAACTTCATCGACTTCAAAAAAGCATTTGATAGTATTCATAGAGATTCTTTGTGGAAAATTCTGAAGCAATATGGTTTACCATCAAAAATCATAAATATTATCAAAGACATGTATGATGGTTACACATGTGCAGTTCGAACAGAGGAAGGACTGAGCGAATGTTTCCCAATAGAAACTGGGGTTAAACAAGGATGTATTTTATCGCCCTTGTTATTTGGAATTGTTATGGACTTCATAATGAAGAAATGCTGCACTGGTAATAAAGGCATCGAATGGATACAAGGAGACCATTTGGAGGACCTCGACTTTGCTGATGACATAGTTCTCATCAGCAGTCAGATAAAAACGATGCAGGAAAACACAAATGAACTATCATCAATAGCCAGCAAAATTGGGCTTGAGGTCAATCATGCAAAGACTAAAATCATGAAAAGTTTAATTCCAACAAGTGACAAAATATACATGGAAAACAAACCAGTAGAAGAGATCGATCACTTTATCTATCTTGGAAGTCACATTGATCGAGAAGGGGATACGAGCAAAGAAATTAGAATCAGACTGGCTAAAGCAGCAATGTCTTTCAGAAGCCTTGAAAAGTTGTGGAAATCAAAACTCATTAGCACAAACACAAAACTTAGGCTATTCAAATCAAATGTACTATCAACCCTTACGTATGCGTGTGAAAGCTGGAAAACAACAAGAGATATAGAAACAAAGTTGAACGCATTCGAAAATAAATGTCTAAGGAAAATACTTGGTATAGAATGGAACGAATTCAAAACAAACGAGGAAATTAGAGAAATCGCCAATCAACCACTAATATCTTCAGTGATAAAGAAAAGACGATGGTCATACGTTGGACATGTGATGAGAAGAGATAATAATCGAATAGCAAAGCAAGCCCTCATATGGGAAACAACAGGTAAAAGAAAAAGAGGAAGACCCAGGGAGACACTGAGAAGAACATTGATGAGAGAGGCAAGAGCAGCAGGAATCGGCTCCCTCAATGAGATAGAACTGCTTGCACAGAACAGAGACAAATGGCGAGATTTGATAACATATCTTTAAAAGAATTGATAACTGCTAAATGAAAACTGCTAGAATAAAAATTTAGATAAGAGGAGTATCTTGGTCTACGCCCTATGGGCCGGTTACGGCTCGAAAGGTCAATATATATATATATATATATATATATATATATATATATATATATATATATATATATATATATATATATATATATATAGGTGTTTCATGAAGGTCTTTCAATATTTGGGACATGTGATGAGAAGAGATAAAAACCGAACAGCAAAGCAAGCCCTCATGTGGGAAACAACCGGTAAGAGGAAAAGAGGTAGACCCAGAGAGACACTGATGAGAGAGGCAAGAGCTGCAGGAATCGGCTAACTCAGTGAGGTAGAGCTGCTTGCACAGAACAGAGACAAATGGCGAGATTTGATAACATATCTTTAAAAGAATTGATAACTGCTAAATGAAAACTGCTAGAATAAAAATTTAGATAAGAGGAGTATCTTGGTCTACGCCCTATGGGCCGGTTACGGCTCGAAAGGTCAATATATATATATATATAAAGGTGTTTCATGAAGGTCTTTCAATATTTGGGACATGTGATGAGAAGAGATAAAAACCGAACAGCAAAGCAAGCCCTCATGTGGGAAACAACCGGTAAGAGGAAAAGAGGTAGACCCAGAGAGACACTGATGAGAGAGGCAAGAGCTGCAGGAATCGGCTAACTCAGTGAGGTAGAGCTGCTTGCACAGAACAGAGACAAATGGCGAGATTTGATAACATATCTTTAAAAGAATTGATAACTGCTAAATGAAAACTGCTAGAATAAAAATTTAGATAAGAGGAGTATCTTGGTCTATGCCCTATGGGCCGGCTACAGCTCAAAAGGTCAATAGATAGATAAATAGTGGAGACAGCAACTGCTTACTTTAGTCAAAGTTAATATACTTGACATTTTCAGAAATTGTAAGCTTATTCAGCATAATACTCTATCCTACATTTATAGCTCCACTATAGCTGAGTCCTTTGTATAGATGTGTATCCATTCATCAGGATATGGCCAGATTGTTTTTTTATGTCAGGCTTTTTAGTTGAGCAGGATCCAATTTTTTCCTCTGAGATTTCTTTAAACCATAGAATGAGTTCAAGACTAGTGCAGAAATAAGAGAAATTACATAACACCTAAAAATATCTGCTATAATCAAGAGAAGAAGCTGGTCATATGTTGGCTTTGTGATAATGGACAGCAAAATAAATATCAAAGTCGGTTCTCAGATGGGAACTAGAGGGTAAAAAGAGGCCGACCTAAAAAACACCAAAAAGATCATTAAAGTGAGAGGCAACAACAGCAGGCATCATCAGCTCCCTCATGGAGATTGAGGAACTCGCGTAGAACAGAGCTGTGTGCACGCCTATTCGGGGCACACTTTTTAAATGAAATGGCCTAAGATATGTTGACGCAAATTAGACCCTTGATATGATGCAAATGAGGCCCTTCCACTGACAAAAATTCTGGAAAAAACTTTTAGACAAAATTTTTCTTCCACTGCCTTGCTGCTATAAAATCAATTGCTGTTTATATATTGCCCCTGGCAGTTTCGTGTTTGTTGTTTCAGTTCATCTTGCAAATTTGCTAAAATAACAATGTCAGCCTAAAAGTCCAATTTTTATGACTTTCACCTTTACCGATACTGCAAGCACAAAAATATGTTTCAACTTCAAATGTAAATTTAATAATTGAAATGATCAAAGACATACAACTTTCACTTTTACTCACCAAAATTATTAAATGTTATTGTTGTATAAACAAACATAGATTCAAAATGCTAATATGAGAGATTAGATGTTGTGAATTGTAATATAAATGTTATAGTCCAGGAGTAATTTTTCTGACAGTGGTGGGCTAGACAAACATTCATGTCAACATTTTTCTGGAGGGAATTCCATATTTGAGATCTTAACTGCATGAAACTGAGGTGGTTGTTTTAAAGAGGAAACATTAATATGTGTGTGGCGAGACACATTGCATGTCCTGTGCAAGATCTGACAGTTGAAAGATCGTCGGACACACATCTAGAATTTCTGCCCTATGTGCTGCCTTCAGCCTGAAAGGACAATAAATAAATAAATAGATTTCTTTAAGGGTTTAATCCTGTTGGATAAGTGTTATTTGCACAATCATTATATATGGTCATATGTATTCTGAGAAAAACTCATTTATTATTTCACCAGAAAAATAATATATATGAGTCATTCTGCTGGTGAAGATGAGTTAGGTCAAATTGCATGATGACCAACTTTGTTCAAATAAATCATAACTCATGTCATATTTTAAGCCATACTTTTTGACTACTTTATCTTGGTTTTCTGCAGGGTGCTTTGTCAGCATATGGAACAGCTACTCGTATACTTAAAGAGAAAGTGGAAGCAAACATTCCACCAGAAATTCTGAACAATGTCGCTGCTTTACATTTTAGGCTTGGCAATTATACAGATGCCAAAGTGAGTCATCTGTGACCATGAGTTTATTGTTGGTACCTTTATAAATCATATTCAGATATTTTTGTTTTCGCTTATGTTTTAATTTTTTTTTTTTTTACAAGTTATCTGTATCATTTGAAGTTAATTACCTTTTTCTTCAGGTATTATTATGTGACATTAACATGTTACAATGTGCATATATGTATATACATACTGGTACGTAAGCTTTCCAGTATAAACTGACACTAAGGTAGAATAAACTAATTAAGGAATTGCTAATTTCTTTGTAAAACTCAAACAAAAGACATCTTTTGTTAATTTTACTAGCTATGTAGATAGTTGTCATTATTGATTTTCACTGCTAGTTGATAGAGTGTAAAATGCTGGTGACAAAACTCCTCCTTGAGGACCTGCTCCAAAGTTATTTTTCTGCTGGTCTGCTCATTTACTTGTACTCTACCCATTCTGTTTTCAAGGTAGCGACTAATCCATTTGTACATTCTCCCACAAATATTATTTCTCGGGGGCCTCGGTAGCCTAGTTGGGAAAACCACCCGACTAGACTACCGACGTTCGGACAACCCGTGTTCAATTCCCGCTGGGAGCAGTGTGAATTGTACTCGTGGTTGGAATAAAAAAAAATACCCCCACGGTCGACCCAGCCGTTGGCAGAAATGGGTACCAGGGTATATTATCCTGGGAAGGTGAGGAATGTCGCTTCGCATCTGAGTTTCGATGCTTGAGGCTACACTATACAGAAATATCCGAACATTTCTGGATAGGCGGCCGAGCACATATGGGTATATACTCGCGTGCTAAGACGCCGGTTCAAGTCTCGTACTTTACCTTTACCTTTATTATTTCTCACATTGACTTTCAATATCACTTTCTAAACAATGTCAAATGTCTTTTAATATACGATATTTCCCCCACATAGTTATAGAACCCTTCCACCTGTGTTTTAACCCTCCCATTAGGAGGTCAACTACATCGGGTGTCCTACCCCGCATTCATTTTCCTTCAGGCCACAGAGCAATATACAGGGAAGACATTTTAATTTTTATTTCTCATTTTAGTTCAAAATTATTTTGTTTTAGATACTTCATTATTAGTTAGCTATGTAGAGCTAATTCTATTTACTTACATATTTGTGTTTGTGTTGTTTGTTGTTCCTTCTGAAGGCCTATTGAGACAAAATGTTGTTCAAATTTGTGTCGTCCACTAATTACATAAAGCTTAAACCATACCATTTTAAAGATTTTTTTTCATTTCTCCTTTTTTTTTTCTGGGGACTGGTTGGTCTTGAGGCAAGATGCCAGCCTCGAGACAAGAGAGGTTGTGGGTTCAATTCCCGGCTAGTTAGGATTTTTATTTATGATTTCTCTCTGCGGCACCCTGGTCTCAACAGCGAGAACCTGCTTGAAATGTCAATTACTCATGGCCGGAAAAAATATAAGTACCTCCGCAGCTGGAGTTATCTGCCAGTGCGTTGAGGGACCCCTGTGCATACGGCCACCAGGGAAAAATGGATTAAGACACAAAATTCAGTTCCTAGTCTCTAGTGACTTCGTCAGAGGTAAAAGCTGGGAAAAAAATTTCTCCTTTTCTAAATACACTCAGACTGCTTGAGTGTGTTTTTTCTCTTGGAAAGCACCTTCTATTTTTTTTAACTATGTAGGTAATCTGGTCTGGTCTTTAGACAGATCTATGTTGCCGGAAGCCAGCTTGCTGTGGTATTAGGAGTTGTTTTTCTTCCAGGTGCCATATTAAGTAAAGTAAAATACCCCCATCACATCAAGTGGCGTATAGGGAATATGGTGTTAGTGACCATAAATTTTACAGACCTTAGCACATGATTTTTGGGGTAATGTGGTCGGTATTACGCCCGTGCCTCTTTACTATCCCAGAAAAAAATCCGGTACCCATTGAGGCTGGGTGAACCGGACGCCGTCAGTTGGGATTGAACCCTACCTCTTGTCCTTTGTAGTCCAGTTCACTAACCACTGAGCTATCGCGGCTCCAGGTGCCATATTACTCCCTTGTTAATCATACATTCCCTTAGTTTTCCTACATAGCTGAGCAGACTGACAGGGCATATAGCCTTTTTGGTCTGATGGGTCTTTCCCCTTCTTTGATACTGGGATTATTATTGTCTCTTTCCATGCTTGTAGCACAATTCCTCTTTTCCAACTAGAGACAAATAATTGTCTCCAGTCTGAACCACTGGAAACTACTATTCGTACTGTTTCGTCCTAAATGTTTATCTGCAACACAAGGCCCTACCCTATCCGGGAGATACTTGTCTTAATAGGAAAAATACAGATATACAATTTATTCTCGAGTTGTGATCGCAGCCCTATGCTATAGTCATGAGAACACCTGCATGAAAGACATCGCCAATGATGGCTAATTGTTTTAGTTAGCTGAGTTGGCACTGTTCCCTAACGTTTGGCTTTTTGTGGCAATGCGTTTTGCCAAGGAGTACAAGTTCAATCCTGCTTCGGGCCATATATTATTCTTTGTTTTTTTTCCTGTTGTTGATTATTTGTCATTTTTTCTGAATGCTGTAACCATACCTCTTCCTCTGAATTGATTCTCTTTTCCAACTGTAGCTCAGAACAGACGGTAGCTTCTTTTTTGCTTTTGTGTCTTGTCCTATTAGCATTTCATTGTAACTCCATCTTTCCTGGTGATTATCTTAAGCGATCTTATTGTCTCTTTCATTTGGTTCATGATTATATTTGCCATCATGTCTACCTCTGATACAGAATTAGTATTATCATAGATTGTGTGCTTGTCCTCTTATGGCTTTTTTATATCTGCTGATATATCAGTGTGACACAGGCAAAGTGATCTAAAAGTATGTTTGTGCTCTCTTCCCTGAAAGCATTTTGCTCTTATGTTTTATTGTGATTTGTTTGTTGCTGTCACCTTCATTATTAAAGGCACTGATCGGCTTCCATAATTTTCTTCTCTCTTTGTCTAGGTTTAGATTTTTTGTCTTTTCCTTCAGGCATTCTATTGTGTTATAATTCATTGTATATTTATATTTTGCAGCAGTTCCTTTTAATTGCCTAATAATAATATCCTTTAATTAAAATGTTTGCTTCAGTAGTTTGTTCCATCTCTGGCTTCACACATTTTGTTCTCATAATGGTTCTTCCGTCTAGTACGGTTTGTAATTTTTTTTGCACCCCTGGGAATCGACTCAATAACTGTTTGCAATATTTCTTTGCTGAGGCTTTCAACACATCTGAACGCTTGTTCTTAAAAAACTTTACCACATTTTTATGCAGTTACGACTTCAAATACAGAATTCCCACCCACATTACAATCCGCTTAATTCACATTTTATCTCTCATATTAACATTTTGAATATATATATTAGTTTATACAGTAGTCTATCTATCTATCTATTGACCTTTCGAGCCGTAGCCGGCTCATAGGGCATAGACCCAGATACTCTTCTATCTATCTGTCTATTGTCCTTTCGAGCCGAAGACGGCACATAGGGCAGAACCACAATCTCAAAAACAGAAACCTTGCGTGCCAAAATGGCACATATTGCAGAGATCACTGCTCTATGGCACTGCTTCCATAACAATACTTTTTACAATGACAGCTTGTCAAGCCATCGATCAACCTCCTTAGTCGCCTCTTACGACATGCCTAGAAGGTTACAGTGTCACTATTCTTTACCTCCCTCATAATGAGGCCCCGGTAACACACAGGCACAGATACTCTTGCTCTTATCTAAATTTTTATTCTATCAGTTTTCAATCCTTCTAAATATATTTCATCAAATCTCACCATTTGTCTCTGTTCTGTGCAAGCAACTCTATCGCATTGAGGGAGCCGATTCCTGCTGCTCTTGCCTCTCTGATCAATCTTCTTCTCAGTGTCTCTCTGTGTCGGCCTCTTTCCCTCTTACCTGTTGTTTCCCACATAAGGGCTTGCTTTGTTATTTGGTTATTATCTCTCCTCATCACATGTCCAACATATGACCATAGTCTTTTCTTTATTACTGAAGATATTAGTGGTTGATTGATGATTTCTATAATTTCTTCATTTGTTTTGAATTCGTTCCATGCTCTACCAAGTATTTTCCTTAGACATTTATTTTCGAATGCATTCAACTTTGTTTCTATGTCTCTTGTTGTTTTTCAGCTCTCACATGCATACACAAGGGTAGATAGAACATTTGATTTGCATAGTCTTGTGTCAAGTTTTGTGTGTTTGTGCTGATGAGTTTTTATTTCCACAACTTTTCAAGGCTTCTGAAAGACATTGCTGCTTTAGCTACTTTGATTCTAATTTCTTTACTTGTATCCCCTACCTGATTAATGTGACTTCCAAGATAGATAAAGTGGTCGATCTTTTTCACTGGTTTATTTTCCATGTATATTCTGTCATCTGTTGGAATTAAGCTTTTCATGACTTTAGTCTTTTCATGATTGATCTCAAGCTCAATTTTGCTGGCTATTGATGGTAGTTCATTTGTGTTTTCCTGCATCATTTTTATCTGACTGCATATGAGAACTATGTCGTCAGCAAAGTCGAGGTCCTTCAAATGGTCTCCTTGTATCCATTCAATGCCTTTGTTACAAGTTCAGAATTTCTTCATTATGAAGTCCATAACAATTCCAAATAACAAGGGCGATAAAATACATCCTTGTTTAACCCCAACATACCATCACCCTAGTGCCAAGAGAGAAGCTGTTCAACAAAGCAGCATCCAGCATAAGACACTACTATTTTACCAAACTACTCTCTTATCATGATTGCTTACTACCAATGTCAAGACGTCAAAGGCCATAAATATATACTGGGTGCTGCTTTACTGAACATCTTCTCTCATGGCTGAATTTGCCAATCCTGGACAGATGGATACATCCACAGATCGATCAAGGTGCATTTGTGGTACCTGGCCATGTCTCTTTTCTCTTGCGCCTTTTGTCTTCTGAATTTGATATCAGCACTGTCTTGAAAGTTGCTGTGCCATTTTTTATGTTTGCTCTTCATGTGCTACGATCCACAGCCACATTTTCCAAGTTTCTTTCACTTATAGAAAATTCCCTCGAGGAAGCCCTGCAAACATCCTAGCACTGGTCTGCCCTTTGGTCTCTTTCTGTCCTTAAGTTCGCCATACAATATTTGTTTGGGAATATTATTGTTTGCCATTCTTCTTACATGGCCCAGCCACCTTAGTCTACGAATCCTAAGTGTTGCCATGATCGGTGGGAGTTTGGCTCATTGTAAGATATATATATAACGTTGAATATGTGAATATTGGTGTCCTTTATTATGTCATCTCACATATTTCTGAACTCTTTTTTGTTTTTACTGATACTTCATTGCTTGGTATGTTGCTGCGTGTTAGTATCAGTGCTCCTCCTTTGTGTTCCTCTCAGTCGAGTTGGGATGTCTTGTATCCTGATTGTGAATCTATGGTTGTTATTAAGGTGTTTCTTGTATACAAACATCATCTATTTTTTTCTTTTTACAGACGATGTTTTAGGGGGACTTTTGTATTAAGTACTCCATTTGTACTCCACTGTAATTTAGTTTCACCGTTGGTGTTTGATTAATAGCTCTTTCTCTCTGTGCCTTGACTTCACAACACATATCAAGCTGACCACCAAAAGAATGGTTGGGCCCAGCAGTTCGCCACCTGGCGAGATGAGCACCATAGCGCTTTCTCAATTGTGACATTTTAATGGTGAGAGTTACTTTCTGCCATGAGCTTTCTCTCTGTGTATCTCACATTTTGGGTGCCACTTTCTTGATTCCTGTTATGTTATACTTATATTTTTCCTGTGTGGGGGAAAATACTGTATGGGCATAAGGGTTTTGGCATTGTTTAGGACAGTATTAGATCGCTGGTTGTCAGTACTTTGCAGATTGCTGGGAAATTGCTCCTCCTTAGTCTTCCTCTTCTGAAGCCTTTGAGACCTGGTTTGAGAGCCTTTTGTATTTCTCCGCTTACTGTATCACTTTAGTTTTCCGTCTCTCTTCCAGAGGTTGGAGGCCTGTTACTGTTTGTAGAGTCTCTATAGGTGTCGATTTCATAGCACCAGTGATGCAGTTATGATATGAGCAGCCTGGCTTTCTGTTCTACTAAACTGTGATTTGGATGCTGTAGCCCAAACCAGACCGTGATTCCATTCTCTGGACAGGTCTTACTCTTCCAGTGTACAGTTATTTCAAGATATTGCTGCCTACTCACCAGTCCATTCCTGCTAAATACTGCATTATGTTTGTTAATTTTTTTTTCTTTTGTTTAATTTGTCTATCTAATTTATGCACGTCATTTTGCAATCCATGGAGACGCCAAGATATGTTGGGTTTTGGACAATTGGGGGTGTGTGTTTGTTTATCTTCAGGTTTTCTGGGAGGGAATTTCTTTGAGACTAAAAATTGTAACTTTTTTTTTTTTTTTTTTTTTTTTTTGGGTGGGTAAAGTGTTTTTTGGTTGCTCTCTAGAGTTTATGAGGAATAGGTTGTCTTTTCTCAATTCTCCACTTGTTTGCCTTGAGCATTGGTTTCCTTATTACGTCTTTCAAAGTGGCTATTGAAGTCTCATTACACTAGGAAGGTGTTATTTCCATTACCTCCAGTTAAATTATCATTTCTATCTATCTATTGTCCTTTCGAGCCGAAGACGGCACATAGGGCAGAACCATAATCTCAAAAGCAGAAACCTTGCATGCCAAAATGGCACATATTGCAGAGATCACCACTTCTAAAATCTATGGCTCTGTTTCCATAACAATACTTTTTACAATGACAGCTTGTCAAGCCATCGATCAACCTCCTTAGTCGCCTCTTACGACATGCCTGGAAGGTTACAGTGTCACTATTCTCTACTTCCCTCATAATGAAGCCCCGGTAACACACGGGATAAATTATCATTTGGGCAGTCCATATTGAATATCCTTACTGTTGGGGTTTATGTATAAGATCGTCGAACACAAGAATCTAGAATTTGTTACCTATGTGCCATCTTCGGCTCCAAAGGACAATAGATAGAAAGTGGAAATCTATATAACAATTATTTCTCATGTATGGTGTTGTATGCATTCAAAGTCTGTAATTTAGTCTTTGAAACAGGCATGCATATCTGTGTTGTGTTTATTGTATTTTTGTATTATTATTAATTAAGTGTATGATCTCAGGTTCCTCTAAGACTTCTAACATTTACCCTTGCAATTTAAAGGTAATTTTTAGTACAATTTTGCTGTCATAATTTATAAGAATAACTGTTGTCATAATATTATAGAAATACTATGAAGCTTCATTGGAGCGCTCGAAGTCAGATGCTCAGCATGATGAGACTTACTACAGTGCTATCTCAGTAACAACAACTTACAATTTGGCCAGGCTGTATGAAGCTCTTCATGAATATGACAAAGCTGATAAGAGTTACAGAAACATTCTAAGAGACCATCCCAACTATGTGGATTGTAAGTTTTAATGATAGTTTACAGCAGAATTATTGCCAATGTTGATGTTTTGGTAAAAGATTAATCCAATTTGTAAGTCAAACATTTCTTCTTCTTCTTCCTTTCAGCTTCCTGTGGAGCATAGATCTTCAACAAACACTTTCCAAGCCATTCTATTTCTTGCCATTCTTTTTAGATGAATCCATGTATTCCTCATCATCTTCATCTCTGCTTACGTCTTCTCCAAGATTATTTTGGTCTTTTATTCCCCTTTGTATTTTTCCTTGGGAATTAAAAAAAAAATGGTCTGTTGTGTAATATTCCCAGTTGGCTTCCGCAGTGTGTGTTGTGTCCTGTAGTCCTATCCAGGACCATCAATTAAACATACATTACCAATTATTGTAGAATGTAGACAGTAATTACAAATTCAAATATCCTACCAGTATTTGTATATAAGTCCCGTGTGTTACCGGGGCCTCATTATGTGGGAAGTAAAGAATAGTGACACTGTGACCTTCCAGGCGTGTCGTAAGAGGCGACTAAGGAGGTTAATCGATGGCTTGACAAGCTGTCATTGTAAAAAGCATTGTTATGGAAACAGAACTATAGATTTTAGAAGCAGTGATCTCTGCAATATGTGCCATTTTGGCACGCAAGGTTTCTGTTTTTGAGATTGTAGTTCTGCCCTATGTGCCGTCTTCGGCTCGAAAGGACAATAGATTTGTATATAAGAATGGTAATCTGATCAGTATTTAAACCATAGATTACCTGTAACTCTTGTTACATTTGGTAGTGAAAATTACTACCACTTAATTGTAACATTATGAGATCTAAAAATAGTATTTTCTTCAAACTTTTGATACACCGCTGTGTGTTTACCAAAGGAGAGACACAAGGATTTTGATTTTCTCACTTAGGTTGATTTATGACCTGAAATTTGAAAGCCTGGACCGGATGTGTTCTATTGATACGGCCACCGTAAGTCCGTCAATATGCGTGTTCAGCTATCTCATAGCATTATTCGTTGTTTTTCGAGTTACAAATGGTTGTTTGATGTTAGCCAATGACCAAGGAAATTTCCCTGAAGAATGTTTGACCATGGCAGTGTCAAATTCCGAAGAATTTATATTTTGATTCTATCATTTTTACGAGGTATTGTAATCTATTCATAATATTGCTGAAAAATAAATAGTTTAACTGTAGTATTTGGATTGAAATGTTGCTGTGCTGGAACACTGATGTTTTTCTCACATAGGCTACCTTCGACTTGGGTGCATGTCTAGAGATCGAGGTCAAATCTATGAGGCCTCAGATTGGTTCAAGGAGGCTCTACAGATTAATCAGGTGGGGATAGATTTATAGTTATAAAAAGTATGCCTTTTATTTTAATATCTTTTAAATTTAAGTACACTTGTAGAGTTTAGCACTCAAAACACCTTGCTTTGGTGTGATCCTTAGTGAACATAGCTTTTGCTATAGAATGTCAATGACAAAATTAAACAGCACCGACAGATCATTGATCTCTTGTTTAATTCTTGTTGTGTGTGTTCATGAATACTGTTTGTGTCTTTGTCTGCAAGAAAGATTGTCTCTGTTAGTCTGTCCCAAGTTAATTTTAAAAACCCACTCTAAATGAAACTATTCCAAAAGTAATGTGCAAAAGAAATTGATGTTGCTTATGCCTGTTTGGGGCACACTCTTGCTGAAACAACTTAAGTCACAATGACGTAAATAAGACACTTCCCCTGACAAAAATTCTGGTGCTTCTAACCTACATTCAGGACTGCTATCAACAGAGCTTTAATTAACCCACCTTCTTGCTATAAAAATAGTTAATGTTTATATTAATGCCGCCGACATTGTCTGTTGTTTCAGTGCATCTCGCAAGTTTGCTAAAATAATAATTTTCACCTTATAGCCCAATGTTCATGACGTCCACTTTTACCGGTTCTGCGAACACATAAACATAGGTCTGCTTCAAATGCAAATTTAACAAAACTGAAGCGCTAAAAAAACTATGACTCTTATATTCAGGGAAATTATTAACTTGTATTGTTATATATATATTCAATTGCTGTTCAATTTACAGGATTTCTCTGATAGATTCTCTATTCTAAAAGTGAACAATTATTATAATTATTTTAACCAAATATTACAGTCAGAGAATCTGTCAAAGAAATTAGAAATTCATTTGTTACTTGTATTTGCAATAATACTCGAGATAAGAAAGAAAAGTTTATTCAGGCGAGATCTCATCATGAAAATCCACTTCGTGGAAATAAAACTGAAAGTTTAACATGTCCCAAATATTTGTGCCAAAATGTCAATAATAGTATTATCTCCTCAAGCTACATAGGATTTTCTTTAAGGAGTCAATAGTAAAGGGGTAGCCAGCAGGTAACACAAGTACAAGATCAATTGCATTCACTGGGATATGTCTTTTAATCTAGCAAGATTCACTACCACGTAGCGTTACGCAATAAGTGTTAGCTTTTTATGTATTGTCGCTGACCATGTGTTTGAATATCACTAGAAAGTCCAGATGTCAAATTTTCTGATTTCTCAGACAGAAAGTCTGTAGCAATGTATAAATTGCTTGAATGGCCTTGGTTACTAAACATCGAATGCATGATAGTGACTATCTATCTATTGACCTTTTGAGCCGTAGCCGGCCCATAGGGCATAGATCCAGATACTCTTTCTCTTATCTAAAATTTATATCATTATACTGGAACACTACTCCGCCACTGTCAGAGAAAGCCTTTAGAGTGGCATTCTTTACCCGAATCATAGTGCTAGCTCGATGATGGATTCGAATGATGTGAGTCTTCTGGGGCGTTGCAAAGTTCAGATACCAGTAGACAGAATTGGTTCCACTTCTCCATTGTGTGTGTGTGCAGTCATTGTCATTGGTCTTTGTTTTGCTATTAACTGCGGCCTCTGGTCCACATCCGTCTCCTGTATAACAATTTTGTCGGTCTGGTTTGTGATCTGTTTGAGAGCCAGTTGCACTATTGTAGTCAAAACACAAACGTCAATGGCACACATTAAGATTGAGTTCTCACCGACCATTTCGCAGGCCGACAGTGCACTGACAGTATGTGAGGTACAAACATTTACAGACACCTATTGTCTGGACGAGCATTCTTGGTCGTTTTGTGCAGTGTGTAGTGGGTGTAGTAAAGGCTGCAATGTCATCATCAGTACTTGTCACGGCTACTGGTCACATGGGATCTATGGACACGACTGTTCCGGGTCTTGTCTCAGTGTCTGTCCTTTATTTGAGGAAAAATCTGGAAAATGCCTACAATGTAAACGTCTTGGCTATACCTGTAATGACACTTGTCCCGATGGTAATTTTGGGCTACAGTGCAAACAGATGTGTTCTGATGGCTGTGACATCATATGTACTCTCAAATGTCCGGACAACTGTTTCAACGACACCTGTCAACAGTCGATGGGGAATCTGTACATGCAAGAGAACGTTCTATGGGTCAGACTGCACTCTCAAATCTCTGGACAACTGTTTAACGAAACCTGTGATCCCCACGTTCAGAAGAGTCTGCCGACTACAACAAGCCCAAGCATATGGGCACTTTAATGTGTTTCTGTGCTAGACATGGTTCATTTTTTGGTGTTTTTTAGTGAAGCCATGGCTCATATCTTGCTGTGTTTCTGTCCTAGCCATGGCTCATATCTTAGCTTGTGTGTGCTGGCCATGTCTCATATCTTTATGTGTGTCTGTGTTTAGTCATATCACATATCTTAGTGTGTACCAGTGTTAGTCATATGTCATATCTTTGAGTGTGCATGTCTGGGTTAGTGATATCTCATATCTTTGTGTGCATGTTTATGTTAGTCATATCTCATATCCTTGTGTGTGCATGGCTATGTTAGTCCCATCTCATATCTTTGTGTGTGCATATCTATGTTAGTCATATCTCTTATCTTTGTGTGCATGTCTATGTTAGTCATGTGTCATATATCTTGATGTGTGTCAGTGTTAGTCATGCCTCATATCGCTGTGTGCATGTCTGTATTAGTCACATCTCATATCTTTGTGTTTGCATGTCTGTGTTAGTCACATATCACATCTTTGTGTGTGTATGTCTGTGTTAGTCACATCTCACATCTTTGTGTGTCCGTGTCTGTGTTAGTCACATCTCACATCTTTGTGTGTGCATGTCTGTGTTAGGCACCTCTAATGACTCGGGCAGATGGTGCTCGTAAACCTGGGAGGGTTATCTAAAATTTTATTCTAGCAGTTTTCAATCCTTCTAAAGATATTTTATCAAATCTCACCATTTGTCTCTGTTCTGTGCAAGCAACTCTTATTATCTCATTGAGGGAGCCGATTCCTCCTCCTCTTGCCTCTCTGATCAATGTTCTTCTCAGTGTCTCTCTGGATTAGCCTCTTTCCCTCTTACCTGTTGTTTCCCATATGAAGGCTTGCTTTGTTATTCGGTTTTTGTCTCTCTTCATCGCATGATAGTGAGCCAATAATTACACAGGCGTATATCAGTATATCTCAAGCCACACCAATTTAGTAATTAGGCAACAGAAAGTGAAACAACTATGATAGAAACGTCATGCTTGGTCCCAGAGATAAACTAAGTTTTGAAGATTTTAGGAGTAACTATATATATGGCCCTTTTCGTCTTGTCAGACGGTCTAGTGGAGGCTATTGCGTATTTTTTGAGGTATTGTTTTTGCCGAACAGCTTCTCTCGTGGCTAATTCTACCAATGTTTGACAAACACACGCGGTCACATAATGAACAGGTCAGGCTCGCTGGTCCACAGGGTTTACCATCCTTTTTCATGAGTCTCTTCTCTTCTAAGTCCTGTCTTAGAACAGTCTCAAATGTTGTTATACCGTTCCTTATACGTGCTCTCCATGATGTGCGATCACTTGCCAGATGTTGCCAGTCGTTTTCACAGATGGCGAAGTCTTTCAGAGATGATTTGCAGATATCTCTATATCGTAGTTTAGGTCTGCCGATTTGTCGTTTTCCGTGTTTTAGCTCGCCATATAGTATTTGCCTAGGAATGCGTTTTTCTTCCATCCGTTGGACATGCCCCAGCCATCTTAGCCTTCGACTTCTGAGCATCGACATGATTGTTAGGGTCTTAGCACGTTGCAGGACAGTTAAGTTGGTTATTTTGTCCTGCCATTTGATGTGCATTATTTTGCGGAGACATCGCATGTGGAAGACATTTAGTCTTTTTTCCTGGTTTGAGTATGTTGTCCAGGTTTCGGATCTATATAGTAGTGTGCTAAGCACACAAGTTTGATATATTAAGAGTTTAGTCTTTTGAGTTAGCTTCGTGTTGTTCCATGCCCTTTTTGTGAGTTTGCCGAAGGTCGTAGCTGCCTTACCAATTCGACAGTTTATTTCTTCATCAAGAGAGATGGTTTGCGTAACTGTGGATCCAAGATATGTAAATTTCTGTACTGATTCTAGTGGGCAGTCTTTTAGAGTAATAGATATAGGTTTGAAGTCACCTTGATTTAGTATTACTGTCTTCTGAACATTAATTGACAGTGAAAAAAGGTCGCATGCTTTATCCAGGTTGTTGATCAGCGACTGTAGGGTGACCTCACTATGAGCGACTAGGGCTGCATCGTCAGCAAATAAAAATTCTTTAAGTAGGGCAACATTTGTTTTGGTTTTTGCTCTTAGTCGTGCTAGGTTGAACAGTGAGCCATCTGGTCTTGTGCGAATGTAAATATCTCCTGAGCTGTTTTCGAAGGTGTAATTTAGGAGGGCAGCAAAAAATATACCAAAAAGGGTGGGGGCGAGGACACATCCCTGTTTCACTCCTTTGTTGACTTTGAAATTCTCTGATGGACTCCCATCAAAATGGACTTTGCCATTCATGTCTTCATGGAAGGAAATTATCAGCCTAAGTAATTTAGGAGGGCAGCCTATGCCTTCTAACACCTTGTAGAGACCATCTCTGTTTACTGTGTCGAATGCCTTTGTGAGATCCACAAAGGCAATATAGAGCGGCATATTTTGTTCCCGACATTTTTCCTGCAGTTGTCTAAGAGTGAAGATCATATCTATGGTTGATCTCCCGGGTCTGAAACCGCATTGGGACTCGGGAAGCACCCGTTCTGCAAGTTCTTTATGTCCAGTCCTTACGTTCCATGTGCCAAGTTTAAACATTGGTGCTTTCTTCCTCATTTCACTTTGCCTACTCTGCCTGGGCACAGGATATGGAGATAGTGCTTTACCCAGTCGCACTATCCCCCTCTCGACTTCGTTTCAAGGATTTCCGAAGGAGGGACAAAGTCCATACGTTCGGAATTGAAAGAAGGTGCAGGGGATGCCAGAAAGACGATTAACGCCGTCCACTGCCTTAGGGTCCCTCCCTCCGGATTTTTACTCTGGGTGTACTCCCATAACCTTCGATTCTAACTAGAAACTAGTCCACAAGGTAGTGGAGGGTTTTGTGGTCGAAGTTTCCCTTCTTCTAGACGGGTTGCCAGCCAAGGTTTACGAGTCCCGTCTACCCGGAGCGATATCTAAAGATACGCCTTAGTAACTATCCCACTTGCCAAAAATACGACACAGATGAGTGACAGCAAACACTATCAAGGCAAGAGACAGAGTATGTAGAATAAACACAAAATGGTATAAAGCAAGACACATTTAAATTGTCCTCCATGGTAACTAACTTTCGATATGGAGATGGCACCCAATGAACAAAATAAATTTCATCAACAACCTAGTGAACTATGAATTCTGAGTTTCAGTATCATCCTTGTTGATGTTGTATAATTCAACTTGTCTGGTCTGTCACTACCACAATATCGCGTTGTAAAATCCCACCTTTAAAAAAAAAATTTATCCAGAGTACATTGCAAACATGGGTGTCCGGTTAGCGCAATCGATAGGCGGTTGGCTTACCACGGCAACAGCCGGGGTTCGTAATCCTGGCGAGGACACCTGGGTTTTACTAATTCCCTAAAAATTAGTAGGAGCCGCGATAGCTCAGTGGTTAGTGAACTGGACTACTACGGACAAGGGGTAGGGTTCGATCCCAACCGACGGCTCCGGGTTCACCCAGCCTTAAATGGGTACCGGATTTTTTCTGGGAAAGTAAAAGCAGCACGGGCGTAATACCGACCACATTACCCCAAAAATCATGTGCTGAAGGTCTGTAAAATATAGGGTCACTAACACCATATTTCCCTATACGCCACTTGGCGTGACGGGGGGTACTTTACTTTTTACTTTTACATTGCAAACATAAGTATCAAATGAATCAATCGTCAGGTGTTTAGTATATTGTAAAATACAAAAGTGTCTTCTACTAGTAACATGCAGAAGCAAATTTGGTCCAATTTGTCAAAGGCTCCCTTTGTAGAATAACAAAATTCTATTATTTCAGGTTTTCCGCTGGATGGAATAGAATAACAGCTCATACTCTCTTGTTCATCATCATTATTAAACGTACCAAAAAATAGAACATAAAACAAAATCTCTTCCTTCGTTTCTTCCTCGTTTGCCTTTCAGCATAGAGGGGAGATATAAAATCTGTGGTCTTTTTGCTTTTCTCTTGGCCTCTCCTACTGTTGTTTCATAGCGTTTCTAATATTCCATCTATCCATCTTTTTCATGGTCGGCCATTGCAAAGGTCTGGTGTTTTCACAATGTTTATTGAAGGCTTGTTGTGTAGTATTTTAATTCTGCTTTATCACCTGGCCAAACCATTATATCTGTTGTTTCTTTATCTATTCTATTGGAGGGAATTATTCCTAGCTTTCTTCTCAGTTCTTCATTTCTAGTTAGGCTGTTTTCTATCCTTCATCTAACACATTTAATTTCAGCAGTGGTTATTTTTCTTATTGTTCTTGTATCCTCAGGGTCCTTTGGAAGCACAACATTGGAATGAAGATTATATTGTAGTGTGCTCATTTTGCCTCTAGAGTTATTTCCTTGTTGGACAATAGTGGTGATAGCTGCCCGGTGATTTGACAAGCTTTGTTGAATCTTAAGTCTATTTCTGCTGCTTTTAATTGTCGCTTGTAAGTAGACTTCCTAGATATATACACATGTTAAAAAAAAGTAAAGTACCCCCGTCATGCCAAGTGGCGTATAGGGAAATATGGTGTTAGTGACCCTATATTTTACAGACCTTCAGCGCATGATTTTTGGGGTAATGTGGTCGGTATTACGCCCGTGCTGCTTTACTTTCCCAGAAAAAAATCCGGTACCCATTAAAGGCTGGGTGAACCCGGAAGCCATCGGTTGGGATAGAACCCTACCTATTGTCCTTTGTAGTCCAGTTCACTAACCACTGAGCTATCGTGGCTCCCTATACATATATAGTCCATGTAATTAATAAACAATAGGGGTAATAGGGTACGCACTTCTATCTTACACCTCATCTAATTTCAAAGTGATCTGTGTAGCCTGCTGCTGTTCTGACTGTGCAGCTGCTGTTGTTGTAGGGACCTTTAATTATGTTGGTTAGATGTTGGCTTACTCTGTATGTTGTTAGTATCCCTTATAGTTTAATACAGGGGTGGAATGAATGCCTGGTACTTAATGCAGGGTACTTAATGATAACTGTAGTTTTAAAAAAAACATAATTCTACACTTCAAGAATCTGCAAATACAATCAGCAGCATACTCACACACCCCAGAGTGAAAATATATAATCTACAACTGTATAAATCGCTTGAATGTGGCTTAAAATAGTTGCATCTTCTTCTTCAGCTTTCAAGTCTTGTGATCATGCATTGTCAGTACATGTATATGCATGTCTGTCCTCATTTTTCCCCTAAACCTGAGCCATGGCTGCCAAGTCCGTATTCAGCAGTCTGGATCTAGGTTTGACGTAAGAGTTGTACTTTCCATAGGGTGGATGCCATCCAAGGCTGTTTGGCCCATCCTGCCTGTGGTTTCTGTCTGGGTGTTCTCCCATAGCCTTTCCTTCTCCCAATGGTAACTGCTAGGTTTGATCATATGGTCATACCATCATGGGATTACCTTCGAATTGACTAGTACTCTGCATGGCTGAGTGACTTAATTGCCTCTGCATCATTTCTCCTTAACTTTAATGATTTCCACTCTCCTAGTATACTGTTTTAACCCTCTAATTCCCAAAATCTGGTAAAGTTGTTCTCTGTTTACTCAGTCTGATGTTTTATCTTGATCAATGAAAGCTGTGTGTAAATTTTTTGTTGTGTTCTGTCATCTTTCTGCAGTGCATCCTCTATTTTTTTGGAACTCCATTTGAGAATCGCTTAACTGTTTTTCTATTATTAGCCTGACAATAGGACAACAGAAAAAATGTTAGAAAGCTTATGAAGACTGGCAACAGGCAATCATCGTACCAATATGGAAAAAGAAAGGTAGCAAGAGAGACAACCAAAATTATGGGAAAAGGTTCATGCTAATAATCATCATCATCATCATCTGGTACCGTGCCTGCTGGCGTAGGTGATCATGTCTTTCCACAACTTTCGATCTTGACGGTTATTTATCATTTATGTTGTTGCCTTCTGCCAAGTCATTCTCTTAAACTGTCTGGTATCTTTTCTCTTTGCTTCCCTCTATCTCTTCAGCCCTCAATTTTCCCAGTTGTTACAATATATTCCAACTGTTCTCTTCTCATTACATGGCCAAAAAATGATGATTGTTTCTTCCTAATTTTGGAAATTAGCTCTCTTCTTGCTTTGGCCTCTTTCAGAATGTTTTCATTACTCTTCTTAGCTGTCCATGGTATTCTCAACATTCTTCTGTAATACCACATTTCTACAGCCTCCAGTGATTTTCTTGTCTGTTGTCCTATTGTCCATGATTCACATCCATATGTGAATCTGTCTTTATCTGTCTATATTGTGCATTGCGGTGATAATCTTTTTCTTTGTTGTTACCATTACTTCTGTCTGTTTGCTATTAAGGCTTAGTCCTTTATTTTTGCTTTCCTTTACTATAATGTCTAACATTTCTTGTAACTCACTTTCACTCTTAGCGATTAAGTCTGTATCATCAGCATGCCTTAGATTATTTATTTTATGACCTCCGATTGTTATTCCAGACATGCCTCTTATGGATCTTAAAATAATCTCACTATACATATTAAATAAATCTGGTTACAGCACACAACATTGTCTAACACCCTGTTTTATTTGTTGAAACATTCCCAATTGGTTTCCAGTGCTTATGGCCGCTGTTTGTTGTCAGTACATGTTCTTTATTATTCTTTGATCTTTGTTATGTTTATGCTTTCTAAAATTGTGATTATTTCTTGGTGCTTTAATTTGTCAAATGCTTTGGTATAATCTATGAGGCATAGGTATAGATCTGTTTTCACCTCAATGGCTCTTCTACCAAAGATCTTATGATATATATGGCATTGCTCGTTTCTTTACCTCCAACAAAACCACACTTCATCACTAATTTCTGGACTGATTTTTGTTTTGCACTCTTCGCATGATGATTCTTAGTAATATTCCATCACACCAGATTTGTTTGGTAGGGCTATGAATATTGATTTGTTGTTGTTGTTGCGTTCGCCAGTTTTCAACTCTGACTGATGAAGTCCCTAGAGACTAGGAACTGAATTTTGCGTGTTTCCATTTTTCCCTGGCAGCCGTGTGCACAGGGGTCCCTCGCCACAGAGGCAAATAACTCCGACTTTTGAGGTACTCATGTTTTTTCCGCCGGTGAGTAACTGACGTTTCAAGCAGGGCCTGAGACCAGGGGTGGTTGTCGTAGAGAGAAATAATAAATAAAAATCCCAACCTGTGTAGCCGAGATTTGAACCCACAACCTCTCTGACCTGAGGTCAAGTGTCTTGCCTCGAGACCAACCATGGACTGGGAATATGAGGAAACTGCAACAAGGAACACTTTTCATGCACAGCCCTCAATGACTCCCGCCGCCCATCCACCATACACCAGAAGTTCACGTCCTCCCGAATATTGATTTGAGCAGGTTGTCTAGTATATATCCGCTCTTTTAGATATCATTCAATATTTTTGTTATTATGTCTATTCCAAAATTACCCCTGGCTTCAATCTCTTCTTTAGTTATATTATCTGGTCCAGGAGCTTTACCTGTTTTCATATTTGCAAGGCGTCTTCCACTTCTTGAGTATTTCTGGTCCTTCCCAATTATCCTTCCCAATTATCCTTCATATTTACTTCTGTTCATTCATCATTATAAAGATCTTTAATGTATTCTGTCCATCATTCCCTTATGCTTTCTTGTTCAAATGCCATCACATTATGGGATATTGGGAGAAAGAGAATGCAACTTTATTTTCCAAAAAGTGGGGGAAGGTGTGAGCAAATAGATAATGAAACCACATACTCTGATATAAAAAGAGTAATCCAGTCCATTGAAGGAAACTAGAATTGTTCTATTGATGACCACCTTACACTTGACTACTGATATCTTCAGTAGTGTGTCATTAAAAACAGAATAAATTCATACATAATTTTATATGTTAGATGCACCTCTGTGCACATGTGAACTAAATAATGAAACCAAGGAACATGCTCTACAGGTTTGTCTTATCTTTGGTCAGTTAAAAAGGATGCTTTGGCCCAATAACACAACATTACAAAGGCACATGGAGCAAAACAGGGCATCAGTTATATTTACCAAAGGCAATTTTCTGATTGTGTAAACACTGAAATGTGAACACAATGAGGAGGGTTGTGACCGATTAAATAATGTAATTGGTGTTGAAAACATATTTTTGTCTTTAACATTATATGGTTGATCACCTTGAAGTTTTCTCTGTTTGCAGGATCACCCTGATGCATGGTCTCTAATAGGAAATCTTCATTTGGCTAAGCAGGAATGGGGTCCAGGACAAAAGAAGTTTGAGAGGATACTCCAACGGCAGACAACAAAAGATGATGCTTACTCTCTCATTGCGTTAGGAAATGTCTGGTTGCAAACTCTTCATCAGCCAATGAGAGACAGAGAGAAGGTATTGTAAATATACTGTGTGCATCAAAGTTATAGTTTCATAATCACAATCAATCCTCATAATGCAGTTAAAAAATATTTATAAATTTGTTGTACACATTTCTTATTTAATTCATTACAAGAGATCTATTTGAGCAAGTGTTTCGGACCTTTAGCATCGTTTTTATATTCCCATTTCTGTGAATTAACCCCAAACAGAGCTTCTGACGACTTATATGTAGGGGCAGCCTATTTACTATTTTTAATGTATTTTATTATACATTAACGGCCTGGCCAAAACCCTGACTAATGAAAAAGCTCTTTATGCCGATGACCTTGTTATCTGGCATACAAACAAAAATATTAGAATAGCAGAATCACAACTATATAAAGACCTCAAACATCTAGAAGAATATTGTAATACCTGGAAACTAAAGATCAATACACAGAAGACAGTATACACAATGGTTATGGTTATGGAAGGCCCCAGTATCACTGCAGCGAATTAAAATCCATAATTGTTCAACCGCCAGTGGAATCATCTGAATTACTATTTCATCTCCCAAACAAAGAAAGGTAGCTGTAGCCCCATCATGGTAGTCACAGCACATGCCAAAAGACATAAAGCGAAACTGCACAAAAAGTGGACACAGCCATCTGTTCTCCATCATACAATATCATTCATCGCAAACAATCGGAATATAGAAACACAATCAAAACAGATGAAACTGACTTTAATGCAGAAAATTGAATGGAAGAGCTGAAACTAATCAGTCCACAAATGCAATTTCTGCAGCGGTCCAGAGAACATGAACTTGTTCCACCATGTTGGAAACGGAAGTCCAGTACACACAATATTTACTAGAAGTAACAAAACAGCTAGGGCAAATATCAAGCTTAACCATAGATTATGATTTCGTAGTAAAAATTACCACATCAAAACACAAATTCCTGAAAATTTGACATTTTGCCATGTTCAAACGTTATCCCTCCTCTGTGTACCTTCCTAATTACCACTTTTGGTGACCCCTGAGTGTATAATTTGTTTCCATTGCTGTTGATTTTTTTTTTTTTTTTTTTTTTTGGATGAGATCATGAGATACAACTTTTAATGCAAAAAAGACAATAACCTTAGTGACTTGGGAAACACAGTGAATAACTCTATAAGGTAGCCGAACATACCGACAGACTTACATCCACCATACTGATAGACATTGCAACACATCCTGTCCATGAGGTGAAATCAAACTGAGCCAGGAATTTTGAGTCCCTGTGCTTTGTCAAGTGTTAACACATGGCTGTGTGTCAAAAGTTCAGAGAAAATTCTTTTTGAAAATCCTAATGTTTTATTTAACTCTTTCCGTACTGAAGCTTTTTATTGACGCAACGGAAGAGATTTTAATGACAAAATTTTTCAGCATTTTAAGAGTCAATCTACATATTTATATTATCTAACATATAACATATTATATATGAATTTTTTGATAATTGAATAAGTTATTAGTTTATTAGAATAAGTTTCGTGCGGCGAAACGTACGGAAAGAGTTAAGTGGTAGTAATTTTTACTACAGTATCATAACTGGGAGAGTTACAGATAAGTATTGTAATCTAGGGTTAATCTCCAACATGGAGATCTACAAAAAGAGGAGCACCCCACATATTAAAGAGTACAACTAGACCGTCAAATGAACATGAAGAAACATGTAGAAAACCTGACTAAGAAGGCAACACAAAGGCTACAATTTATGAAAAGGCTTTCTAGTTGGTTATTTGGTTATGGAGGCCCCGGTCTCACAGCAAACGAATTAAAATCCATAATTGCTCAACTGCCCGTGCCAGTGGAATCATCCGAATTACTAACTCATCTCCCAAACAAGGAAAGGTAACTGTAGTCCCCATCGTAGCAGTCTCAGCACACGCCAAAAGACATAAGACGAAACCGCGCAGAAAGTGAACACAGCCAACTGTTCCCCGTCATACGATATCATCATTCATCGTAAACAAGCGGGATATCGAAGCAGGATCAAAACGGATGAGACACACAGCTCACGGTGTGCACAGAGCACTTAACTCAGTAGCTCCTGCAACAAGCCGGACTTGGAATATGAGGAAACTGCAAGAATGAACACTTTTCAGACATAGCCTTCAATGGTTCCTGCTGCCTATCCACCATATACCATGGGAGTTTACGTCCTCCCGAAAATGATGATCGTCATAGCACTTGACGATGTTAGACACACAGTGGTGGTAAGTTATCATTTCCAATCCAACAGAAGCCACATGACCTATAGTTAGTAAAAACACAATTGATGATGTTCTCCGCTCCCTTCTTGTAGCTGCCGCCACACGATTCTGATGTCTCATTAACTTGGACATCATTCAAGAACAATGTCAGATGAACATTCCATAGATATGGCTTTGCTGATGAAGTGCTTGGTGCAACAGTTGTATCAATCATACTGGAGGCTCCTGGTCTGTGGTCATTAATATCACAGACGGCACATGATGTTGTTATATTCAGAATTTCTTTCTGGGGTGTAAATATGTGGCACACACATGGAGAGTGATTTGTGGTCACAGTAATCCCATTAAAGGCAATTCTAGAGTAGCATGGCATAGCTGTTTCAGAACAGCATAATCCTGTGATGTTTTCTGTGTTCGCTATAAAGCTGCTGCTGCTACACAATCCTGACCAATTATAGGTGTGGACATTATTCACTTGCAATGACAAAACTGTTTTGTTTACATCATAAACCTCTGGAAGCGAATCATTTATGGGACTAATAGTACAATTTATTCTTCCATCGAGGATATCTTCATTGAGTCCCAAAAAAAAAAGTCTTTGGTTAAAAAGCACATATGCTTTTGAGTTAAACACAAAATGAGCCCACTTCATAGATTCTTGCCAATACCATCCATTTGCAAAAGTTAGGTTTTTAGCTGCCAAGGTCACAAACTAAGCCATCAAATTAACGACTTTATCAACAGTGAAGGTTAATGAACTGTGAACAAACATTAATGTTCAAACCCCTGAATACATTTTCAAAAATCTGCCAACTCGCTGCAATAACATAAATCGTGGTATTCAAAGTAAACATTGCTTAGTCCATAGCTCGAATGTAAATAAGCTGCCATTTTGGTGCGTCCCATGACGTCATGAATACACATTTGTGCTTTTATCTAGCGGATTCTGATCTATCTCGACCTACATGATCCTTTTGGATGTAAATCTAAATTCCTCATCTCTAAGTTTCAACTTCTACTCTACTCTACCATCTAGTTCTCTGGTTACTCTACGTTTCTAACTTGTGCTCTAACTTGGGGCCTAATATCTTCTCTGTCTACCTAAACCATTTCCTTAGATGTTAGACACGGTCACTTCTACCTCTACAAGAAGACAGACTACAAGTGTCTTGCTGTTACTGTGCTCTGATGAGGACTGAGCCTTTGTCTTCAGTCCTCACTTCTAACGTCACCTTCGTGGTACCAAAACCTAGCTCATTCATTAGCTGGTTAAAATGGTCATTCAGGGGGTCTGGTTGGTCTCGAGGCAAGACACCAGCCTCGAGGCAGAGAGGTTGTGGGTTCAAATCCCTGCTGCAACTCTCTGCGCCAACCACCTCTGGTCTCAGCAGTGAGGCCTGGCTTGAAACGTCAATTACTCATGGATGGAAAAAAATATGAGTACCTCCGAAGATGGAGTTATCTGCCTGTGCGGCGAGGGACCCCTGTGCACACGGCTGCCAGGGAAAATCGGATTATCACACAAAAAGAGGTCAAAGCTGGTGAACGCAAAAAAAAAAAAAAAAAAAAAAAAAAAAAAAAAAAAAAAAAAAAAAAATCATCCGGCTCTAACCTTGAACTAGTTTCAAACATTCAATTGTATGCTAGCCTTCAACCTAATCTCCTTAATTATTCTGGATGACCTCTCTCTAGGTGTTCTTTGAACATTCTAATCTATGTTAGAGTTTGGCCCCACTTCTTAATGACCTTTATATATAGTGTGAACTCATTTCCTCTCAGCACCAAAGCAAATATTTGTGAACTATTCCTATGAACATGGGTACACCTATTTGAATTTTACAGACCTCAATGTAAGGAATTTTTTTTTCTTGTTTTCTTTTAAGTAAACAATTGTCACGTCCCTCTTTCTCCCCTCACCTAGCATATAAATGTCCAGGAAAGGTGTTGTAAAGTTATTCATTTGTAAAGAAAATTGTCTGCCTTTTTCAATAAATATATGAAAATACGAGCTAAAAATCATTGAAAAATGCTTGCATTTAGGACCTAAAAAATGCAAAATATAGCCTAAAAATTTTTAATAGACCAAATATGATTCTTTTGCTATTAAAAATTGTGTTAAATTATCCATTAGGCCTCTATATATTTGAGCCAGGCTCTACTTTCATGTCTTTGTCTTTATTGATGAGCAATTTCTGAAGCGCTGCATCTGACTTTTTTTCAATTTTTTTGTCACATTTATTCTCCCTCAATCTTTGCAAAGATCCTCTTTTTCGGCTTTAAAAATGTACTAACATTGAACAAAGCAAAAATGGAGAAACATTTATACAAAGTATATTAAATTAAGAAAAGATAGAAAGAACACTTTAAAGAAACTCTCAACAGACCAGAACCAGTAAATGCAGTTTCTACTTCCCCACCACTTGCCCAGTTTGAAATGAAAAAAAGGGAAGATTACAGATGAAATGGAAGATTGCACAGGATCCCGCATTTTATCTCGCTACACCTCCCTGTTCTAGGCAAGCACAATCTTGGCAAGAGGTTGTTTTTGCCTGCTGTCTTTGCTTTTCGCTTCAATGTTTTTTAAAGTGTTTTTCTAGATCTGCCTCTTTTTCTTTTATGCTCTGGTTCCCATTTGAGGGCTTACTTTGAGATTTTGTGTTTCTTCTTATCATGTGGCCAACATATGTCCACCATCTTCTCTTGATTATAGATTATATTTTTGAATGCTTTGTCATTTCTCTTATTCTGATTGAATAAGGTCATCAAAGGTCAGTATCATGAAAAATGGAAACGAGAACACCCAGAGCATAATGAGAGGGACGGATACCTCCAACTATCAAGGAGGGATCAAGTCATCATACTTCGCCTATGCACTGGCCACAATAGAATGAGAAACCATATGTTCACCAAATTCAAAATAGGTACAACCAGCCAATGCCACTGCACACTGAACAACATGCAACAAAACATGTTCTACAGGATTGCCCCCAGTACACAGACCTAAGAAGGACAACATGGTCCACACCCACCTCCCTGGAAGAGAAACTATATGGGGCAATCGAATCACTTAAACTGATAGCTGACTTCATAAGAGAGTCTGGAATCCTACTAAGATAGGAATTTCTTCCTATTTCTTTTGTTCTTTCTAAGCTTTCAGATACATAAGTAATACATATAATTTGAAAATCCTAACACTCTGTTTTTGATGGTTTGGAATTTTTATTTTTCCATATTTTTGACCATATTTTCTCGAGATTTCTGAAAATCATTGCTGCCTTTGCTATTCAGAATCTTATTCTTTCTTTGTGTCTCCCTCTTGATCTACACAGCTTCCAAGGTGTAAAGTAATCTACTTCTTCAATTGATTTTCAATCGCGGATGGTGCATTTGAAACTTGATGAGGCCTGGACTTGAAACTAAACTTAGATAAAACTATTAAGAACATCCAGTTTCATAACTAATAAAACACAAAGTAGGCTAGACACAGAGTGAGTTTGAATGCTAATGTTTTTGAATCCACTTTTAAGGCTTCTGATTTTTTACAAAGCTTTGAAAGCGTTCTTAGTGTTTTTCTTGACACAACATGTTTGTTTTCTTGTTTTTCTGAAAAGAATCTAGTGCTCCATGTTTAGTGTTTATCTACATTCTTCTTCTTTGTCTTCATTGTCCCATATCCCCTGTGGTTGTTGGCACACCAATGATGAACTTTGTCAACCTGTTCTATTTGTCTCTATCTTCTCTAACTTCAGTAGTAGTAATCATCATCATCATTGAGTGCCGTCTCCGCAACGAAAGTTGGCTACCATGGATCGCCATTCTACTCTGTTTCTTGCTTTGATGGTGCAGACTTGTCCATCTTTTTGATGTTACTCGTCCATGTTAGTCTTGGTCTGCCTCTGTCTCTTTTACCTTGTATTTTCCCTTCCAATATTACTTTGATTAGGCTGTTGTGTCTTTTAACATGCCCCAAATATTTCATTTGTCTTGTCTTAATTGTGTTTAGTAGTTCTCTTTTTATTTTCAGCTAGTTTTAAAACTTCGTTTGTTTTCTTTTCTTTCCATCCAATTCTACCTATTCTTCTATAAATCCACATTTCAAAGGCTTCAATTTTATGTTCAGTTTTCTTGTCTAATGTCCTTGTTTCTGTACCATACAAGAATATTGAGATGTAACATTTTGCCATTCCTAGTTTCAGAATAGTGACACTGTAACCTTCCAGGCATGTCGTAAGAGGCGACTAAGGAGGTTGATCGATGGCTTGACAAGCTGTCATTGTAAAAAGTATTGTTATGGAAACAGAGCCATGGATTTTAGAAGTGGTGATCTCTGCAATATGTGCCATTTTGGCATGCAAGGTTTCTGCTTTTGAGATTATGGTTCTGCCCTATGTGCCGTCTTCGGCTCGAAAGGACAATAGATAGATAGTTTCAGCCCTGATGATATTTGTTTTGTTGTTAGTATATTTTTCATGGCATTAAAATTACTTTTTGCCATACCTATTCTTTTGTTTATTTCAATTTTACATTTTCCATCACTGGTTATAGTATGTCCCAGGTAGTTTTAGCTCTGGACTGTCTCCAGATGTATTCCTTCAACTGTGATATTTAATTGTAGGTCTTGAGAATTTTCTTTGTTTATGATCATAGTTTTAGTCTTTTTGATATTCATATTTAGTCCATATTTTTTGCTTGTTATGTTTATCACATTAAGCAATTGTTGTAGGTCTTTAGGATTTTCTGCTAGTAGAACAGTATCATCAGCATATCTTAGGTTATTGATTATCTTTCCATTAATGTTTAGGCCTGGCATCTCTGAGATGTTTTTAAAGATTTGCTCAGTGTATAGATTGAACAAGCTCAGTGATAGGATGCATCCTTGTCTTACTCCTCTTTTTATGTCCATGGGTGTAGAGTTCTCTTTGTTATATTTTTGTCTTTATTAGTCATTTTCTTTATTTCTGTGTGCATCTCTCTTAAGTTTTGTTTACTTTCCATAGTTTTGACTTCTAGATATCTTTGGTTGAGCCAGTCTTCTTTTGCCTTTTTGCACATTCTCTGTATTTCATTGTCAAAATCCTTGTATCTGGCAGTGTTTTTCGCTTGTCTTCTTTCTTCCATTTTTTCTAAGATTTTGTCAGTTATCCATTTTTGTTTTTTGTTACTTACCTTTTTGGGCAAGGTGTTGCAGGATTCTCGCATGCTGTTTTTTATGCATTGTCATTTTGTTGTGACTTTTTCCTCAGGATTTTCTCTTCTATACTGCTCAACCCCCTCTTCTAGCAGCTTTTGATATGTGTTCTTTACTTGTACAGTATAAGTTTCTTTGACATCTTTTTGATTTAATGCTGTTATATCTATTTGTGTTGCTGAATTAGTTTTTTTGTTTGTTTCTCTTTAATTTGATTTTCATTTTAATCATTACAGGATTGTGATCTGAATTAATATCTGCTCCTGGGTAGGTTTTGGCTTTCTTGACGCTGTTCTGGAATCTGTCTTTTATCATTATGTTATCTATTTGATTCCTCTTCCTATCTCCAGGGCTTTTCCATGTGTATAATTACCTTTTCTCTTGCTCAGAGAAGGTGTTGCATATTATCAGTCTGTTTTCTTCACAAAATTGTATTAATCTTTCTCCTCTGTTATTCTTTTTTCCTAAACCATAATTTCCTATAATGGTCTTATATTTACCTTTTCCTACTTTAGCGTTCATGTCACCCATTACAATCAAGATGTTGATGATTTCACTTGCTTCATAACTGTGTTTAGATCTTCATAGTATGCTTCTATTTGTTCATCTGTATAGTCTTGAGTAGGTGCATATGTCTGTATTATTGCTATGTCAAATGGTTTTTCTTCATTTTTAATAGTATAATTCTATCATTGTATGCCCAGTGGGTATTTATATATTTTTGTAGCTCTCGTTTTATTAGTACGCCTACTCCTCTTTGATGTTCTGTTGTGTTACCTGAATATATAAATGTATATTTATCATCTGGTATGTATCCACTTTCCTTCCATCTTGTTTCTGATATGCCTAAGATATCTATGTTTAATCTAATGTTTGGATATTAATGTTCTGTTGTACATAGTTGTACAGTAGTAGTAAATGTAAATAAAATTTATCTTCATTTTAAATTACATTAACTCTTTATATAACTCTCACCTACTCTACACTTACTTTGATTTAAATTGATTTTTAGAACTTTTATTATTAAAGAAACATTTTTTATTATGAATTGTTATTCAAATATGTTTTGTAAAATTATGCTGAGAATATAGATGTGAACATCAAAACTCAAAAGTTTTAATTTTTAATTATCCACTTCATTTACTAAATGTAAATTATATATGTATTTTCTTAATAAATATGAAATATATATTTAAAAAAAACTATTCTTTAATTAAGAATCATCATGAGACGTGTAAGGAGCAAAATACCAGGAATAAGTGAGGAACAATGTGGATTTGTGGATGGAAAGAGCACCAATAATGCAATATGCATCTTTAGAACATTGATAGAAAAATCTATAGAGGTAAAGAAAAATCTATATATGTGCTTTATATTTATAGACTACACAAAAGCATATGACAAAGTAAAGCAAAGTAAAATAATCAATATGCTGGAGAAATTAAACATTGATGGCAAGGATCTGCGAATCATAAAAAAACATGTACTGGCAACAAACAACAGCTATACGAATTAGCAACCAAACAGGATAATTCCAATATATAAAACAAGGAGTCAGACAAGGCTGTGTTCTGTCACCAGATTTGTTTTCACTTTACAGCGAACATATTATGAGATCAATAGTAGACAAAAAAGGAATTGAAGTCAACGGTCACAACATAAATAATTTGCAATATGCGGATGACACAGTCTTAATAGCAGAGACAGAGAATGAACTACAAGAAATGATAGACATAATAGTAAAAGAAAGCAACAAAAAGGGTCTCAGTCTGAATAGTAAGAAAACAGAAGTAATGGTCATATTAAAGAAACAATCATCACCATCATGCAGCATAAAAATAAACAGGACAAATCTGAAACAGTTACAAAGTGCCAAATACTTGGGCACAATAATAACATCAGACGGAACATAAAAAAAACACAGAAATAAAAAGTAGAATAGCTCAGGCCAGAATAGCATTTCAGAAAATGAAAAATATTTTATGCAAAAAATCTATGTCAATAGAAGTGAGAAAGAGAGTTCATTGGTGCTTGATAGAATCAATTCTGACCTATGGAAGCGAATTATGAACAGTAGACAAACAAATGAAAAGACGATTAGAGGCCACAGATGGAATTTCTCAGAAGAATGTTGCAAGTTCCCCTGGACAGCTAAAAAGACCAATGAGGAAATTCTCAAAGAGGCCAACACAAAAAGGGAGCTCTTAAAAAATATCAGAAAGAAGCAATCAACATTTTTCGGGCACATCATGAGAAGAGGAAAGTTGGAATACTTGGTTACAACTGGCAAAATAAAAGGAAAGAGAGATCGTGGGCGACAAAGAGAGAAAATACTGGATAGCTTGGTGTCATGGCATGGAAAACAGTCAACAACAGAACTGATACGATGCACTGTAGATAGAAGATTGTGGAGGGACATGATCGCCTATGCCAGCCGGTATGGCACTTGATGATGATGATTCTTTAATTTGTTTTTCATTAAACACATTTTCAAATTTTGCTTCAATTAATAACATTTAATTTGATGTAGAAGTCTTTTTTTATTATTATTATTAATAATTCTCTAATGAAGGATTCATGATTTAAGAGAAATATCTCTTAAAGCTTGTTGCGCTTCATAAAGCATTCTGAAAAGAGATTTATACTGTTTTCACTGTAATTTTCAATTGTTCTTTTCATATTAAATATATAGTCTCTTGTTCCTCTGCCTCTCTGAAAACTTGGCTGAACTATATTTATTTCCTCTTCCAGTTTTTTTGTGGATCCTTCCCATAAAAATTTAAGCATGATCTTACTCAAAGAGGTTTTTAAATATTGGGTATTTGTTTGCTGTCAAGATTTTGTTTATAGCTAATTGTTATTCTTTAGGAAAAACGTCACCAAGACAGGGCCTTGGCTATGTATAAGCAGGTGCTGAGAAATGATCCCAGAAATATTTGGGCAGCAAATGGAATTGGTAAGTTTACATTTTTATATACTTGATTAAAATAAGTCAAATATTGTTTTTCTTTCCTTCATTTGCTCGAAGTGTTAAGTGGGTGGATGGTTTGTGGTATAATGCTCTTTGGTCAGTCTTAACTGCTTGTGTTATTTCAAATGTTCATTTCAAGGTTGTGGTGAACAACAAATCTTTTTTTTTCATTCATTCATCAGTCCTGTAATTTTTTTACAGTCATTTTGACATTGTTCACAATTTTCCTCCAAGCTTCACGATAAAGTGCTGCTTTCAGAGGTGTAACAAAGGTCCTGTCCTTTCTCTGATGTTGTCATCCCACTTGCTTTCTCCGTCTGCCGTGACTCTTTTAGCTGGTACTGTGCCTTGCAAAATGGTCTTATCAAGGTTTCTATTGATTGTGTAACATATTTGTACCATTTTTTTTTTTTTTTTTTTTTTTTTTTTTTTTTTTTTTTTTTACTGTTAACAGTGCCTAAGAACAGCCATTGCAGACTTCTGAGCCACTTTTACCATCTACTTTTACCCACACTGATGAATGCCACTGAGGAAGAGGGAACCACTCAATACCTTCTTCAGTCATGCAACAACTATGCTGAACTTGATATAATGCCTGGCTCAACAACATAGACAAGCAACAACTATGCTGATGTTGATATCATGCCTGGCCCAATGACATAGACAAGCACTATGCTAAAGTTGACATCATGCCTGGCCCAATGACATAGACAAGCAACAACTATGTTGAAGTTAATATCGGGTGTCCGGTTAGCGCAATCGATAGGCGGTTGGCTTACCACGGCAACAGCCGGGGTTCGTACCCTGGCGAGGACACCTGGGTTTTACTAATTCCCTAAAAATTAGTACCTCTGAAGTCGGAGTAAATCTGCCTGCATGGCGAGGGGCATCCTGTAATGGGATAAAACAGACTTTACACGCAAAATTCAGTCCCACAAAATTGAGTGGGTGGGACTTCGTCAGAGGTCAAAGCTGACGAAAGCGAACGAACGAAGTTAATATCATGCTTGGCCCAACGACAAGCAACAACTATGCTAAACTTGATATCATGCCTGGCCCAATGACATAGACATGCAACAAAAATTGTGGATCTGGAGAGGGCTGCATCCTGGCGACTGGAGAAAAGACATAGCATGATCGAAAGCTTTTTGAACAAAGCTTTTCGAGAGAGTTAACCGTAAATCTTTAATTGGTTCTGTGGATTGTTGATTTTGTTGCACGCTTCCTTATTAGTGATATGATCTATATAAGATGTGCACATGATTTTTCTATATTTCATCTTCAGAGCCTAGATTTTTTTACAATGTGATACATGTGTTCTTAAAATATGGAATACAGTAAGAACTGGAAAAATATGTATTTAAAATATTATATTAGATTATAAGATTTTTTTTTTTTTTATTACAAGATTGTACCTTGAAAATTAAGAATTTCTTGAGATTTGAAGAATTGACAGATCTATTATGACAGATATTTTGAAAGTCTTAGATATTGATTACATTATGACCATAGGTGAGTAATTGACATACATTCAATTTTTTTTAATGAGATTCAAGTATGGTCCATTTTATTTTCTCAATAGGTTGTGTTTTAGCACACAAGGGCTGCATCAATGAGGCCCGAGATGTTTTTGCTCAAGTCCGTGAAGCAACAGCTGACTTTTGTGATGTTTGGCTAAATATTGCTCACATTTATGTGGAGCAAAGACAATATGTTGCTGCAGTTCAGATGGTAATTATTTAATATGATGATATTTGATTGACCAGCTGCACTTTTTTTTTTTAACTTGATGGTTTATATTATTTCTAACACCCCCATTATCTTCATTACAATTCTTCCTACTTAGAAAGTGGGATTGGTTAGTATGGTACTATCAAATCACTCTTAGTGCCAGTGGTCATGATGAAATATGGGTGCACCATATTTTCCATGCACCACCCTTACTTTTACTGGGCAAAAACAGCTGTGAAACTGTAAGAATACAATGGGCACAAATTTATGTTCAGCACAATATCTACTTTAAAAAAACCTTCTATAAGAAACACAAAATATAAGCTAATTAATAATTTTTTTAAAATACTGATATAATCATCATCATCATGTGCCATACTGGTTGGCGTAGGTGATCATGTCCCTCCACAATCTTCTATCTACAGTGCATCGTATCAGTTCTGTTGTTGACTGTTTTCCATGCCATGACACCAAGCTATCCAGTATTTTCTCTCTTTGTCGCCCGCGATCTCTCTTTCCTTTTATTTTGCCAGTTGTAACCAAGTATTCCAACTTTCCTCTTCTCATGATGTGCCCGAAAAATGTTGATTGCTTCTTTCTGATATTTTTTAAGAGCTCCCTTTTTGTGTTGGCCTCTTTGAGAACTTCCTCATTGATCTTTTTAGCTGTCCAGGGAACTTTAAACATTCTTCTGAGAAATCCCATCTCTGTCGCCTCTAATCGTCTTTTCATTTGTTTGTCTATTGTCCAAGATTCGCTTCCATAGGTCAGAATTGGTTCCATATAGCACCGATGAACTCTCTTTCTCATTTTTATTGACATAGATTTGTTGCATAAGATATTTTTCATTTTCTGAAATGCTATTTTGGCCTGAGCTATTCTGCTTTTTATCTCTGAGGTGCATCTCCCATCTGATGTTATTATTGTGCCCAAGTATTTGAAACGTTGCACTTGTTTCAGATTTGTCTCGTTTATTTTTTTACTGCATGATGGTGGTGATTGTTTCTTCGATATAACCATTACTTCCGTTTTCTTACTATTCAGACTGAGACCTTTCTTGTTGCTTTCTTTTACTATTATATCTATCATTTCTTGTAGTTCATTCTCTGTCTCTGCTATTAAGACTGTGTCATCCGCATATCGCAAATTATTTATGTTGTGACCGTTGACTTCAATTCCTTTTTTGTCTACTATTGATCTCATAATATATTCGCTGTAAAGTGAAAACAAATCCGGCGACAGAACACAGCCTTGTCTGACTCCTTGCTTTATATATTGGAATTGTCCTGTTTGGTTGTTAATTCGTATAGCTGCTGTTTGTTGCCAGTACATGTTTTTATGATTCCCAGATCCTTGCCATCAATATTTAATTTCTCCAGCATATTTATTATTTCCGCGTGCTTTACTTTGTCAAATGCTTTCGTGTAGTCTATAAAGCACATATATAGATCTTTCTTTACCTCTATAGATCTTTCTATCAATGTTCTTAAGATGTATATTGCATTATTGGTGCCCTTTCCTTCCACAAATCCACATTGTTCCTCACTTATTTCTGGTTTAATTTTGTTCCTTACACGTCTCATGATGATTCTTAATAATATTTTAGTCATATGGCTCATGAGACTAATAGTGCGATGGTCTTCACCATCAGTGGTGCCTGACTTCTTCGGTATGGCTACAAAGATAGATTTTAGTAGATCTTCAGGTATGTGTTCAGTGTTAAATACGTCATTGATTAGTTTTGTTATGACTTGTACTCCCAGCTCTCCTAATGCATTTATCTCTTCGATTGTTATATTGTGGACCTGGAGCTTTGCCTCTTTTTATGTGTTGAATTGCGTCCTCCACTTCACTCTGCATTATTGGTGGTCCTGTGTCTTCATTTGAATTGTTTAATTCTGATCTTTCATCATCATAGAGTTGACTTATATATTCTGTCCATCTTTCCATTGTCTTCTCCTGTCCCATTATTATATTTCCTTCCTTTGATTTCACACATCCTGAAACTTAGACTTCTTTTCTTCCTGTTAATTCATTTAACTGATTGTGCATAAATTTTGAGTCTTTCTTTTGTTGTTTTTCCATTTCTTCACATTTCTGTTTTAACCATCCTTCCTTTGCTTCTCTGCATTTGTTTTGGATCTCTTTGTGCAATATTTTGTATGTCCGTTCTTTTTTCTTATGTTTTCTTAATTCGTCCATTAGTTGTAATATTTCTTCTGTTCTTTTTTCTTATGTTTTCTTCATTCGTCCATTAGTTGTAATATTTCTTCTGTCACCCATTTCTTTTTGTTGATTCTTTTAGTCACTGGTATTACTTATTTTGATGTTTATTGAATCGATTGTTTGAGCATTTCCCACTGTTCCTGGATGTCCTGTATTTTCTCAGTAGCATTATATCTATTTTGTACTATCGTGCTGTACTTATCACTCATCTGTTTATCTACTCTTAGCATATCTAGTTCTAATTTTATATTTCTTGGTGATTTCTGTGCCTTCCGCAGTTTAATTCTTATCTCTCCAACTACTGGTACATGGTTACTATTGCAATCTGTTCCTGGCCTTGTTTTAACAGATGTTAGCCCATTCCTGAATCTTCTCTGTACCAGTATAAAATCAATTTGATTGTGTACTTTTTTTGTCTGGGCTTTGCTATGTCCATAGTCGCCTAGGGTGTTGTTTGAACAAGGTGTTACCTATAATCATTTCATGTGTCTTTGCCCAATCTATCAATCTATCCCCTCTATCATTCATCTGTCCAACGGCCATGCCCACCAGTCACATTTTGCACTATAGCTGTTCCTACTTTTGCATTGAAATCCCCTGATATAATCGTTATTTCTTGAGATTTACACTGTTCCATGGTCGCCTCTAGCTCTTCATAAAAAGTGTCAATGTCTTCTTCTTCGCTATTGTTGGTGCATAAACTTGAATTATATTCGTATCCATTGGTCTACCTCTCAATTTTACAAGCAGAATTCTGTCTGATACTAGCCAAAATCCTTTCACTGTTTTGCTTCTTTCTCTATCTAACATGATGCCTACTCCTCTTTCGTGTGTGGTTCCCCCAGAGTAAATAATTACATTTCCACTGTCGCGTTGTAATAATCCTGCTCCTTTCCATCTCATTTCACATAGTCCCAAGATGTTCAATTTCATTCTCTTCATTTCTTGACTGATGTTTTCTAGTTTTCCAACCTGGAATTATCTAATGATCCAAGTTCCTATTGCTAGTGTCTCTTTATTTTTGATCTTGCATACAGTAGCATGATGATGATCGGGTGTCACCTGTAGAACATGACACTTCCTACTGGGCGAGGTGGCTGTGAAGTCCCCATTAACGTCATTAGCTGTAAATATAAAGTTGTGGTTTGTCATGATTATTCCAGGCAATATAAGAAGGTAGTTTGCCATTCCTTTCCTTCTTGGCAGTGACTGTACTAGTCGGAGATCGCAGCCATTGTCTCTATACATAAGATCCTCTGCCTGCCATCACGGTGTGGGGACCATAACCGACGAGAAGGGTATAACTATGTAATAAATATAATGAATACTTCACTTTCATTATTGAGATGATATTGATTATTTTATGATTTAAATAGAAAGTAAATTATATTCAGTATTGAATCTGTTGGTACCTTTTCTATTCTTTTAAATAATGTACCCACAGTATGAAAATTGCTTAAAGAAATTCTTCAAGAACCACAATGTAGAAGTGATGGTCTACTTAGGAAGGGCTTACTTCAAATGTGGCAAATTGTCTGAGTGTAAACAAACTCTGCTGAAGGTTTGTTTCTAATGTTGTTACACATAGCCATTACTTGTTTATTTACACTTATGGAAAAACTGATAGCAGTTGTTGTTGATGATTTAAATATCTAGGTATGTGCTTTTATTTTATTATTATTATTGAGTAATTTAAAATAAATCCAAAATGGAGGAATTATTTTTCTCCGGCTTGGTATAGAACCATTGATCAGAGGTTTAACAAGCCGCTATCGTAAAAACGATTTTGTTAATGAAATGTAGACCTAATACAGAATGTGTAAATTAGCAGTAGATAATAGTGATAGTATTTTCGGCCCTAAAACAACAACAAAAATAAAATAGGATTCTGGAATGTACGAACAATGGCAGCGCTGACAAAACAAGCACAAGTCGCCACCAAGATGGATAGGTTATGATCTAGATATTTTAGGATTAAGCGAAATGCGCTGGCTTGGAACAGGTAGGAAATCTGTAAAATAGTAGTTTTTTCTGGAAGGGAAGATGGAAAACACCGTGAAGAAGTAGGCATAATGATGACAGACATAGTTGCAAGAAGTTTATCAGAATGGGAACCCGTAAATAGCCGTCTGATACGAACATGCTACAAAACAAAATATGGAAGACTTTCAATTATTCAATGCTATGCGCCTACAAGCGAAGCTGATTATGAAGTTAAGGACGATTTTTATAACCAACTACAACAACTTATAAACAAAATACCAAAAAACTGTCTTTTAATTGTAATGGGAGACTTCAATGCCAAAGTGGGAAACGACAACACAGGAGTGGAACATGTAATGGGGAGAGAAGGCTGTAAGTCAAGTCAGAATGGAGAAAGATTAATAGAATTATGTTTAATAGAAAATTTAGTTATAGGTGGAACATTATTTCCACACAAAAATATTGACAAAACAACATGAATATCTCCTGATGATAAAACCTGAAATCAAATTGACAATCTGTGTATTAAACAACAATTCAGATCATCACTGATAGATGTAAGAGCATACAGAGGTGCTGATGTTAATAGTGACCACAAACTGTGCATTGGGAAAATAAGATTATAATTTAAAAGCCAACAGAAGAGATCAACTACACATAAAATTGATAGTTATAAACTGAAAGATAAATCAAGAAAAATTTTAACATAGAGCTAAGTAATTGTTATGCAGCATTCTGCTAAATAGACTTAGATATCAATGAAATGTGGGACTCACAGAGCAAAATAATATTGACAGCAGCAGAATCAAGTGCCGGACTGAAGAAAATGGAAAAACAAGCTTGGATTTCAGACACTACATGGAAATACATCAAAGAAAGAACAGAAGTGAAGAGAGCCATGACTAATGTAAAGACTGATAATAATACATAAATATTATTATATGGGGAACTACCGAGGCGATAATAGGGAATAATAGAACAAAGAAGTATGTGTTAGCACTCGGAAAAATTGACAGACAAACAACAATAGAAAAAAAACGAAGAACAATATATGGTCCGAAGTGGGATAAAACCCGTACTCAGTGGCACCGCGCCTTGCCACGAGAAGCCGAACGCTTGGTACACTGCCACGCAGCCAACTAAAAAATTGGCTATTGCAGTAGTGTCTTGCACGAAAGGCGATCTCAATGACTATAGCATAGGGTAACGATCACAGACCGGAAATAAATAGTATATTTGTACTTTCCTATTAATGCAAGTATCTCCCAGTAGGGCTGAATACTTGTGTTGTAGACAAACATTTATTGGACGAAACAGCACGAATAGTTCCCCATATAATAATATTTATGTATTATTATTTGTACCCAGTATATAACCACTGGGAACTACTATTCGTGCTGTTTCGTCCTATAAATGTTTGTCTACAACACAAGTATTCAGCCCTACTGGGAGATACTTGCATTAATAGGAAAGTACAAATATACTATTTATTTCCGGTCTGTGATCGTTACCCTATGCTATAGTCATTGAGATCGCCTTTCGTGCAAGACACTACTGCAATAGCCAATTTTTTAGTTGGCTGCGTGGCAGTGTACATAGCGTTCGGCTTCTCGTGGCAAGGCGCGGTGCCACTGAGTACGGGTTCGATCCCACTTCGGACCATATATTGTTCTTCGTTTTTTTCTATTGTTGTTTGTCTGTCAATTTTTCCGAGTGCTAACACATACTTCTTTGTTCTGTTATTCCCTGTAAAGACTGATCTTGGAAAGGTCCTGGCAAAAGCAACATACAAAGAATTAGACAACAAAGTAAAAAGTTCAGTAAGAAGAGATACAAGAGCTTATATAGACAATTTGGCAGAGAAAGCAGTGACAGCTGCAATTACAGGAGACAGCAGAACTTTCTATACTGTACAAAAGATGCTGACAAACACCTATACATCCAGTGGAACACCAATTCTAAACAAATCTGGTTTAATGCTAACAACAAGCGCAGACATAAAAACCCATTGGGCGGAACACTTCAAAGAAATTCTTAACCGTCCACTACCCCACAATCTAATAGATTTTGAAGCTGAAACACCAGCAGCAGAATTAGATGTAAATTTAGATGACTTCACCTTGAGCGAAATTGAGACCACCTTAAAGCGTTTGGCCAATAACAAGGCCGCTGGAGAGGATAAGTTAACAGCTGAGATCCTCAAGGCAATTGATAGCCATAATTTAATACATCTCCAGAAAATGTTCAACATCATTTGAAGGCAGAGAAGACACCTCATAAATGGAAAAAAGGAATCATTGTTAAGATTCAAAAAAAGGGCAATCTCAGAGATTGTAACAACTGGATAGGCGTGACACTTTTGTCAGTTGCCTCTAAGTTATTCTGCAAAATCATCCTAAATAGAATAAAGGAAGGATTCAATAGATACAGTAATGTGTGAAGAACATGCTGGGTATAGAAAAGGGAGAAGCTGCCTTGACCACATTTTACTCTACGACTTATATTGGAGGAACACATTGAAAAGCAAAAACCTTTTGTACTTAACTTCATCGACTTCAAAAAAGTATTTGACAGTTATTGGTTATTGGTTATGGAAGACCTCGGTATCACTGCAAACGAATCAAAATCCATAATTGCTCAACCACCCATGCCAGTTGAATCATCCGAATTACTAACTCATCTCCCAAACAAAGAAAGGTAACTGTAGTCCCCATCGTTGCAGTCTGAGCACACGCCAAAAGACATAAGGCGAAACTGCGCAGAAAGTGAACACAGTCAACTTTTCCCTGTCATACGATATCATCCTTCATCATAAACAATCGGGACATCGAAACATGATCAAAACGGATGAGACACACAGCTCACGGTGTGCACAGAGCACTTAACTCAGTAACTCCTGCAACAAGCCGGACTTGGAATATGAGGAAACTGCAACAAGGAACACCCTTCAGACATAGCCTTCAATGGTTCCTGCCGCCTATCCACCATATACCATGGAAGTTCACGTCCTCCCGAAAATGATGATCGTCATATTGTGAACAAAAAATGTATAGCGCTTAGGACATCGTTCTTGACACCAACCAAACATAGAAACACACAGGTAGTCATCGAATTATCCCCGTCACACATCAAACAACAGACCCTGCGGTTATGACAGTATTCATAGAGATTCTTTGTGGAAAATTCTGAAGCAATATGGCTTACCATAAAAAATCATAAATATTATTAAAGACATGTATGATGGTTGCACATGTGCAGTTCGAACAGAGGAAGGACTGAGCGAATGTTTCCCAATAGAAACTGGGGTTAAACAAGGATGTATTTTATTGCCCTTGTTATTTGGAGTTGTTATGGACTTCATAATGAAGAAATGCTGCACTGGTAATAAAGGCATCAAATGGATACAATAGACCATATGGAGGACCTCGACTTTGCTGATGAGAACCAGTCAGATAAAAACAATGGAGGAAAACAATTGAACTATCATCAATAGCCAGCAAAATTGAGCTTGAGATCAATCATGAAAAGACTATGGTCATGGAAAGCTTAATTCCAACAGATGACAAAATATACATGGAAAACAAACCAGTGGAAGAGATCAATCACTTTTCTATTTTGGAAGTCACATTGATCAAGAAGGGGATACAAGAAAAGAAATTATAATCAGAATTAGTTAAAGCAGCAATGTCTTTCAGAAGCTTTGAAAAGTTGTGGAAATCAAAACTCATCAGCACAAACACAAAACTTCAAATGTATTTTGAAAAAAAAACAAAAATCAAATGTATTATCAACCTTTACGTATGCGTGTGAAAGCTGAAAAACAACGAGAGAGATAGAAACAAAGTTGAACGCATTCAAAAATAAATGTCTAAGGAAAATACTTAGTATAGCGTGGAACGAATTCAAAACAAACAAGGAAAATAGAGAAATCGTCAATCAACCACTAATATCTTCAGTAATCAAGAAAAGACGGTGCTGGACATGTGATGAGAAGAGATAAAACCGAATAGCAAAGCAAGCCCTCATGTGGGAAATAACAGGTAAGAGGAGAGGAACAGTTTTGAAAACTGCTAGAATAAAAATTTAGATAATAGAATGTGTATCTTGGTGTATGCCCTATGGGCCGGCTATGGCTCAAAAGGTCAATAGATAGCTAGATAGAATTTACAATAAAACCATCTGATTAAAATGTAAGGAAAAGTTAATATCAACTGGAGACAGGTATTTTTTGCTAGGACATATGTCTTTGGTGGTAAAGTAGAAGTATATGGGTTTGAATCTTAGTTCGGGCTGTCTGTTATTTTGTGGATTTTTCAGATTGTTGTTCAAGTGCCTGTGTAATTTATGTTTTAATACATATGTTAATAAGAGGGAAAGAATCATGAAAAGCATTTGTTGTCATTGTGAATAAAAAAAAACTTGTTTACTTTAACCCTTAGAAGAAAATGAATTAATAGCTGAGCATTTGTGAAACAAATTTTGAATGTTGTGTTGTTGATAAATAGAAAAGTAGCATTGAACATTTGTACTTAAGTCAATAAACACTGTCTAACATAAATGTACAATAATTTACTGTTTGCATTTCTAGGCCCGTCATGTTGCTCCAAATGATACAGTTCTTTTATATAATATTGCGCTGGTCCAGCAAAAACTTGCAACGATGATTCTCAAAGATGAAAAGAGCAATCTGAAGAAAGTGCTTATTGCTGTGAGAGATTTAGAGTTAGCTCACAGGTATGCCAAATATATTGAACTCAATTATAATTGTTGGATATGATTAACATGTTCTAGCTTAAGTTTGAAAGAAATTGTTGTAATTCTTGAGATTACTTGAAGTTTAGTTTAGTTTAGTCAACAGATCATCCTTATTTCACATCAGACATATCCATAAGAGCTCAGATCTCCTCCCCAGTATATTCTTCAGTATGTGGAGACTGATGACTTCAGTTCTGTGCTGATTTTCTTTTCTTTTGGTCTCCCCACATAGCACACCTTCTGGCATAAATTTTTACCTGATGTTTGTGCAGTCTTGATATAGTTGCAAAGTGATTGATAATTTATTGAATTATTGGCTAGTGCACTAAGTGTATTCCATGTACACCATACATGAGAGCCATTCCAGTCAGGTTTCAGCTCATTCATTTCCTTTTACAACTGAGTGCAGGGACAAAAATGAAACCAGTCGCTGTCAGTCCTGATTTCTTAGGCACACCAACCACTGTCTTTGAGCCCAACCTCCATAGATTTTCCTGAGCATGCTCGTCGAGTCACTCAGAAAAGATGAGTAAAAGGTTGTCTTTCTTGCCATGACATCACTTTGGTTACTTCCATAATATCCATGATCAAACTAATTTTAGTTACTGTGAAAGCACTGCTCTCCTTTACTGTTCTTCCATTAACCTGGCCTGCAAAAGCTCATAACCTCCGACTATGCCAAACAACAGACCCAGCAGTGTAGATAACTGCCAAACCCTCAAATGAATTCTCATAGATCAAGGCTGCATCCCTGTCTCAATAATCACAATGTTTGTTGTCTGCATTCTCAGTTCAAAGTGATGCAAACAGAAAAGGTTGTAGAGCACTCTACTGGTACCTGTATCCACTCTTCCCCAGGCTCACTGTCCTCTAGTAGACATTTGTTTTAACAATGTCCTCAGTCTGTGCCAACCATGGTTTTCCTCTTTTGCGCCTGCTACCCTGACTAGGCATAAGTCTTAATGTAACAGCGAAGTTTTATTGGCGGAGGAGGAATGTAATCGAGAACACTTTTAGGATGACTTTTGGTACGACGTTTATGATGTTGTGACGACCTCAACCTCGCTTGACATCACCCTCGGTGCCTGATGAAACGTCGATTGGCTCAAATATGATCACGCCAATCATTCTATCATCACCGCTTGCACCAAACAATGTGATCGCCCTGAAAAACCCAACCTTTATGGCGTGTAGACTGGCGCCACTAATTGACACGTGGCCGCTGCTTGACCTCTCGTGTGAAAACGCCTTTAACCTTGAGCTTAGTACTCTCTTGACACAATGGAACACCTTTATGCACAGACAAGTACGTGCATGATCTGGTTCCTGTGACGTGCTGATTCTGCTAGCTAGGGTTCAGCCCCCGTGCCAACCTGGACTGAGCTTGCTACCCTGGACTCGGCATTCTGTAGTCAGATTAACGCCATCTACTTGACTGATGAATGCTGTAGCTCCGGACTGGCTAGGACACTCTCTTCGCGTCCCTCATGATCGTATAACAATGTACTTCGCGCTGTTCTTGATACTGTCTCCTCCGATGTCAGAGGGCCACATCCGGGACGTCCCCGCACAGGTATCGTTGTCGCTAATCCACAGACAGACAAAATACTCACAAGGTTCAACTAATCAACTGAACTCCAATGTTAAAATAACGTTGTTTATTCATGAATCGTCGCTTATGAACAATAAGTTGTACATCAGATCACACTCTCATGCTCAGCATACACAATTAAATACACGAGGCTCCCATGCTCCCCGATTTCTCTCGTTCTGTCAAATTGAACACATTACTGTAACGTGACTGGATCAACTCCTAACGCCATCTAGTCTATTTGTCTTAGGCTTAATCTATAGCATCTGCTCTCATCTCGAGTAGTACCTAAGTCACAAGTTACCAGCATCAACTACTAGTTTCATAACTCACTGGAACTTTAAACACTACACTGCTGAGGTTGTTAACGATTTCCTCCCGAATGAAATATAGTTCAGTTCTATTCAAATCTACTCTAGTACTACACTTTGACTAATACTGCGAATTATGCGAGCTGTGTCTCGCTCCACTGTCACACTATCTTCTAAAAACAAACAGTCACTATCTCTCGTACCTAACATGCTTACTCAACGGTGCCGGCCCAACTAATCAGCCGTCTGCCTCGAGTAATTGTCGTATCTAGACTTATTTCTAGCTTGTGGTTTGTCACCAAACCTTTTCCTCCAGCCAATCATAAACCGGTTTACATTCTCCCCTCTCTCCTGATTGCTTTTCACTTTCCACGTGAAACTCAATGTTTTCTACTTGAGTGAACTCTTATCACTTTTCCCCGTGACTTCTACCACATACTCCCATATTGTCATACACTCAGTAATCACTGCTACATTAACCCTGTCTATGATGGAATAATACAGGAGAGAGTTGAATCTAGACACATTCAAAGTTCCTTTTATTTGTAATGCACATTTGAAGTATGTATTTATTTCCTCAACAGGTTTTTCTTTTATGGTGTATGGCACAACATACTTTACTGAACTGATCTGCTGCTCCAACAATTTGTCAGAACACTGGAGAAGTCATGTATCAGGGCTGAGATGTACTCTTTACAGGAGAAAACATCTACAGAAGAAAACATCTACAGAAATGTACATAGAAGTGGCTAGAATATAACGAAACCAAACTCCAGCATATCTACACTGTGAACACTCACATAAATGGTGGAACCATCAACTGTTTGACCGCTCAAAGCTCACTGACATCAGAGCAACACCACTTCCTCAAAGACCTGATAAATGGAACACCTGTATGGAACTACAAGGGAACTCATAAATACCTGCAGATATCATTACATTGCATTAGACCAGAGGGCACTGCCCACGGGCTTTTGGATCCACAACATAAATAGAAGTTGAACATTATGACCCCGAATTCAAAATTACCAGCATGCAATGGGAAACCCTGGGCTCCTCAACAGCTGTCAAGCCAAGAGCACAGAAAATGTACATGAAAAGTGATGCTGACTTTTATGGGGGACACCAAAGGTGTTTTTTTTTTAAAGATTACCTGCATCATAGCAATATGGTTAATAAATAGTACAGTGTAGATCTCTGTACCATATTAGGATAATCTGTTACCAGAAAGCAGGGATGAGCATGTACTCATCTTTGTGTCAAGATGAGATACCCTCTCACAAATCATGTCATGCAAATTTAAAGCAGCTTCACATTTCTATGCCTCTTGATGCATCTTTAAGCCATTACCTCATGCAAAGTTAACAGTGATTTGAACTCTGAGATTCATTCACATCCATACTATTCTCACGATGTCTCCTCAAACTTTTTTTTTATTTTTTCATATCTTAAAAAAAACAGCTCAAAGGAAATCACTGTGACAATGATTTCAAAGTTATACCGGCATGTGTTAATTGGCTTAGATAAAAAGAATAGTGTGCTCTTTTCCCAAAATCATTCAAAGGTCAAGGAAAATAGCAGAAGTACTTCAATGCAAATAGTGACTTTTGAAAAGGACTAAACATTGCAAAATCAGCTCTCTATAACATTTCCTTCATAGTCAGGGTAAGAACTTCTGGCCAGTCTCTTGTGTTTGTCACTTCATACATTACATCTTTTTCACATTTAAAAATAAAAAAAGAATATTAGTTGTGTTTTTTTTTTCTTTGGATTTTTTACTTTGGCTTTAGACCAATAAATCAGTAGCAGTTCTTATTAAGATAGCAGCGAAGTTTCCTTCACATTATGTAGTCAGTTTTTGCAGATTGCCAGCTTATCGAGACAACACTACTCTCTTCCATTGTTATCTGCTAGGTTGCCGGTGATCTCCTTCTATTTTGCCTTCTCATTGGAGCCCATGTTCATAACAGTTCTTGTCATTCTTTTGGATCTTAATGGATCACATGACCTATTGAGCTCCACTGTCTGCCTATTATTACTGTGATTGTTGCTGATTTTATTTGGCACAAATATATTAATGCAAATGCTACAGAAGAATAGAAAGCTGCTGGTTAATTGAGACATTAAAAACAAGAAAAGTAAAGCATTTTCATCATGTAAAAGGATATAATGATCTAAAGAAGATAATTGTGGAGGACATAGTCCAAGGTAAGTGAAAGGGGATGAACTAGAAGAAGGTCGGTGTAAAATATCACAGATGAGCTGAAAGTGACTGATGCAATGTTGTATATCTCTGGCAGTACAGAGAAAACTTTAGAGTAGCTGTCATTGGAGGTATGTTTCAGCAGGAATAAACAAGATGATATGGTAATGAAAATGTTTAGCTGTGTTTTGTGCCTTTAAAAAAAAAATAACAATCTTTATCATTATTATTTTTGCCTGTAAGTTAAATATTTGTGAACTTGGTAACAGAATTTATTATGTAACTTTCTCATGTCTAAAGGTATTTCACCTACTTGGGGCAGCATGGGGACAGAATGAAATTTGACTTAGCCCAAGCTGCTGCAGAAGCTCAGTGAGTAATATTTGAGTGATGTGCTAATATTAATAGCGCTCTTATACTAGTAGCTACCATCATAGATCAATGTTCTAAGGACAGTTATGTTTACTGATTTTGTAGAGGAATCAAATTTAACAAATATAATACACAGCAAGAGATTCCTTTTTAAATGGCGAATATAAATATTACCTATATTAGTAATGTTTATTATCTTTAGATTAGCATTTCCTTGGCTTGCATTGAATTAAAATTGTCTAAATATTTGTTATGATCTAATTAGAGAATTTTTAAAAAACTAACTCTTTAACTCCTTCAGCCCTAATGCACCGTTTTGCGCCGTTTTAGTGTGTTCCGTTAAAACTGGCTCGGAACGCATAGTTTTTGAATTAAGCCGGTTATAAGAACTCTTCTGTGTGAAAGAATAGTAAATTTACTATCATTTCCGTCAAAGAACCACGCTTGGAGCTTGTTATTATATTTAGAAATCTTTGTTTGAAAATCGGTGAAAAAAATTGTGATCGATGGCTTTTTCAACTTCATTTCCGGGTTCATCTTCCAGTCTCCAAGATGATATTGTGGAATTAGATAATGATTTCCACGAAGATAATGCTGAGAGTGACTTAGAAAATGTTTTGCCGTGTCAGTTTAGTAGTGATAGTGAAAGTGATTCTAGTGATGGACATCATGGCGATAATGTAGAAAATATAGGTCTAGTGGGCGTGGATGTTGATGGTTGGAGCGATGTAATTTCTTCTGTCAAAGTCGAGGATTTCCTTGGTGTACCAGGGCCTATGCACAATCTTGATGCAGGTGCGAGCCCATATGATTATTTTAGTTTGATTATTGAAGAATCTTTCTATCAGTTTGCTGCTGATCAGACTAATTTGTATGCAACTCAGCGTGCTGAGCGGACTGGGAAAGAAGATCAATACTGGAGCCCAGTTTCTGCTGCTGAGATAAAACTTTTTTTGCATATTTACATTGTTATGGGCATTCACACCTTGCCTGAATACACTATGTATTGGAGTACTGATGATCGTCTTGGTGTGCCAGGGGTGTCTAGTTGTATGGAAAATCAAGATTTGAGAAGATTTCTCAATATTTTCACCTAAATGATGCCAGTAAACAGCAGCCAAAGGGTCATGTAGGCTATGACCCCCTATATAAAGTTAGACCATTATTGGATATGGTCAGAAAGAATATAGCATCTATTTATTCCCCTGGCAAAAACATCAGTATTGATGAAGCAATGATTGCTTACAATGGTCGCCTATCTTTCAAACAATACATCAAAGGTAAGCCGAATCCCTGGGGCATCAAAGTTTGGTGTATAGCAGATTCATCAACGGGATACTTACTTGATTTTGATGTTTATGTTGGCAAAGTAGCTGAACCAATGCCCCATGGTTCAGGGCATTATGTCGTGACAAAGTTAGGCAGACAATTTTTTGGTAAATACCATCACTTTTACTTTGACAATTATTTCTCATCGCTCCAACTTACCAAAGATTTGCTCGTTGAGAGAACATATTCATGTGGAACGATGAGAGCAAACCGCAAAGGCTGGCCAGCTGCCTTCAAGCCCAAAGCCACTAAAAAGTTGAAAAGGGGGATGTGCAGTTCAAGCAGCAGGGAAATGTTGTGGCTATGGTATGGAAGGATAAGAAAGTTGTCAGTTTGATCAGCTCTAACACTACGTCAGGAATGACACAGGTCTCAAGACGTACCGCAGGTGGCCGAGAGGACGTTCAGATACCAACTCCAGTGTCTGTCTATAACCAGTTCATGGGTGGAGTGGATAGGTTTGACCAGCTTACTTCCTACTACCCTGTTGGAAGGAAGTCTGTAAAATGGTGGAGGTATCTGTTTCGTTTCCTTGTGCAAACAGCGATTGTCAATTCATGGATAGTGTATTCTTGCTCTCATCGCCCACACCCTAAGTCAAAGGATAGTTCCCAGTTATCCTTTAGACTCAGTTTGAGTTCAGATCTCCTGAAGGGCAATATTTGTAGGAAAAGGAAGTCATCCCAGCAGCCCTTGACTTCAGGTGTGGGTACAAGTAGTCTCAATGAGCATAGGATGATTCGGATGCATGGCCTAAAAAAAGTGTGTTATTTTTGTGCGAAGTCGGGTCATTCTGGCAAACGACCACATGCGACTGTTTTTGGCTGCAGTCTGTGTCAAATTCATCTGGGAAAGGGGGACTGCTTTGCCAAGTATCATGCGGAATTGAACCTGTGATGTCCGGTGAGTAAATATTTTTTTATTTAGCATGTATATGCTTTTTTTTCACACAACTTTTGTGATTTCTCCAACAAATTTTTTTTTTTTTTTTTCGACTGATTTTATTTCTTAACTGTAAACAAACGAATGATCGCATTGTGATAAGTCTTGGTTTTTATTAAATTGCGTTCAATTCTCCTTTTAAGTTATAATTATTAATTTTTTAAGTGTAGCCGTTATTTTACAAACGCGTTTTAAAGTCGACATGTCACATTTTTTGGTGGAGTTATTTCCCTTTTCTTAAGATCCATAGAGTTAAGTATGTAAGGTTTTTATTAATGCAGTAGAAGAGATTTCAGAGACAATATTTTTCATGGCCCTCATGGTTTTAAATATTAATTCACAATCTTTATCTAACACATAACATATTTTATGTAAATTTTTTTATAATTGAACAAGGAATTAGATTACACCAATAAAAAGATGCTATAAGACATGTAGAAAGATAAATGTGGGATAAATGACAAAAACAAAATGTAAAATTGAGGCTATAATTGCTAACTTACCATCATTAATATCGGATAAAAGTAATCATTTAATCATCAAAAGATTTGGAAAGCAGAGCATGAGCCTCATAAGTGGAAAAAAAAAGAAATCATTGTTTAAGATTTATTTCTTATTATCTCAGAGATTGTAACAACTGGAGAGGTGTGACACTTTTGTCAGTTGCCTCAAAGTTATTCTGCAAAATCATCCTAAATAGAATAAAGGATTCAATAGATACAGTAATGTGTGAAGAACAGGCTGAGTTTAGAAAAGGCAGAAGCTGCCTTGATCACATTTTTACTCTATGACTTGTATTGGAGGAACACATTGTAAAGCAAAAACCTTTTGTACTTAACTTCATGGACTTCAAAAAGCATTCAACAGCATTCATAGAGATTCTTTGTGGAAAATTTGGAGACAATATGGCTTACCATAAAAAATCATAAATATTATCAAAGACATGTATGACGGCTACACATGTGCAGTTCATACAGAGGAAGAACTGAGCGAATGTTTTCCAGTAGAAACTGGGGTTAAACAAGGATGTATTTTATCACCCTCGTTGGAGTTGTTATGGACTTCATAATAAAGAAATGCTGCACTGGTAACAAAGGCATCGAATGGATACAAGGAGACTATTAAGAGGACCTCGACTTTGCTGATGATAGTCCTCATCAGCAGTCAGATAAAAATGATGCAGGAAAACAAACACATAAGAACTATCATCAAAACTGGACTTGAGATCAATCTTGAAAAGACTAAAGTCATCATCATCATCGAGTGCCGTCTCCGCAACGAAGGTTGGCTACCATGAAGCGTCATTCTGCTCTGTCTCTTGCTTGTAGGTTGTAGTAGGTTGTCATAGGCTGATTTGTCCATCTTTTGATGTTACTCGTCCACGTTAGTCTTGGTCTGCCTCTGCCTTTTTTACCTTGTATTTTCCCCTCCAGGATTACTTTTAGTAGGCTGTTGTGTCTTTTAACATGGCCCAAAAATCGCATTTGTCTTGTTTGAATTGTGCTTAGTAGTCCTCTTTTCATTTTTAGTTTTTTTGACATGTGCTGTAGCTGCTATGATGGGGACTGCAGCTGCCTTTCTTTGGATCATTCAATGAGATGAGTTTTAATTCAGATGATTCCTCTGGCACGGGCGGTTGAACAATTATAGATTTTCAAATAACTATAACCAAAGGTAGCCAGGGATAATATTGACCACATAAACTCAAAAATGCGCTGTGGTTATGGAAAAACGTGATCACTAACACCATATTCCCCATACACCTATTAAGGCATGGAGGGAACCTTCACTTTTTTTTTACCTGTGGGTGGTGATGTTGAATAATGAATATTTGCAATTTCTGTGCCAACATAGTTTGCAGTATAAAACATATATACAAGTGCAGTACTTATCAACAGAAATCAAGGGTAATAACAATAGTTGGAGTTTGGCAAGACTACTTGCTCTCTCCTATATTATTTAACATCTTCTTGAAAAAGATCACAATGGATTCTTTAGAAGACTATGAAGGAAAGTACTGTTAGTATTGGTGACAGAACTATTAATAACTTGTGATTTACTGATGACATTGATAAAACAAGAACTAACAGATCTAATGCAACAACTGGACAAAATATCTGGTGTGTATGACACAGAAATCAATACTGAAAAAAACAAAATTGATGACTAATAACCCTAGGAGCATTGTTGCAATAATAAATATAAATGAACAGGAACTAGAAACAGTTGACAAATTTTAATGCTTAAGATAATTTTTTAGCAATGAAAGTTCAAAAACCCGAAATATCGGCTACAATAGCGCAAACTACAGCAGCCCTTGCAGAGGATAAAACCTGTTTGGAAAGATAAGAACATCACTCTTGGCTCTAAAACCAAGCCAATGCACACACTTGTTTTATCAGTTTTTCTATATGTTTGTGAAACATGAATCCTTACAGCAGAACTACAGAAGAAACTTAAAGCTGTGGAGATTAAGTGTATGGTTTTGAGTAAATCTTACATAGATAGTTTCATGAATGAAAAAGTTAACAAAAAAATACATTAAGCAATTTGAGTACATGATGATCTTTTAGCTATTGTGAAGTGCATCGTCTTGCCAGGCAATGACCTTTCTGCAAGGAACTGTGAAAGGAAGGAGACGCAGACAGAGAAAGAGGTGGAAGATAACATAAAAAATTGGACAGACCGAAGAATGATTGAAAATTGAGATACATTGACAAGATAGACAAAGTATGCCAGTAGTGTATATGCCCTAGGGTTATGGGGTGAAGAAGAAGAAGATTCCAATCTTGTGGACTTGTGTTCAGTTCTTGGTATGGTCAACAAGTTTTTTTTTATAAAATCACCAGTTAAATAGAATTAAATAAAATAATTAAATATGTTTCAATTCTATGGAAAAAAATATATATTGATATGTCAGCCCATTGAGTGTCTCTTTTATTAATTTTGAAGGGGCTGAGGTCACAGATTAATTGGCTTTTATAGTATTGAGTCGTGGTTCTAAAAATGTGGGGAAACAGTTCTACAGACTCATTTATAATGAAATCCCAGATATTTAAAACTGGTTTAAAGTTATAATGTTTTGCTTGTGTAAAACTGTCACAATTGTTTTACTTTTGAATCCACCATAGGCAATGTTCTGACTTATTGAGTCAGGCTCAGTATCATGTGGCAAGAGCCAGGAAGATTGATGAGGCAGAAAAAGAGATCAGAAAGAGACAAGAAGAGGAGATGGAAGCCATTAAACAGAAGCACCTCAGTGAACAGGTGATAGCTTATATTTATTTTTAGTCAGAAGACACTGTGTATGTAATGAAATGTCATTTATGAAATATTTCATGCAATATATATATTGATATAACTTTATCATGATTAATATTTGTTAACTGCAACTGTTCAATGATGCAAATGTTTCATTTCATTCATTTAATCAGCTTGAAAAACAAAAACAGAAAGAAGAATTGGAAAAGAAGATGTTGGAACAGCGAGCTGTCTTTGTGGAAAAAGCCAAAAAAATTAATCTGGAGCCCGAGCCCGATGACAGACCTCGAAAGTCAGGAGGAAAGGTGAATGTTTGATTTTCGGATTATTGATGTTGATTTTGTTGTTTATATCCTTTAGGAGGCATAAATCATTCATCCTCAGGCTATGTTTCACAGGCTATATTAGTCAACAAAAGCCATTAAAAAATTTTAATAAAAATTAGTTTTGTGTAGAGCAGCTCCTGTGAAAACCATCAGACCAAACATTGTATTCTTTGATTAATTGCCACCTGCTAGTCTCCAGTTCATGATGTTGGACACTTTAGAAATGTGCTGGCCAGGGGTTAACCAAATGGGCACACTTAGTTGAAAATTTAGTATCGCAATGATATGCAGTTGTAAATATCATACAACTTGTCATTAGCAAGAAAACAAGACAGACTGATAACTCCATAATGAGAAGAATTAAATTAGGCATTAAAAAATAAGTTGGAATACAAAATTTCAGATAGAAATGTAGAACATGGGATAAATTGAAGCTTTTAAAATGTAGCAGATGTACTCTGGGCATAATTTGATCTTGTCACTCCACTATCTTAACTACTAGATCTTAACTACTATCATGTCTCAGAGACTAATGATCGGATATGTAAAATTGTATCTATTCATTCATCCTGAAGGTTACAGATCTCAATAGGATACCAAATTTTATATATATATATATATATATCATCATCATCAAGTACAGGGCCTACTGGCGTAGGTGATCATGTCTCTCCACAACTTTCGATCTCGACAGTTCTATATCATTTCTGTTGTTGACCTTCTGCCAAGCCATTCTCTTAAGCTGTCTGGCATCTTCTCTCTTTGCTTCCCTCTATCTCTTCGTCCCTTAATTTTTCCAGTTGTTACAATATATTCCCGTTGCTCTCTTCTCATTACATGGCCAAAAAATGATGATTGTTTCTTCCTAATATTGTAAATTAGCTCTCTTTTTGCTTTGACCTCTTTCAGAACATTTACATTACTCTTCTTAGATGTCCATAGTATTCTCAACATTCTTCTGTAAAAACACATTTCTACAGCCTCCAGTGATTTTCTTGTTTGTTGTCCTATTGTCCATGATTCACATCCATATGTTAAGACTGGCTCTACATAACATTTGAGAACTCTTTTTCTTGTTTCTATTGTCAAAAATATATATATGCTGAACCAAGAAACTGAATTTTAACAACAAATTGCATGCATATACTCAGTTTTTAGGTTCCAACCGTCAGTTTAATAATAATTTAATTTCGTATTCAGTTATTTTCTGCTGAAGGTAATGATGATTCTTTTGATATTCTTCATTTTTCACTGTAGATACATTTATCATCAATGTTAATCAGTCAATGAATGCCATAGTTTTATTGGTAGAATTTCGGACACGTACTTCAAGATGTTTTATTGGGGCTAAGGAATATTTCCTTTATTCATAAAATTATTCAATTGTTTACTTGGTTACCTTTAAGAGCGCAAATGTGCCGTTTAAAAAAACTAAAAACATTAAAGCCAAAATCATTTTATATGTCTATATTTAAATTTAAGCAAATCAAACATGCAAAGAAAAATATATTTAAAAGAATTTGCAATTTCATTTTATATTTATGTGATAACTGTTGTTTTTCTCTATGCTCATTGGTAAACTATTTATTATTCCATCTATTTGGTTGTTACCACCAAAATATATCTTATACAAATGAACTGATGACCACTTTATATTTGCAGCGATCTAAGCGAGCTGAGGATGGGGAGATATTGTCTGAGGGGAGTGAAGAAGATCAGCCTAAAAAGAAAAAGAAAAAGAGATCATCCAGTGCTTCTGGAGAGGATGATGATGATGGAGAAAATAGAAAGAAAAAGAAAAAGACAAAGAGGAGGTGAGATGTTATTGTGGCATCATTTTATTCATTGAGGCATTTTATTAAGTTTATTTTGCTGGTAATCTCAGTTTAGAACTAGAATTATGCTCTTGTTATTGACAGCAGTAAACATTTAAAATATCTACTTTGACCATGAGTACATATTAGAAGAGTGGAATATAACTAGATCTTAATAGATAGTAAGTTTTAAAATAAAAAAGTAAAGTACCCCGTCACGCCAAGTGGCGTATAGGGAATATGGTGTTAGTGACCATAAATTTTACAGACCTTCGACACATGATTTTTGGAATAATGTGGTCGGTATTACGCCCGTGCCGCTTTACTTTCCCAGAAAAAAATCTGGTACCCATTAAAGGCTGGGTGAACCCGGAAGCCATCGGTTGGCATCAAACCCTACCTCTTGTCTTTTGTAGTCCAGTTCACTAACCACTGAGCTATCGCGGCTTCCATTAATAGATAGTGAAGACACTTTATTTTGTTGATTGTTTATCACTGGAATTCAGCTTTTATATAAAATATATTTCTCCTAGACCTTTTAACCATTATATAATGACTAAAAGGTAAAGGATACATTTTTTTTAATGGCTTGAAGTAACACAATAGAGTGTCACTTTAAATGGAAGAAAACCAACTTCCTTCCTTCCTCCACCACCACCATCAGCACATTCATGGTTCATGTTGTCCATATCATGTCAGGCATCTCTACCGTTCCGGATAAAAGTCTCTGGTATGCATTTTGAGAAGCTAATTAAACCTCATATCTGTGTCAGTTGTAAAAAGAAATACTGTTGGAAGTAGAACACAGATCACTTTATCAGTAGAAAAGTGCACTAATCCATTCACCAAATTGGCTTTCATTATGCAATAAAACATAAATAATGATACTTCAACTTTGCCATAACACAAGACTAGCCCACAAATCAACAGCTCAACTTAGAAGGTCTTCAACAATAAACACAAATAAAACAAGACAAATCTGAAGTAATGTCAATGGCAGCAAATGGATGTCACAAAATTAGATTTTTATTTTCTTGAATTATGTAAAAGTATTAACCTTAATTTTGTCTATAAAATTCTAAAATAAAGTTTTCCATTATTTAGTACTTTCCTCACATTTAACTTTGGGATATTGTGAGAATCATGACATTTTATTATTTTTTAAAAATCAATTTTAGACAATCGTTCTAAATTGCCCATTTTGAAAATGTGTCATGAATTTTCACAATTTTAACGTTTACTCTCTGTAATACATTTTTAAACCTGCAATTAAAAATAAATTATTTTTTTTTACATTTATTCCAGTCGACCAATTTTGATATCAGGTGATTTTATATTTTTTCCCAAAAAATATTTTGTAAAGAGCATGGCTAAATGAGGTCATTCTCAATTGTTCATCATAGATTTTTCTATGAAATTCCATATAGAAAATATTTCAGTGTTAAAGTAATTGATAGATATTAAAGGTGATCTAATTATAAGCAGTGATCTCTGCAATATGTGCCATTTTGGCACGCAAGGTTTCTGTTTTTGAGATTGTGGTTCTGCCCTATGTGCCGTCTTCGGCTCAAAAGGACAATAGAATAGAAGTATAAGCTGGATTTTTTTTTTCTCTTTTACAGATCCAAAAAGATGACTTTGTCAATGATAGTGATGATGAAAATGAAGATACTGGCGACCGTAAAAGAAGAAAAGGCAAGGGCAGAGAAGGAAAGGGAGACAAGAAAAAGAAACAAAGGGAAGACGATGATGGGCTGACAGCTAAGCAAAGAAGAAAGATTGTCTCAAAGGCTGTTATTTCATCTAGTGAGGGGTCAGATTCTGACACCAGGAAGAAAAGACAGGAAGAGTTAGTGTTTGTTCTCTCAGTTCTTAATTACTATGTAAAAAAGGCTGTTATTTCATCTAGTGAGGGGTCAGATTCTGACACCAGGAAGAAAAGACAGGAAGAGTTAGTGTTTGTTCTCTCAGTTCTTAATTACTATGTATCAGATATTCTTGAAATACTGAGATCTTCTTGTATACATCATCTTGTATAGATGTCCTTCAATTCAGGTACTTTACCAATCTTCAGTTCTATGACTCTATACATTGACCATCACCAGACATTTAGGGGGCTTGGTAGCCGAGTTGGGAAAACCACCCAACTGGACTACCGACGTTCGGACAATTCGTGTTCGATTCCCACTGGGACAAGTGTGAGTTGTACTCGTGGTTGGGGAAAAAAAATTACCCCCACGGTTGACCCAGCCGTTGGCAGAAATGGGTACCAGGGTATTACCCTGGGAAGGTGTGAGGAATGTCGCCTCGCATCTGAGTTTCGATGCTTGAGACGACACTATACAGAAATTTCCTAACATTTCTGGATAGGCGGCCGAGCACATATGGGTGTAAACTCGCGTGCTAAGATGCCGGTTCAAGTCTCGTACTTTACCTTTACCAGACATGACTGAATACATTAACCAGTCACCAGTTGCACAACTGCATGCATTAACAAATCTTGAGACCTATGACTGCATACATAAATCAGTCTTATGATGTAAACAAAAGCGGAAAGAAATTGCTTCAATTTTTCACTGTTTAAAAGTGCTAACATATTTTAGAGAAATTTCTTCTTTCTTACTATAAATGGATCCAAGGCTGTACAGTGAAGTCCATGTATGTAGGGCAAGGCTTTCCTCAGAAGTTCATCAGTGGATTATGACTAAATCAGTGCCAGAACAGGCTGGTTGAACAGACACAAATGAAGGCAGAGATTAATATTTATGGTCCAGCATGAAACCACACTTGACATAAACAACACAAACATACAATAAAAGGGAAGTGCATTGGCGCTTGAAGAACACAGATGAAATATCTACAACCTGACATGGAAAATAAATATATTCTTTACAGAAACTGCTCGTGTGAAGAGCACCGACCTGTTGATTGATAAACTACCATGCAGCACTCCACTCATGTTCTTGTGCTGCAGGAAACACAACTGGCAGATGGGGTAATAACATTTTGCATAATTTCTCAAAGAGGCCAACACAAGGGAACTCTTAAAAAACAGAAAGAAACGATCAACATTTTTTGGGCACATCCATGAGAAGAGGAAAGTTGGAATACTTGGTTACAACTGGCAAAATAAAAGGAAAGAGAGATCGCAGAGGGGAAAGACAGAAAATACTGGACAGCTTGGTGTCATGGCATGGAAAACAGTCAACAACAGAACTGATACGATGTACTGTAGATAGAAGATTGTGGAAGGACATGATCGCCTACGCAACTGGTTGGCACATGATGATGATGATATGTATCATCAACAGAAGTTTCAGCTTTACCGACTTGAATTTTGTGATGTCAGCCAAATCACCTAAATGCAGGTCACAGCTGTTTGTTTTCAATTAAAAGTAGTATTTTAGTTCTAGTCTTGGAAATTTAGCAGCATTTATGGATGAAAACGACCTGTACATCCCTTTCATTCCTGGAATTAATATTTTGCGGATGTGTTTTAAATTTTTTGTGACATCATCATCATTGGGTGCCATTTGGAGCACCATTCTGCTCTGTTTCTTGCTTTGATGATGCAGGTTGTCATAGGCTGATTTGTGCATCTTTTGATGTTACTCATCCATATTAGTCTTAGTCTGCCTCTGCCTCTTTTACCTTGTATTTTCTCTTCCAAGATTACATTTAATAGTGTCTTTTAACATGGCCCCAAAATCGCATTTGTCTTGTTTGAATTGTGTTTAGTAATTCTGTGTTTAGTAGTTCTCTTTTCATTTTTAGTTGTTTTAAGACTTCATCATTTGTTTTCTTTTCTTTCCTTCCAATTCTACATATTCTTCTATATATCCACATTTCAAAGGCTTCAATTCTCTGTTCTATTTTCTTGTCTAATGTCCATCTTTCTGTACCATATAGGAATATTGAGAAGATGTAACATTTTGCTATTCTTAGTTTTAGCCCTGGTGTTATTTGTTTTGTGATCACACACAAAAAGCAAGATTTCCCCACTGAAGTCAATATTTATTTGTGGATGATATTTGAATAGTTGGTACTCTCATAACAAGAAGATTAAAATACAAAATGACAAACCTGGGAGTTTTTGGGGGATGCAATATTCAATTTTTTACCATAAAAGTTTTTTAAATTTTGATATACAGTCAAATCACTTTGGGTGTATTATAGAAGAAATATATGTATTTTATCTTCCTATAAAGACACAAATGATCAAATCAACTAAAGAATCAATGACAAACAACTGTGAGGTCAACTGCTGTGGGATATCAAGGCAATGATCACTCTCACTGACTGTGTCATACTGGATGAGGAGAACAAAACTAGAATGTGGAAGAAAAATGTTAATATCTTTCAGTATGACGACAAAGGTCGGGACATGATCAGTAAAATTAGACTCTGGAAATTAATTGTTCTCTGTAAAAGACAAAAAATAATGGACACACCTCCCTTGGTCAAATAAGAGGTCAGTAAAGCATGGTTCATCATCATCATCGAGTGCCTTCTCCGCAACGAAGGTTGGCTACCATGGAGCGCCATTCTGCTATCTCTTGCTTTGATGGTGTCAGATTGATTTGTCCATCTTTTAATGTTACTCATCCACGTTAGTCTTGGTCTGCCGCTGCCACCTTGTATTTTCCCCTCCAGGATTACTTTTAGTAGGCTGTTGTGTCTTTTAACATGGCCCAAAAGTCGCATTTGTCTTGTTTGAATTGTGTTTAGTAGTTCTCTATTCATTTTTAGTTGTTTTACGACTTCATCGTTTGTTTTCTTTTCCTTCCATCCAATTCTACCTTTTCTTCTATATATCCATATTTCAAAGGCTTCAATTCTCTGTTCTGTTTTCTTGTCTAATGTCCATGTTTCTGCACCATATAGGAATATTGAGAAGATGTAACAATTTGCTATTCTTAGTTTTAGCCCTGGTATTATTTGTTTTGATATTAGTAAAAGCATGGTTAGATATAGAAAAAAAACAGGCTCTCAAAGAGGTCAATAAAGCATGGCTAGATTTTTATAAAAAGCAGACTGTCAAACAAGAGGTCACTAAAGCATGAATAGATAAAAAAAACTGCCTGCCAACCAGGAGGTCAGTAAAGCATGGATAGATAAAAAGGCAGAAAGATCAAAACACAACACAACAAGCCTTCAATAAACATTGTGAGAAAACACCAGACCCAAGGGCCGACCATGAAAAAGATGGATTGATGGAATATTACAAAAACTAGAAAATGTAAAAGCAGAAGAGGCGAACAGAAGAGCAAAATATTACAAATTATATCTCCCCTTGACGCTGAAAGGCAAATGAGGAAGGAAAGAAAAAGAAGTGATGTCTAGGTATTGGAGATCATAGTCAAAGGATCTTTATCTGGAGTCACACAATTATATTCATGTCTGTGTGCTTGTTGACTCAATGAGCTTGATCTGCAAAGTTCTGATTGGCTGCATTCACAGGCAAAGGCTGGAGCCATTATAGAAATCAAAGATCTGCAGTGTTTAGCATTCCAGGTCATGCCGTTAAAGGCAGCAGAAGAGCAGATAGTTTTGCTGATTCTATGAGATTAGCAGATAGATAGCCAATGGATAAGGCAGAGAGAGCATGTTACAATGAAGGACTTTGAAACAAAATGAAATACAACACTATCTAATATGCATGAACTGAATGTGAAGATTGGCACTGCACACTACTCAATTTGACTAATTCTCTAATCCTGTGGCTCCATATTGTGTGTTTGTTATGTGTATGCTTGTTTTTTTTTTTTTTTTATATTACTTGAAGAATCTTCAGTCTTGGAATAACCACAATATATGAATTCTGCCATGCATTGAAAACAGTAGTTTGACAGACTATTGGTTATTGGTTATGGAAGACCTCGGCATCACAGCAAACGAATTAAAATCCATAATTGCTCAACCGCCCGTGCCAGTGGAATCATCCGAATTACCAACTCATCTCCCAAACAAAGAAAGGTAACTGTAGTCCCCATCGTAGCAGTCTCAGCACACGCCAAAAGACATAAGGCGAAACCGCACAGAAAGTGAACACAGCCAACTGTTCCCTGTCATACGATATCATTCATCGTAAACAAGCGGGATATCGAAGCAGGATCAAAACGGATGAGACACACAGCTCACGGTGTGCACAGAGCACTTAACTCAGTAGCTCCTGCAACAAGCCGGACTTGCAATATGAGGAAACTGCAAGAAGGAACACTTTTCAGACATAGCCTTCAATGGTTCCTGCCGCCTATCCACCATATACCATGGGAGTTCACGTTCTCCCGAAATTGATGATCGTCATAGCACTTGATGATGTTAGGCCGTCATTGATGACTCCAATTCCAAACATATAGACACACAGTGGTGGTAATTTGTCATTTCCAATCCAACAGAAGCCACATGACCTGTAGTTAGTAAAACCACAGAGAGAATATGATTTTGTGACCTTCACTGATTCACTCTTAGATGTGAATGTGTAGTTTACACAAGAGGAGAAGTTTTCAACTACAGTGATTCCATTTAAGGCAATTCTGGGATAGCAAGGCAAGTCTCCTTTATAGCAGCAGAACTTGATGTTCTCCGCTCCCTTCTTGTAGCTGCTGCCACACGATTCTGATGTCTCATTAACTTGGACATCATTCAAGAACAATGTCAGATTAAGATTCCATAAATATGGCTCTGCTGATGAAGTGCTTGGTGCAACAGTTGTATCAATCATACTGGGGGCTCCTGGTCTGTGGTCATTAATATCACAGACGGCACATGGTGTTGTTATATTCAGTATTTCTTTCTGGGGTGTAAATATGTGGCACACACATGGAGAGTGGTTTGTGGTCACAGTAATCCCATTAAAGGCAATTCTAGGGTAGCATGGCATAGCTGTTTCAGAACAGCACAATCCTGTGATGTTTTCTGTGTTCGCTATAAAGCTGCTGCTGCTACACAATCCTGACCAATTATAGGTGTGGACATTATTCACTTGCAATGACAAAACTGCTTTGTTTACATCATAAACCTCTGGAAGCGAATCATTTATGGGACTAATAGTACAATTTATTCTTCCATCGGGGATATCTGCATTGAGTCCCCAAAAAAAGGTCTTTGGTTAAAAAGCACATATGCGTTTGAGTTAAACACACAATGAGCCCACTTCGTAGATTCAAAATGATCCTTGCCAATGCCATCGGTTTGCACAAGTTAGGTCCTTAGCTTCCAACGTCAAAAATGTCTGAAACGAAGCCATCCAATTAACGACTTTATCTACGGCGAATGTTAACGAACTGTGAACAAACATTTATGATCAAACCCTTGAAAACATTTTCAAAAATCTGCCAACTCGCAGCAATAACATTTATCGTGTTGTTCAATGTAAACATTGCTTGGTCCATAGCTCGAATATAAATAAGCTGCCATTTTGGTGCGTCCCATGACGTCAACTTCTCTTGACAGACTAATTCATTCTTAGTGCTACTTTTTGCCATTAAAATTATTGAAGAACTATATCATTTTAATTTTTATCATTTAATATAGAAACTGCAATGGGCACATTGATAACACTATTATTTGCATATTTTTATTTTTAGGAGCGAAAGTGGCAGTGAGACAAATGAAAAAGTTGGCAAAAGACGAAGGATACTTGACTCTGGCAGCGACAGTGATGCTGAAAGTAGAGGCAGTAAGTCTAAATCAGGATCAGACAATGAGGTTCAAGGAAAGTCAGACAGATCAAGATCACGTTCAAAATCTGTTTCACATTCAAGATCCAGGTCACGATCACGTTCAGGCAGTGGTGGCAGATCAAGGTCTAGATCACACTCCAGCAGTGGTTCAAGGAGTGGTAGCAAAGGAAGGAAATTGGGATCTGAAGCTGGTTCACCACACAAGTCTAGTGCTGGCTCTGATGAAGAAGCAAGAGACAAGTCTGAAAGTGAAGGGGTTGGTGCTAGGTCCAGTAGTGATCATGAAGGACAGAGCACTGGGGGTCTGAAATCTGGGTCAGACAGCGAATGAAGCCCTCGATTGTTGTTACTTTGAGCTCTTATACCAGGTCAGCATTCCTAGCACTGAGAGCATGGATATGTTGTTTTGGATAACTGATTTTATTGTTTAATTTTTGCTTACACAAAAGTCTATAGTTGTAGGTTGTGTAGTAGAGACTGAAGATAATTCATCATTTATCTGATCATGGGTAACATAATAAAACTAATCCTCTAAACAAAGTCTAGTAAAGCAACATATTATTTTATAGCATAGTAAATTTTGTTTTAACCCTAGATTATGGTACTGTGGCTGGCGTATTTACAAAACCGCAGTAAAAATTATTACCGCTTAATTGTAATATTAGAAGCTCCAAAAATTGTATGTTTACACTAGGATAGACACAGGGAACTTGGATTTTCTGTCTCAGGTTGATTTATTACCTGAATTGGACATTAGGGGTTGGTGGACGTATTACAATGTAAGTCTTTCAGTATGCTTGGTTACCTAATAGTGTTATTCACTGCGTTTCCTGGAAGCCGCGATAGCTCAGTGGTTAGTAAACTGGACTACAAAGGACAAGGGGTAGGGTTTGATCCCAACCGACGGCTTCCGGGTTTACCCAGCCTTAAATGGGTACCGGATTTTTCTGGGAAAGTAAAGCGGCGTGGGTGTAATACCGACCACATTACCTCAAAAATCATGTGCCGAGGGTCTGTAAAATTTATGGTCACTAACACCATATTCCCTATACGCCACTTGGCGTGACGGGGGTACTTTACTTTTTTTTTTACTGTGTTTCCTGAGCTACAAAGGGTTGATTGATGTCGACCAACGACCTAGGAAATTTCCCTGGTTAAAGCAAAATAAAAAAAAAAAAGGAAAAGAAAAAAATGAATGAAAATCGACCACTTTCTTGAAATTTGTGAATTGTTTGTGCATTATATTCTCATATTCGTGTCTCATGAAATCAGGAAAAAAATTAAGCAGCAAAGGGGATGTCTGAACACAGCAAAATGTCAAATTCTGAAGAATTTGTGTTTTGATGAGATAATTTTTACTACTGTATTATAATCTAGGGTTAAAATCATCTATAGATACAAAGAGATGCTGGCCAGACACTAAAAACAGAAGTTTGACAATTTACAAGATTCATCTATGGATTCATTCATTTTGACAAAGTATGTGTTGTGAATTAGTAAAGATGACTGCATGTGTTGTTGGTCTCTTAACTGGCCACATCATAGCTTCTATCACAGCCTCAATCTCCATGCATGTGCTGGAGGTAGTATGTCTTGAAGGCTCTTGCACCTTTGTCTATCAAGAGAGTGCTAGTTTTTAAGAGGTATACAAGTCCACATAAGTACTTTTAAGTACAGGATAAACTTGACAGGGCCTTCATTAACCTTAAGTTGGTGAATGTTATTTTAAAATATTTTAGTATTTTAAAGTGTATGGCAGACATTAGACTAGGGTGACCATTTTTTTCCCATTGTTTCCGGGGACATTTGTCATATTTTTTACATTTCAGAGGATTTTTTTGCTTATTTCTGAGACTGTCCCACAAAATCGGGGACGAACGGTGTGTGTGTGTGCGTGCGTGTCAAGATCTCATGATTTGAAGCAAGTTTTTCACTGAAGCTTTCACACGATAAATTAATGTTAGTTTCTACTGTTGGCGACTTTGGCGGGAGATGTCCGGAAAGGCAGGGGTGGGGTGAGAGAGAGTGTCTGCTTTTTTTTAAAAATTAAACCCATCCCAATAGAAGTGAGTGGTGGGAATAGAAGTGACGTAGCACCGCGCTTCAAGAGTTCAAAGAGCTATCTCCGACACAACGCGTCCAAGTCTTCTCTTTTATCTTCTTGCTAATGCCGCTCAGTCTGGGATAAAGAAACACAACTCAGTAATGTCCTGAGTACTAGTGATTACTTTAAAAGAGGGCCGATTCCGTGTATGAACATTTATTTATTCACTGAAATCGGGGACAAATTTCTTTCGGGGACAACTTCTACATTCCGGGGACTGTCCCCGGAAATCGGGGACGAATGGTCACCCTACATTAGACAAGAAAATAAAACAGAAAATTGAAGCCTTTGAAATGTGGATTTATAGAAGAATAGGTAAAATTGGATGGAAAGAAAAGAAAACAAATGATGAAGTTTTAAAACAACCAAAAATAAAATCATAACTACTAAATACAATTGAGACAAGACAAATGAAATTTTTGTGGCACGTTAAAAGACAAAACAGCCTACTAAAAGTAATATTGGAAGGGAAAATACAAGGTAAAATGGGCAGGGCAGACCAAGACTAACATGGACGAGTAACATTAAAAGATGGACAAGTCAATCTATGACAACCTGCACCATCAAAGCAAGAAACAGAGTGGAATGGCAATTCATGGTTGAGACGGACCTTCATTGCTGAGACGGCACTCGATGATGATGAAAGTGTATGAGAACAAAATATGTTAACGTTAATAATAATTGAATACAGCAGTAGAAAACTTATTAAATAATTTGCTATCATTTTCTTTCTGTTTTTGCATATAATTATAGATTTATAGAAATGTATGTTATTCATTCTACTAACCAAACCAAAATAGGGAACAAAAAAAGGCAAGAGAGGCTTTCACTGCACTAGGAAATATTTGAAAATCTAACGAAATTGGATGATACAAAAATAAAAATGTTCAACTTCAATGTTAATCAGTCCCATTACATGGATGTATCGACCACATTACCCCAAAAATAATGTGGTCACTAACACTGTATTCACTATACGCCACGTGATGTTGCTGTTAACTTTCTTTTTTTTATTAAGTTTAGTATTGTATTTTTTTTTTTCATTTGAGATTGTTAGTTCTCAGTTGTGTGAAATATCTATATCCTTCCAGTCATAGGGCTCGTGTATTTTAAATCCATTTCTATTCTGGGCAATATATTTGATCTTATACAATTGAGTCTACGCCTGCCAACTTGTTTCTACGTGTTCTTTTCAGTCTCTCTACTGCCTTTCTCTTTTTCAGCATCCTGATGTTTCCCTAGAAGAACCTGCTTTGAAATTTTTTGTTGTTGTCTCTTCTCAACACATGCCCGACTTATGTTAATCTTCTCCTCCTAATTTTATTTGAGATTGTTGGTTGTATGGCCATTTCTTGTATTTCTATGTTAGTCTTGAATTATTTCCATTGTACACAGAGCATCCTTAGGCATTTGTCCTCAAAAGCAATTAGTTTTTTTCTCAATTTTTGTTTTCCAGCTTTCACATGCATAGGTAAGTAAGGGTTGATAAAATGTTTTGAGTTGAATATTCAAAGTTTAGTTTTCAATTATTTTGTATTTCTATATTTTGTCCAGGTTTTAAAAACTTGCTGTCGCTTTTGCTATCCTGTTTCTGATCTGTTATCTTGTTTCTCTTTATCTATATTATCACGAGTTGTATATAGTGATTTTTGGGCATGTCTTATGTTCATTCTCACTCTCGTTCACTACGAGATTCCGCAGCATCCATAGTTTCCCCACCCAGTATCTCTGGGCGAGTCTCAGAGTGAGATTGCCAGTCCCACGCTCAACCATTACATGGCAAAACAGAAGTAAACACATCCTCCATCTTGGATTGTACCGGAATATATGTGAAATATGGAGAACAAGAATACAGACTGTCATTAATGGATGCACATGGCATGACAAAGTTACTAACATAGAACTATGGAAAAGACAAACACCAGTAGACAAAGAGATGTAACTTGATAGAGCTGGATGGGACACACATGCACTACAGAAACCAACTTACAGAATCACATGACAGGTCCTTTTCTGGAATCCTCACTGGAGTAGACAAAGGGAAAGACCAATAGCAGTATCTGACTTCAGCAGTGCTTTCATTTTGTTGTTGTTGTCAAAACTTTTAACATAACTGGTCTAATTTTTTCTATCAATTTTACGGTTGGGCAGAGGCTATTTATTTTCTTTTTTCGACATCCAAGGTTTCTTTAACATGCACAGAGTGCACACTGTACCTCTTGCATAATATCTGAAGGGCTGGACATCAGACTTCACTACCCAGAGAACTGGGGATGGTAAGCCTTGAAGAAAAACCTTCCTGCCGTCTGTGGTATGGTGGGATGGGATTTGAAACTGGGACCTTCTTGTGAGACCATTCTACCTTTAGACCACCCAGAACCATGCCCTTTCAGGGTGAACAAAGAAGAGGAAATAGTTCTCTATAAATTAATTAATTGTTGGAACTTAGCTAAATATTGATTATGATTATTTTTTACTTACAGTTATTGAATGTTGGTAAACATTCTGAGTGAGAGCACTGGGTTTCTTCTTCCCTCTATGGGAGCAAAGATGTGCTAAGGAGAAGTGCACTCTCCAGTGGCATCAATGTTCTAAAATATTTTTACTTTAGCATGTTTAACTGCACTGCTTATATTACCTTTTGTACTTTACAATGTTTAGAGCATGCATAGACATTGGGAACATTTAGTGTTAATGAAAGTATGAAAGCATCTGGGAAGAATACAATATATTTCATAGCACAATTTCCTTAAGGTACACTGCTAGAGAAGGCCACCATATTGATTTCTTCTTTTTGGCTGGGGCCTTCTGTATATGTATGCAGTATTCATTTTTTAAACCATTCGTCTAGTCTTGTGAAGTTTTTTTCATATGTGTTGCTGCAAATGTTCTTATATTTGCTTAGTATAAAAACAAAGTGAATATTGTATTTAAATAGCTTATATTTTGATGTTTTCAACCATTTTTAAGTGGCTTATATTTCTCTGACTATTACCTAATTCTGAGTCAGATACCTGTTTGCCTCTGGATAGAATGGAATTTATCAATATCTTGGTGACCAACCCTCTTTGATAGAAAAGTCACTGTGCTACAAGCACCACTTTGCTGTAGACAAACCTGTCTACCCTTGCTGTAATTCAATAATTTACCCCTAATCTGTGGATATAATAATGTACCCCTAATCTATATGAACTATAAAATGAAGTTCAACAAATTCAGTTGTGTCTTTTGATTGCAAATTTAAAAATGATCAGCTTAAAAAATATAAGCCACCAAAAAAAATTTGGCTGTTTCATCTTAATTGTTTTGCTATTGTTGCTATATTATCTCAAACATCATTGTAAAAAAAAAAATTACAATTTTAGTACAGGTAATGTTGTTAAGTAATAGACACTGCCTTTTTGGCTTGCATTAATTTGTTTCATTATTTAAAAGAAAGAAGATTGATAAACCCCTCCATGCACATTAAACTCATTAACTGGACAGAAAAAGCAAGACACATCACTAAATAATTCTCAGTATCTCATGAACATTTCACAGGTCTAATTTATGTAATAATGGGAGAATGTTGATGTCCTATGTAAACAAGTTCTCAAGCATGTAAATGTAGATGAGCTGAACAATTGTTCACAATAAATGTGATGCTTCTTTTCTGTAGCAGTAATTTCCTGTCCAGCTTTGTTCAAATATTGATCCTGTCATCCATGATTTTTGTTGCATTGGTATTTTGTCAACAGTGTTCTTATATTCTTATATTTTTAAAACAACATAGCTTTTCAAATTTTTCTGTTGCGAGCAGGGGGCAGTTTGTCACCGTCATGTTGGTGGCGATCAAATTCTATCTTTTAGAATCTTATAATCACTGCACTTTTCTCCTTTTTTCAGTGAGTTTGCTGTTTGGGACACACGTAAACGAGACTTGTTTCGTCCGCTTTGTATATATTCTTTGGTTCAAATTGCTTAAGAATTTCTTGTAGTTGCTTCCACATCAGTTGTCCCAGCTTCACCACAGACTACTTTCATTGCAATTTCATATTGTACTTTTGAATCGGTTCAGCCAGCTCATACAAAACCAGAAAATTGTCACATCTGCAGACCTTATTGACTGAACTCAGTAAGCACCACAAGGTCGCCCTGCAGTGAATCCCATCTCACTGTGGAATACCAGGAAACGAGAGAGCAGATCAGATGGCAAAGGAAGGTGCAACAGGCACACAACCAGATGAACCAGTTACATACCATCAGAAGAAACAAATATCAAATCAATCAGAAGACCACAAGCCCCAAATCAGGGTGCCTTTCATAATATGAATAGATGGAAACAAGTTATCATTATACCCCTCAGAACAGGGCACAAACTTCACAGTCATATGTATACAAAATTCAAGATTGGCATCTCAACCACATGTACATGTGGACAGGCACCCCTGACTGCTGAACACATACTTCAAGACTGTACTATGTACTGTGTATAGTACACTGAGGAAAACTCATTGGCCCATGAATACAACAAAACTATATGGGCCACTGTAAGAATTGCAGAAAACAGTAAAATTTATAAAGGAAACGACATTGCAGATATAGACAATACTTCAAGCAAACAACAAATAGATTAGATACTATGGTTGAAGTTGGTACATGTAATATCTAAACTTTCAGACAGCTCTTTTCCCTTTTTTTCTATTAGGATGGGTCCTAAAATCAGAGTATTCCTTGCTCCTAGATTGCTGGGACCATGTATAATTTTCTATTCTGTCCAAAACCACCGCTTGTAAACGTCAACATAATGTTGCTTTTGTCCTTCAGGATTGTATGTAGTATAAAAAAGTAAAGTAAAGATACCCGTCATGCCAAGTGGCATATAGGGAATATGGTGTTAGTGACTGTAATTTTTATAGACTTTCGGCACATGATTTTTGGGGTAATGTGGTTGGTATCTCGCCTGTGCCGCTTTACTTTCCCAGAAAAAAATCAGGTACTCATTTAAGGCTGGGTGAACCCAGAAGCCATCAATCAGGATCGAGCCCGACCTCTTGTCCTTTGTAATACATTTCAATAACCACTGAACTCCCTGTATGTAGTATGATTGATGGAATATCTTGATTCCTGCATATTTTGCATTTGATTTCGTCCATTTTCTCTATCAAAATCATGTTTTATTTCAAGTGAATTGCACCTGTGTTTCTTGTCAGTACTGGAAGCCATTGCATGATATAAAACTTTATCATTTGAGAAAAGTACTAACAGTAAAGTTTTTTTTTTTTTTTTACAAATTTCACAAAATGCATTATATAACTGATTTTCAGGGAATTTTTTTAAATATAGGACATAGAAAAAAAAATTGAGACTTTTTTTTCTCTCTCTCTGTGCGATCAGGACTCAATCAGAGTAGGATTCCAGACTCTCACATGAAGTCAGCTGTCAGGTTAAGTGTGTTGATCGCCCCTACAGACAGAACATCACAATTAGAGTCTGCCAGATCCACTCTGATTGAACACCTGTTAAAACATTGCACTGTGTTCTGCGCCAGTGGCCCAGTGCATCTGATTTCAGCCAGCATTTTATTTAGGTTTGCATTCCTTAGCCTTTGATTGTCCCCAATCTTCCTGCAAGGCAGCAGATGATTTTTTTCTGTAGGGGGATTCTGCCCTTAGATGGTCGGCCCTCCCAGGTTTACAAGCACCATTTGCCCGAGTCACTAGAGGTGACTAACACAGACATGCACACACAATGATATGAGATGTGACTAACACAGACATGCACACAGCGATACGAGGCATGACTAACACTGACACACATCAAGATATATGACACATGACTAACAAAAACATGCACATACAGATGTGAGATATGACTGACATAGACATGCACACACAAAGATATGACACATGCCTATGACACATGCCTAACATAGACATGCACACAAAGATATGAGATATGACCAACATAAACATGCACACATAAAGATATGAGGTGTGACTAACATAGCCATGCACACACAAGGATATGAGATGTGACATACACAGACATGCACACACAAAGATGTGAGATATGACTAACATAAACATGCACACAAAGATATGAGATATCACTAACCCATACATGCACACACAAAGATATGACACATGACTAACACAGATACACACTAAGATATGAGATATGACTAAACACATACACACATAAAGATATGAGACATGATTAACACGGACACACCAAGATATGAGATATGACTAACATGACACACACCAATATATGAGCCATGGCCAGCACAGAAACACATCAAGATATGATCTGTGGCTAGCACAGAAACACATCAAGATATGAGCAATGGCTTCACGGAAAAACACCAAGAAATGAACCATGTCCAGCACAGAAACACATTAAGGTATCCATATGCTTGGGTTTGTTGTAGTTGGCAGACTCTTCTTAACGTGGGAATCATTGACATATGAGACGCAGGCCTCGATTAACTGTTCACAGGTTTCGTTCAAACAGTTGTCCGGACATTTGAGAGTGCAGTCTGACCCGTAGTACATTTCCTTGCACGTACAGACTGTACTTTCCGGGTCACATATGATGTCACAGCCATCAGAACACGTCTGTTTGCACTGTAGCCCAAAATTACCATCGGGACAAGTGTCATTACAGGTATAGCCAGGATGTTTACATTGTAGGCATTTTCCGGATTTTTCCTCACAAAGGACAGACACTAAGACAAGACCTGGAGCAGTCGTGTCCATAGATCCCATGTGAACAGTTGCCGTGACATGTACCGATGATGACGTTGCAGCCTTTGCAACACACACTACACACTGCAGAAAACGACCAAGAATGCCCGTCCAGACAATAGGTGTCTGTAAATGTTTGCACCTCACACACCGTCAGTGCACTGTCGGCCTGCGAAATGGTCGGTGAGAACTCAATCTTAATGTGTGCCATTGTCGCTTGTGTGGTGACTACAATAGTGTTCACAGAAATATTTGGGTATGATATATCATTATACTGGAACAATACACCGCCACTGTCAGAGAAAGCCTTTAGAGTGGCATTCTTTACCCAAATCATAGTGCTAGCTCGATGATAAATTCGAATGGTGTGAGTCTTCTGGACTCTTCTGAAACCATCAACTTTCATTGCATTGCCTAAAAAGAATGGTGCAGTTGAATGCAGTGATTTCAGAACAATAAACCTAATGAGCCAAGTAACAAAAATTTTACTAAAAGTTATACAGGGGAAGGATTCAGAATAAAATCAATACTGAATTAGAGGAGCAACAATTTGGATTCAAGAAAAACAAAAGAAGCCATATTCAGCATGAGAACATTGATTGAAAAGTACACAGAAGTAAACAAACCAATATATGCTTGCTTTATAGACTACACCAAAGCTTTCGACAGAATACACCATAGCCAACTTATAGACTGCCTAAAGGATATAAATCTAGACGACGCAGACATACGACTAATATGTAATTTGTACTGGGAGCAAATAGCAATAATAAGATATAATAAGGAGAACTCTACACCCATGGACATAAAAAGAGGAGTATGACAAGGATGCATCCTATCACTGAGCTTGTTCAATCTATACACTGAGCAAATCTTTAAAAACATCTCAGAGATACCAGGTCTAAACATTAATGGAAAGATAATCAATAACCTAAGATATGCTGATGATACTGTTCTACTAGCAGAAAATCCTAAACAACCTACGGCAATTGCTTAATGTGATAAACATAACAAGCAAAAAATATGGACTAGATATGAATATCAAAAAGACTAAAACTATGATTATAAACAAAGAAAATTCTCAAGACCTACAATTAAATATCACAGTTGAGGGAATACATCTGGAGACAGTCCAGAGCTAAAACTACCTGGGACATACTATAACCAATGATGGAAAATGTAAAATTGAAATAAACAAAAGAATAGGTATGGCAAAAAGTAATTTTAATGCCATGAAAAATATACTATCAACAAAACAAATATCAGCAGGGCTGAAACTAAGAATGGCAAAATGTTACATCTTCTCAGTATTCCTGTATGGTGCAGAAACATGGACATTAGACAAGAAAACTGAAGCCTTTGAAATGTGGATTTATAGAAGAATAGGAAGAATTGGATGGAAAGAAAAGAAAACAAACGATGAAGTTTTAAAACAATTGAAAATAAAAAGAGAACTACTAAATACAATTAAGACAAGACAAATGAAATTTTTGGGCATGTTAAAAGACACCACAGCCTGCTAAAAGTAATATTGGAAGGGAAAATACAAGGTAAAAGAGGCAGACCAAGACTAACATGGACGAGTAACATCAAAAGATGGATAAGTCAATCTATGACAGCCTGCACCATCAAAGCAAGAAACAGAGTAGAATGGCGATCCATGGTAGCCAACCTTCGTTGTGGAGAAGGCACTCGATTATGAGGTATTATTCACTGTGTTTTTTAACTTATGTACCTGACAGTGAAACATACAAGACTTCTCAGATGCATCAATGGTCGTTCATTTGTTGTTTAACTGGCGTTAGAGCACTCAAAAAAAACTCATAGAGATGATAAAGTGTGTGTGTGTGTCCTAAAGGCATTCCATATAAGGCACTAACTGCATCAGTAGCAATATCTGTGCAAGACTAACAAGACAATATTTCATCAGAGCTGAAAGTAGTTAAAGTTGCGGTGCTTGACTCGGGTCCTCCCTTTTCTTTTTTAACAAGCCAAATCCCCTCACATAATCAAGATAATTCCTATAGAACTGGTAAGACTTGAGAGGCTACATTTAAACTGTAAACCTAATTGTGCTTCATCATTTCCCTGCCACAAGCAAGTGCAAAAACATTGTTAGGCCTGATGAATGGCTGGTGGTTTCTCCAAATCAAGGAGTACAGAGAACGTATATCTACATTATATTGGAGGAAATGTGATAAAGTAAAACTTTATAATAAAATTGTACCAGGAATGTATTTGTATTATTTATATACTCTTGTTTCAATTTTTTTTTATTATAATAAAAAAACATCTGATATGTGTCACTCTTAACACTGAATCATCATAACAGCAGAGAATTTCATATAAAATACAGGCACTTCAAATTAGATTCTTTTGTAAAAATATCCTAACAACAATTAGACCTAGCTCTTAATGTGAAATACAGTAATCTCAATCCTACCATAAAGAAATGAAAAGATGTGACTGTTTGCCTTGTCTGGGAGAAACCATCTTGTAGGATGATAAGGCAAAGTGAGAGTGAACTGTAACAACAGCAGCAAGGAATAAATTGAGATTTTACCAACCTTAAAGATTCTCTAGGTAGAAGTTTAGGAAGGACATTCCTTCTATGACTTAGATGTGCACTAAGAAAGGATTTTCCTATATTCAATCCTTAAGCGAGTGAAAATGGATACCATGTGTTTGCTATATTCTATTCAAGGAAAAAGATTTTTATCAGCAGTTAAAAAAAGTCTTGAATATAAGAAATGCTTACAAAATTTCCCAAAATTAATTCCTCTAGTTAGCAGCAATTCCCCTTCACTTCACCCATCTCTCTGATCACACCTTGACAATGATCATTGAGGATACATTACCTCAAACTTGGCCAATAAGCTAATCAATCCTCCTCCGGCAACACACTGGGATATCTTTAATTTATTCACAGTTGACACTTTTGCTAAAACTTTCTAGTACTCTAAGGTTATTGTAGGGAAAATAAAAGAAGCAGATGATGCCAGTATCTGAGCAAAAGAACTAAGCATTGAGAAAAGTTTGCATCATCCTCTTGAACAACACTGTCACATGAAGTTCAAGACCCAACATTCTTTTTGCACCACTCAAGACTAGCATGTCCAACATCATTCATTCATTCCAGTTTGCATATTAAGCATGAAGTTTGCAGGAGGATAACCTTGGAGGAAGCGCTCTATGTCATTCTCTATCCCATTAAGCAGGTAAACCTCTTGACAGTCATTTTCACAGGTGGAGAAGTCATTCAGAGATGATTTACAGATATCTCTAATCATAATTTAGGTCTGCTGATGATTAGAGGACAATCTTTTAAAGTGATTAATAGAGGTTTGATGTCACCTTGACTTAGTATTACTGTTTTCTGAACACTAATTGACAGTGAAAAAAGGTTGCATGCTTTGTCCAGGTTGTTGATCAGCGATTGTAAATTGGCTTCACTATGAGCGACTAGGGCTGCATCGAAATCAAGTAAAAGTTCTTTAAGTAGGGCAATTTTTGTTTTTGCTCTGAGTCAGTCGTGTTGTCGAACAGTGAGCCATCTGATTTTGTGTGAATGTAAATGTCCCCTGAGCTGTTTTCGAAGACATAATTTAGAAGGGCAGCAAAAAATATACCAAAAAGGTTGGGGGCGAGGGCACCTCCCTGTTTCACTCCGTTGTTGAAAACTTTAAAACTTCTTATGAACTCCCATCAAAGTGGATTTTAGCATTCATGTTTCCATGAAAGGACATAATCAGCTTAAGTAATTTAGGTTGGCAGACTATGCTTTCTAAATAGAGCCCATCTTTATTTACTGAGTCGAAGACCTTTGTGAGATCCACAAAGGCAATATATAGAGTGGCATATTTTGTTCCAGGCATTTTTCTTGTAATTGTCTAAGTATGAAAATCATGTCTATAGTTGATCTCCCAGCTCTGAAGCCGCATTGAGACTCGGAAAGAATACGTTCTGCACGTCTATGCAGGCGTTTTAGTATTACTTTTGCAAAAAGCCTTGCCGGCTATGCTAAGTAGAAAGATGCCTCTGTAGTTATTGCAATCACCCCTGTCTCCTATGTTTGTGCTATGATCTGAGAATTTCATTATTTTCATTATCATGAGGTATTTCTCCTTGTCTCCAGCCTTTGATTAACAGTTTGTATAGATGTGGAAGTAGTATTTTTAATTTTTCTTTTAGTATCTCTGTAGGAATGAAATTTCATTTCAATATGTTCGTGCATACATGATAGACCAAGATGGCTGTTGTGGCATAACTTCAGCATGGTGGTCCCACTATCATGATCAACGTTGGGAATTAGAAGTAATGTTATTGAGTCAAGTTAATTTGATGACAAGATTAAAAATAAAATTAATTTAGCGGTCAAATATAAATAAAATAAATACAAGTAAGGTATTCAATAAAATAAATGGTAAAGGATGTTCTAAAAGAGGCCAAAGCAAATAAGAAGCTATATTTCCAATAACAAAAGACAATAACCATTTTTTGGCTATGTAATGAGAATTGCAACATCATGAGAAGAGGAAAGTTGGAATACTTGGTTACAACTGGCAAAATAAAAGGAAAAAGATAACGCAGACAATAAAGAGAGAAAATACTGGATACCTTGGTGTCATGGCATGGAAAACAGTCAACAACAGAACTGATACGATGCAATGTATATAGAAGACTGTGGAGGGACATGATCACCTACGTCAACCGGTATGGCACATGATGATGAATGAGAATTGAACAATAAGAGTATACAAATGGATAAAAATTCAGGCAAGAAGAGTTAGAGGAAAACAGAGAAAATAGTCAAGGCAGTTTAAGGGAATGGTTTGGTAGGAAATCAACAACAGAATTAATAAACAGCTGTAGAGAGACATGATCATCTACATCAGCAGACATGGTACTTGATAATAATTCATACAATACACGTTACCATTAGTCATCAATATCTGCATAAACACTCAAAAACAAGAGATACAGTAGAATTCACTTATAATGAAAAAGGCCATAACGAGAATCCTGGTATATTTGCAATTTAAAAAATCCCCGACTTTTTTTCTTTATCCTATATTTTTTAAAATCCAGTTATGTTGAAACCAGTTAATGGCAGTAATAATGTGAATTTAATTAAATACAAGGAGGAACACAGTAATAAAGGTGTGAAGCAAAACAAGTGCTTTACTTTACTAATATATGTGAAACTTATCTGTGCTTCTTTTTGGTAGGTCTGCAACAATAGCTTTATTTAAAACAAATGTTTTATTCCATATTGATCAATGTCATAATAAAGGAATGCAGCAACACAGATTCACAGTTTTACAAGTTTAATAGCTTGTACTTGCAACATGAAAAATACCTGAAGAAATTTTGTGATCAACAAATTTGTTGATATATTTTGCTCAAGTTTCTGCTAAGAGATCGGCTTTTATAACTTGTGAGCAATGATGACAGAATCAATGACAAATAATGAGTGGAGATGAAAGAACCAATCACAATGGATGAACAAATATGACAGAACAATCACAAATGAGTAGAAATGGTAAGGCCAATCACAAACTGAAGAGCAGAGAAATGATCAATTACAACTGATAAGTAGAGATTTAAGATTAATTACAACTAATGAGCAAAGATGATAATCAATCATAACAGATGAGTAGAGATAGCAGAACCAATCACAACTAATGAGCAGAGATAGCAGAGCCAATCACAACTAATCAGTAGAGATAGCAGAACCAATCATCGTAAAAGTGATAGTACATCAAAACTGATGAGTAGAGATAGAAGATCCAATTATTGTAAAAGTGATCATCATCATCATGTGCCATGCTGGTTGCAGTAGGTGATCATGTCCTTCCACAATTGATATTCACTGTGCGTCGTATCAATTCTGTTGTTGACTGTTTTCCATGCCATGACACCAAGCTATCTAGTATTTTCTCTCTTTGTCGTTCACAATCTCTCTATCCCTGTATTTTGCCAGTTGTAACCAAGTATTCCAACTTTCTTCTCATGATGTGCCCGAAAAATGTTGATTGTTTCTTTCTGATCTTTCTTAGGAGCTTCCTTTTTGTATTGGACTCTTTGAGAATGTCCTCATTTTCCCTTTTAGCAGGGAATTTTCAACATTCTTCTGAGAAATCCCATCTCTGTGGCCTCTTAAATCATCTTTTCATTTGTTTGTTTGCTGTCCATGATTCGCTTCCATGGGTCAGAATTGGCTCTATATAGCACAGATGAACTCTCTTTTTCACTTCTATTGACATAGATTTGTTGCATAAGATGTTTTTCATTTTCTGAAATGCTATTTTGGCCTGCGCTATTCTACTTTTTATTTCTGTGGTGTATCTTCCATCTCATGTTATTATTGTGCCCAAGTATTTGACTTGTTGCACTTGTTTCAGATTTGTCCTGTTTATTTTAATGCCGCATGATGGTGATGATTGTTTCTTTGATATGACCATTACTTCTGTTTTCTTTCTATTCAGACTTAGACCTTTCTTGTTGCTTTCGTTTACTGTTATGTCTATCATTTCTTGTAGTTTATTCTCTGTCTCTGCTATTAAGACTGTGTCATCCGCATATTGCATATTATTTATGTTGTGACCATTGACTTCAATTGATTCCTTTTAAATCTATTATTGATCTCATAATATTTTCGCTGTAAAGTTAAAACAAATCTGACAACAGAACACAGCCTTGTCTGACTCCTTGTTTTATATATTGTAACTGTCCTTTTTGATTGCTAGTTCTTATGGCTGCTGTTTGTTGCCAGTACATATTTGGTTATCATTCACAGATCTTTGCCATCAATGTTTAATTTTTCCAGAATATTGTTTATTTCCACATGCTTTACTTTGTCAAATGCTTTTGTGAAGTCTATAAAGCATATATATATATATATATATATAGATCTTTCTTTACCTCTATAGCTCTTTCTATCAATGTTCTTAAGATGTTTATTGCATTATTGGTGCCCTTTACTTCCACAAATCCACATTGTTCTTCACTTATTTCTGGTTTTATTTTGTTCCTTACACGTCTCATGATGTTTCTTAGTAATATTTTTGTCACATGGCTCATGAGATTAATAGCGTGATGGTCTTCACAATCAGTGATGCCTGTCTTTTTTGGTATCACTACAAAGATATATTTTTAGTAGATCATCGAGCATGTGTCCAGTGTTACATATGTCATCAATTAGTTTTGTTATGACTCCAAGCTCTCCTAATGCATTTATCTCTTCAATTGTAAAAGTGTTAGTACATCATAACTGATGAGTAGAGATAGCAGAACCAATCACAACTACACTTTATAAACTCTCTTCTGTACATATCACATTTAACCCTAGATTAAGTTAGCTATCTGTGAATGACATTGATACGAGATGGTAGTTAACTTAATTGTTACACTTGGAGTTTTGAAAAAAGATTTACTTTGAAACTTTCGCTACACAACTGTGCGTTTACCCAAGCAGAGACACAGGAATCAGAAATAATTTCCTGGCTTAAGTTAGAATTATGGCCGTAAATTCAACCCCATTATGCGGTGGCTAACAGAGGGGTTACATTGTCTATTGACATGGTGGCCGTCAGTCCATCAATCCAGTTATATGTTCAACTCCCTCTTAGCGTTATTCGCTGGCATGTTACAAAGGTTTGTTGATGCCTGCGCTGACAGGCAAGATTTCCTATCATAAGAAAGGGAAAAAAAACAACTAATTTCTTGAAAATTTGAAAAAAATAAAAAAGCCCCTTTTGTGAGTAGAGACCGTAGTACTTTTTATGGTGCACACGTTTGTGTCTAATCCAACATCAAATATTCCAATACTCAGGGATCACCAGAAGTTGTAATTAGAAAAGCATAGGGAAGGGGGGGAATGTTGGCCCATGGAAAATTGTCACATTTCAAGAATTTGTATTTTGAGGTGGTAATTTTTATGACTGTCTTGTAATCTTGGGTTTTAGAAAATGTCTGCATGCACTGAATATAAGGTGCAAAACACAGTGAAACACATTTCATAAGAAAATAAAGGGACCTCATCAACAAGTCAACAACTTTAAAAAGTTGAAAATTTCTGACAGATAAATATATCATTTGTTTTCCCTGGACACATACTAAAGTGGTGTTACTGCTCTTCAATGGAAATTAATTTGGATTGAGCAGCTGAAATTTTTGGAACCACTTCTTTCATAATCTGGCAAACAGAGAAAATGTAACAAAAAGGAAAGTTGTCAGAAAAAAAAAGGATCTTATACAGACTAGTGAAGAGGGATTACTTTGTGCCCAGCAAAGTGCTCAGTTATATAATAATATTAATAAAGGTTAAGAAAACAATCAGAGGCTAAGAAAGCAATCCATAACAAACTTGTAGAGTTTGATGATGCACTGTACCTGTTTTTAGATGTTTTTAGAGATTTGCTTAGTGAACAAGCTTGGTGACTGAACAAGCTTGGAGATAGGATGCATCCCTGTCTTACTCCTCTTTTTATATCAATGGGTGTAGAGTTCTCTTTGTTATATTTTATTATTGCTGTTTGCTCCCACTATAAATTACATATTAGTCGTATGTGCATGTTATCTAGATGTATCCCTTTTAGAAATTCTATATAAGTTGTTTTTGGTGTATTCTATCAAAAGATTTGGTGTAGTCTATGAAGCAGGCATATATTGGTTTGTTTACTTCTGTGTATTTTCGATTAATGTTCTCATGCAGAATATGGCATCTTTTGTCCCACTGTTTTTCTTAAATCCAAATTGCTGCTCATCTAATTCAGTATTGATTTTATTCTGAATCCTTCCTTGTAAAACTTTTAGCAAGATTTTTGTAACATGGCTCATTAAAAAAGCATTTTCCAGTAAATTAATTATTACAATATTTTAAAAATAGCACTGGTCTAAATGGGGAGCCACAATAGTTCAGTGGTTAGTTGTAGTGTCCTACAAAGGACAAGAGGTAGGATTCAATCCCAACCGACGGCTTCCGTATTCACCCAGCCGTAAATGGGTACCATTATGTCTTCCTTAAGTTCTGGTATTTTGTATCAGAATAAATTTGGATGACGTATTTGACGACACCTTGGGCAGGCCATCCTAGTGCGCAACAATATGGTGGCAGCTGAGGTTGATATGTCTGTGTGGGTCAATACAGAATTGCAGGTACATGCGGTTAGGGTGTAGACCCCGGTTCATTTCGTGTTTGTAAATGTGTATGTCTGTAATGGGAAGGTGGGCACACAACAATGGCAGAATCTCTTCGAGGAAGAGAACGTCATTTTCTGCGGAGACTTTAATGCTAGAGGCAACCAGTGGGGTAACGTCATAACTAACAAGCAGGGAGAAGACCTAGAGAACGCATTAGTATCAGTCGATTTAGTGTGCTTAAATGATGGAAGGGCAAACAGAATGACCGCTCGAACAGGGGACTCTGATAGTGTCATAGACCTGGCACTGGTGTCTTCCACCTTCGCACTGGTTTGCAAGTGGAGTGCGCTGGGATTCCACGGAAGTGATCACTATTCATGTGTCCTCCTAATAGATAAAAGCTGAAATAGATGCCAGAAAAGAAAGTTCCATATATTCCACTAAGAGAAAACATACCGGGATGTCATTAGCAAAATCAGACATAGGAAACAGAGAGCCCCTCGTAGGCAGGAGAGATGGACGCAGCCACCCTGGTGGACGGTAGAAGTCGAGGAAGCTTGGCGGAACAAGAGACAATTGGCCAAGGTATGCCAGGCAGAAAGCCAGAAAGAATGGAAGAACACAACCTGAGCTCTTGAAGCGTCTGAAAAAAGAGGTCGACCAAAAAATGTTGCACTTTAAACTATGTGCTAAGCAGGTTAAGGATGCCAAGTGGGATGATTTCTGTAAAAAAAAGTGTGCTCAGAAAAATCGCTAGCCACACTCTGGGGCCTTCATCAGAGCATGAATGGCACAACACGACACAGAGGCATACCAGACTTTCAGAGTACAAGCCAGATATGGCACAAATCTGATGAGAGCAAAAGGAAGGCCCTGCTTGCCTGCTACATTGAGCAGACTAACCAAAGAAATGAGGCTGTAAGAATGGGGATACGGGGGTCGCTGTCAGAATTGTGTAAGGATGTAGTGCTGGGAGAAGATCTCACAATCAAAAACTGATACCATTCGCACAACACTTAAACGGTCATACAATACTGTTCATGGTCCAGATGGTGTTCGGTACAACGACTTTGGCGATTTAACTGACGACGACTTGAACAAACTGGTCAAAGAGTTTAATGTCAGCATTCGGAATGGCCATATTAAGGAGGAGTGGCTACACAGCTACTTACTACCGAAGCCAAACAAGGACCTTTCTCAGATCAGTGCCTACAGAATAATCACGATGCAGAACACTGCGGGCAAGCTGCTGGAGAAAATAGTTGCCCGTGTCCTCACCTGCCACCTTCAACAGAAACTCGCATTGTTTCCACCCACCCACACTCGGAGGTTATAGATATAACAAAGAGACATGGCTGAATGCGGCAGTCTTCGCCTATGACACCTTCGATGGCTTCAACAGACGAGAGGAGACATGTGCTGCTGCTATAGATATCGAGGATGCATACAACAGGGTACCATTTGAATATCTCATGCATATGCTCCTCAAACTGGCGGTGCACCCCTTCCTCATTAGATTGATCGCCGCGGCACTGTTTCAGAGGAAGGTGATACTCAGATGTGGAAGTTGGTCTTCGGAGCCAACATCCATTTGTCCAGGGCTGCCACAAGGTTCACCATTGCCACTAGTTCCATTTAACGTGTACACAATAACGATCGTGGAAAACAGCTGGACGGGAGGGGAAGAACTAAGGCTTTTGCTGATGATAGTATGGTATATCGACAGGGAAGAGACAGATGGGAAAACGCCTCTACAATGGAAAACTAACTCGATCGCATTTCTTCCTGGTGTGGGGTTTCAGGTGCCTTGGTTAATCCTAATAAAGCATCAGTTTCACGGTTCTCCCTCAACAATCATATCGTCAATACGGACACACTGGTAGTACGAATGGGAGCTGATGAGGTGACATGGGACAAGTTGATCGCAGCCTGTGTTCTCGGGACCACGTTGAACATGTGATAACAAAATCCCGCAAAGGATTAGTCGCCTTGAAAGTCATGGCAGCTGCCAACATCAAGCAGAGGCTACTTATTCTTTTGTTCCAGGGATTAGTCCTCGCACCAATCGAGTATGCCCTGGCAATTCTTACTATCAGTATGACTCAAATTGATAGGCTGGAGAAAATACAGAATGAAGCCATGCGCATTATCTTGGGGTGTACGAGGGACACTCACTGTGTAGCAATGAGGTATCTTCTTGACTTTCCAACCATGGATGACAGAATCAGGATCTGGAGGGCACGAGCATACCTGAAGATTAGTGCAGATAAAGAACATCCATTGCATCACGAGCTCAACACAGGGAAGGTGCCACGCTAAAAAAAGGCAAATCATGGGTGGGCCAAGCAGAAGATGTCATCAAACAGGTCTGTGGGCTTACCAATATCAACATTGGCGAGGAGCGGATACCTGTGCCTGCGTCATTTAAGGGGACATTCTCATGTATTGTCACACTCGACAGGAAAAGTAGAGAACAGAACTCAGTCGTGGTCAATGCGGTGGTCAACGGTCTCATCTGTGATAACACCGATGAGAAAGATGCAGTCATCTATACAGACGGATCTGTAATACAACACCAAAGAGGTTCATGGGTAGCACGCTCGGCAGGCAAAGAAGACAGTACGTACGTTATGACCAAGAGTAGCATGACGATGGAGGTGATGGCAGTGACCAGGGCATTCAACTGGTTAGTACTAGACTACACCCATGCCTGTATACTGAGTGATTCGATGAGCATGATAAAAAAATAAGTGTAGGCGGGCTCTGTACGCACGCAATGGTTTGCAGAAGCCAAAAATACGTAAGGTCACCTTTGTCTATGTCCCTGGACATTCGGGAGTACGAGCGGACAGGTTGGCCAGCTGAGCTGTCGTTGAGGACGGTCGACCAATGGATCGGGCGGATGCCCTCCGAGATATTGGAAGAGCACAGGACTTCGACCACCACAAACCCACGTCACTCCTTCGGATGTGGATGAAAGAGATGGGCACAGCCAGAAATGAGAAACTTAGTGGGCGTGTAAAAAGACTTATCAACCAACACAAAACTGGAGTCGTCAGTCGCTGGACACTGCAGGACTTGCTGAGGAGGGGATCTGAGCACCTATGAACATGTTCGGAGTGCAATGATGATGATCCACAAATAACTCAAATTGAAATTGTAATATAAATAAAGGTGCATATACCGTTACAAAAAAAAGCAGTGCATCCATCTATTTATTTATTGTCCTTTCAAGCCAAAGATGGCACATAGGGCAAAAATCCTCCATGTCTGATGATCTTTGCTATCAAGTGTCAGACCTTGCACAAGACCCTTATTGTATCTCGTTACACATTCTTGTTCCGGGCAAGTCTTTCAATCTTGACAGGGGAGCCTACTATTTCACTGTTTGCCTCAGTGTCTTTTTAATGTTTCTCTAGGTTGGCCTCTATCTTTTACCCTCTGGTTCACATCTGAGGGCTTGCTTTGAGATTCTCTTGCTGTCTCTTCTCATCACATGGCCAACATATGACTGACTACCTTTTTCTCTTCATTGTATATATTTTTAGATGCTGTGTAATTTCTCTTATTTCTGCACTAGTCTTGAATTAATTCCATAGAAGACAAAGTATTTTCCTGAGACACTTATTTTTTAATGCATCAAATTGTTTTCTATTTCTGTTGTTGTTTCCCAGCTCTCACATTATTGATTTGAAAATCCTAAGCTCTGTGTTTGGTGATTTGGAATTTTAATTTCCACATTTGTTTGATGTTTCTGAAAGTCATTGCTGCCTTTGCTGTTCTGAATATAATTTCTTTCTTTGTGTCACCTCTTGATCTATGCAACTTCCTAGATATACTAAGTGATCTACTTCTTCCACTAGGTGTAATTTTTATTACATAATAAAAACAATTTTAACTCTGATTTGTTAAAATACAACACAGTTTATGAAAGTAACAGGCAAACATTAAATTTCCCCCTCACCTCCCAAAAAAAATGTCAACAAAGTGACACCTGACAATTTAGTTTTCAAAAAGGTGGATGCACCAAAAAAATGCCAGAAGCACAGTTGTGATTTAATTTCTCACAGCTGAAGGTTACAAGCCTTAAGTGATTTACTATCATCTGAGGTGTGTGTTTGGAGAGGAAGCTGTAAGTGTGGAGACTGTTGGGAGGTTGGTAAATCATTTCAAGAAAGGAGAAACATCAGTTACTGATAATCCACAAAGCCACACTGCAGTAACAGATATAAACAGAGTTGATGTTGTTATTCATGTTGTTGGTATAGAACACCATCTTCTTTTTCTAACTTTTAGTGGAGCAAAGGTCTTCAATAAACACTTTCCAAGCTGTTCTGTTTCTTGCAATTCTTTTAAGATCATTCCATGTCTTCCCCATCATCTTCATATCTGCTTCTACCTGTCTTCTCCAAGAATAATTTTGGTCTTACTCTTTGTCTCTTCTCGTGGGGATACCAAAAAAGGGCTGTCATGTAATATTCTCTGTTGGCTTCCGCAGCGTGTGACCTATCCAGCGCCAACGTCTTCATTGTATCTCTTTGTTCACTGGTATTTGACAGGTAATTTCCCATAGTTCTAAGTTAGTGATTTTGTCCTGTCATTTCCATCCTTCTATTCTGCGCAAGCATCCAGGTCTGTATCTTCATGATTGTCATTTTTGTTGTTCTCCATGTTTCACAGTCCTACAATAGGACCGATTTAACATTGGAGTTGAAAAGTTTTATTTTTGTAATTTAAGATAATTTCTTTGCATGTTCCTAGTGCAACGAAGGCTCCTCATGCATTTTGTATCCTTATTTTGGTATCATTTTGTTCTTCCTCCTGTGTCTATATTACTGCCCAGACATATGTAAGATAAGGTGACCATATTTTTGAAATCCCATTCCGGGACGGAATAACTTTACTTCAATTTTCCACCAATAAAATTACATTTCTTCTTGCTGTCATTTTCAAGTGAATAATACATACATTTTAAAACATCTAATAATATAGACCTACAATACGCTATCAGGATAATCAGGAGATAAAAAAAAAACAGTGATACTCACTTTAAATAGAAGGTGAAACAGAGATGCTGTACTTTTCAGATGAGTGAATTTTCTGTAAAATGTCCTTCTTTGTATGCAGCATCTTATAAAATTCGACACATGTTCCCTCATAGTCCACTTTGGTGATCAACATGGCTTTTAAAGTTTCAACACCTAGTTGTGTTTTATCATTTGTCCACAAACTGTTCATCAGAGAAAACACTCGTTCTGTTGCAGCATTTGTTCCAGGTAGACACAAAAAGAACTCTGCCAACTTCACAATATGTGAAACGGGCACATGATTGTTTCTGAAGTGGGAAGCTAGTTCAACCCAACGCTGCCCTGGTAATGTTTTATTAAGACTCCACTCACTAATTTTTTGTGAAGTAACGAACTGTTTCATGTAGACATATTCATCATACATTTCATTTTCTGGAAAGTCGACTGAAGGCACTGTTTGACTCACTAATGATGAAGACTTCTCAATATCTTCCCAATTTGGTGTTCTGTTCAGCATTACCCAGCTGTAAGACTCTAGGTTTTGACAATTATTTGCAGCCCATTTCTTCAAATAACTGCTGTTTCATAAAATGAAGAAACACTGGCGTTAAACTTTTTCACATCATCACATGGAAATCCTTCCATTTCCAGCTTTTTAAGGATTATCTGAACTCTTGATGGCAAGAAGCCATCTTCCAGCTTGGACTCCCAGATAGCTTTCAACCTATTGATGTTGTCAATGACTTCAAATACAGTGACCAACTGTCCCTCTACTTTCTGCACTGCTTCGTGGAAAGAGGATGCCTGACTGTGAACCAAAATAAGCCATGCCTCAGACAGTGGGTTTTCAAAGAATTCCTGTATAAAAACTGGGCATCTGTCTTGAGATTGAAAATATGATTTTAGAGGCAGGAACATGTAAAGAACCCTTTCAACAGCAGGCAAGAGCGCAAGCCACCTAGTTTGTGCATAACCTAAAATCATCTGGAAGTCTGTGTCGACAAACTGACAAAACTCCTTGAGACTTTCAACTCTAACTGTGTATGATTTGAAGTACAGATACATTTTTGCAATAGTCATTTCAACATCAACAGGCAATATACGTCTGCAGCTGCTCGAACAGTGTTGTGGAAAATATGGCAAGCACACCCAACACCTATCAAACTATGTCCAAGGTTTTCTTTCAGTTTTGTGAAAACATTGTTCTGTCTTTTTCTTTCAGCGCCCCCAAAATTACAATGACAATGTGTGTTGTCTGCACATAATCCAACTACTTTCAGTAGGCACTTTGACTTTTTTTCCAAAATAATTTCTAATAATTGAAACCAGTATAGCTAAATAGCCCGCGACATGAGTGAAACAATGATACCTGAATCATATTTCTACGACAATTAGGAAAAAAGTTATGATTTTTTAAAGTGAATAATTACTCAAATGATGATACAAAGAAGAAAAAACCATAGCGCCAGATTTGGCATGCAAAAAAAAGTCAAATTTTAAAAAAGCCAAATTTTAAAAAAGCCAAATTTTTTAAAATTAAATTGAAAATATTATCATTATATTTGGTGTACATTTTCAAAATAATCACTATATTATATTTGGTATAAAAAAAAATAATACCTTTTATTTGATTTGCGTTAAAAATAAGTCATTTAAATTTATATATATATCAAAGTAACTGATATTAATAGGAATTGACGTCAAAGTTAACAGTCATTCTCTGCAATTTATGTAAGAATAATTATAAATTTCTATGATTCAATTCACATAAAAATAATACTAATGTTCTGCTAAAAAAGTCACATCATTATTGTTATTTTATATATAAGAAGTATAATTTTATTATTAATTTTTTTTTATTCATTTAAAAAAATATGTTTTTACAATATAAAAATAAACCAATAAGGTATCAGTGAATTAGACACATCAATAGCTATTTATCATTGTTTATTTAAACTTTAAACAGACTTCACAAACAAACAAACGAAGCTAAACAAAACAAACGTGCAAACAAAGAAAAAAAAATCACATTTGGGGAAAAACATCAAAATTTTATTAAATAACCATTGTTTGATGTTATTTATCAAAATCCACAATATGCACCATTATAGGAACATACAAAGGGCATTTTAAAAATGACATTTATTGAAAACAGAAAAATAATACTGCAGGCTCCAGCAACTGTCGCTTTCGATGGCACTGGATAGGACACACACTACTGAGAGTATTACGCAACAGGCCCTTTTTTGGAATCCTCAGGGGAAGAGACAAAGAGGAAGACCAAGTAATTCTTGTAGAAGACAGATAGAGTTAGAGATGAAGATAATGGGGAAGACATGGAATGATCTTAAAAGAATGGCAAAAAAACATAACGACTTGGAAAGTGTTTGTTGAAGACCTATGCTCCACTGGGAGCTAAAAAGGTAGAAGAAGAAGAAGATAAACACTGTACACAAAGGAGCATGCAAAGGGCATTTTAAAAGCGTTTTTGAACGTTTGCAATCTTTAATTAATATTTTTCACATAAAAACATAGTAGAAAAGATATAGGCTAATAGATATACGCTTTTGCGGTTTGCATAATTCAAAAAAAGAAACAAAAGATCTTAACAATCTTGTGAGCTGAGTGATAAACTGGGGAATTTTAACATCATTATTTTAATTCAAATTTAAAGCTGCATAGATGCAATAGTTATACTTCTGAAATTTTTTTTGTAAAAAAAAAAAGAAGCAAAATAAACACAATTTTGTTAACTTAAAAAACCTGACCACTAATGATGTTGTCTGGTGAATAACAAGGATTATCTGTCAACTAACTAAAAGACTGAACTTTTTACTAATGTTATTGTCAACATGTAATGAACAATGTATGTCTAATGCTAATATGTATTATGAAAAACCATTTACATGGGATAATAACAGACACTAAACATACATACCATTTTTGACAATAGAAACACGAAAAGAAACAGAATTATTAAATGTTAGGTAGAGCCAGTCTTAACATATGGATGTGAACACTGGGCAATAGGACAACAGACAAGAAAATCACTGGAGTCTGTAGAAATGTGGCTTTGCTGAAGAATGTTGAGAATACCATGGACAGTGAAGAAGAGTAATGAAAATGTTCTGAAAGATGTCAAAGCAAAAAGAGAGCTAATTTCCATTATTAAGAAGAAACAATCATCATTTTTAGGTCATGTAATGACAAGAGAACAACTGGAATATATTGTAACAACTGGAAACATTGAGGGACGAAGAGATAGAGGGAAGCAAAGAGAAAAAAATAACAGACAGCTTAAGAGAATGGCTTGGCAGAAGGTCAACAACAGAAATGATAAATAGCTACCAAGGTCGAAAGTTGTGGAGAGACATGATCACCTACGGCAGTAGGCCCGGTACTTGATGATGATGAGTTTTAACTAAATAGCTAACATTGTATGACTCTGTCGCATTCCGTCTAATTAAATCTATATATTTTCACTTACTAACGCACTCAAAGCCAGCATTTCTGGTCTTTAACTAACTTGGACTCTTGCATGTTTCAATGAATTACAAGAATATAAATAACTTCCATCCAGGGTCCAGTCAGGAACTTGGAAAACATACCCAGGGCTTGAAGCTGAATCTGGGTGTCACCATCCATCAGCTGCTTATGGATAGCTTCTTTCAAAAAACTGTTCCTTTCTTTTAAGAATTCCAGGAAGGTGCTTCTTAAACAGTAAACAGTTGCTGCCATATGGAACAGAACATGAATTCTGTTCCCCACATACCTGAGGATGGTGCCAGATTTCAGGTTCTTACCCCGCAGGAATGTTTGTAATCCCTGTGGATCCCCAGAACCTTGTTTGTACCTTAGTTTTGAAAGATTGTGGATCAAGTTTGAAACCACACAGTCTGTTGGGGTCGAAGTTGTACCCTTCCACTCACTGTCCAATCTTGCAAGCGTGAGCCTGGCTGCACTTGCCAGACCATCCAGAGGGTGGACATGACATTTCAGATCATAAATGCTAAGATTGTACCTCTCTTCAAGTCTCCGAACAACACAGTGACTTACAACGAGAAGCCTACAGAGAGGTGTTTAAAGTCATGAATACACCTACAGCTTATTAAACAAGCTGAACTGCCCCGCTTCCATTTGAAAAGCCTTCCTCTACTCGGTCGCTTGTGCGTGGAAAAGTTATGTTTAATATTTTGATGAACTGGAAAGAGCTGAGTGCTTACTTTATTAATGCTGAACCAGCTCACTCAAAATTAGACACAAAGTTTAAAGCAAGATTGTTGAAAGAAATGGTGCTAGATTACAACAATTACTTGTTCTTTGTGTTTGCAACACCCGTAGTCCAGGAGTTTGAAATGATGAACAGCCTTTTTCAACAAACTAAAGCTGATCCACCCCTATCATGAACTACATTTACAAGTCTTCAAAGCCGACTATATCATGCAAACGGACATTTAAAAAATGTTGATCAAGTTGATTTTGAAGTAAAATTGTTAACAGGAATATTAGCAGTTCCTTAAAATTATTTGTTCCTTGTATTAAACTGGATTTGGAGCATTAAATATGATGTGATTATGTCAAAAATGTTTGGCTTTTTTAGCACAGTTTTTTGGGCTTATATCAAAATTTCCATCTGTCAACCCTGGTGGCAGGCACTGTTAGATTGACTCCAATTCTAGGAAAAAAAAATTATTCACCGTTTTATAATTATTTAAATTTAATTGCACATTTAATCATGGTCATTCATTCTCATCCTTCTTAATCTTCATATCTTATTATAATAATATAAACCATACATTTTATTTTGATACATTAAAAACATAATAATTATATAATATTAAATGATTAATGAATTATTATTCTATTATATATATAATTATTATATTAATCATAATTAATGATTAATGTATTGTGCTTCAATGCAATAATTGGGAATATTTATTAATATTAGGCAACTGGAAATACTACATTTTAAATTTGCTATAACTAGTTATACAGTTGAGTGAGTTAGAGGCACATGATGATGGTTGAAGAGACCAAGTAACAAACATGGGGGAAAACCGGAAATTTCGGGGTAATGGTGTGGTCGTTCAAATGCCAATAATTTCAAATAGCGCTGACAGATCAATTTAAAATTTCCCACAAATATGTAAAATTGGTTTTACAATCAGGTTGTCTTATTATTTCCTTTCAATCGGTGCAGTATTTTAGTCTGCTTTGACTTAAAGGTCGACAGTGGACCTGAGTGGAAATAGTCGCTAAATCGCCCATGCGTATCAATGGGGAAATTTTATAATAATGGTGTGGTCGTTCAAATGCCAATAATTTCAAATAGCGCTGACAGATCAATTAAAAATTTCTCACAAATATGTAAAATTGGTTTTACAATCAGGTTGTCTTATTATTTCCTTTCAATCGGTGCAGCATTTTAGTCTGCTTTCACTTTAAAGGTCAACAGCGGAAATAGTCGCCGATCGCCCACGCTTGCCGATGGAGCAAGCATATTCATGAATTTTCGTGATTTTCGCATTATCCTAACACGGATCACTTTAAAATTTCACACACTTATGTAAAAATAGACGCTAAATCTAACTATCCATTTAATTTAACTTAATCTTACCTTATTTTGGTAGAAAATGTGATGAAACCATAGTATGTAGCTGGAAAATTAAAAAAAAACAAGTAATAATCGACACCGATGGTTTGGCGTCTGCTATAAAACAAAAAGGAGCCTCGTTGTGAGAAAGCTAATTTAATTTCCGTACATGGCGTCCTTACAACATCGTCGGGAAACAATTGATATGATGTTTATTCCGGAGTTAATTGAGATGGCGCGAAAGGCAAAAATGGCTAATTTCCATGGAAACCGAAAATCTGGAAACGGCTTCCATTGGATACCAAAGTACCTACTTTCAGTTCTAAACCATTTTCAGTTAGTCAATAAGAAAACTACTTACTATATCAGATGTTTCACCCGGCAATGACTTCAACTCTAATATTTTAACTTTCAGTCCCTTATTGCGATCAAAGTATCTGACAAGCAAAGGAAAAATCTTGATTTCTTTGTGGTTGGAGGCATCTGTCAGTATGGAGATAAATGTTACGTTTTCTAGGTCACATCTCAACTCGTTTAGTCGTTTAGATTTAGAGCATGGGGTGTGAACACATTCCGAATAGCTTCTGTTTTCCTACGTGCACAAGCAAATTTTGGTTCTAAAGTTACCTGAAGCAATTTTGATGTGCAGTCCATAGATCTAAACGTGTGATTGTGTATCACTGTATGATATGCAAAGGCACCTTATTAAAACTTTCTTACGCTTATCTTTATTAAAACTACAATTACGCTTCGGTGCCATTTTTTGCGAAAGTGAAAGTTAGTCACAGTTAGTAACACAACGAATATATACGAGATTTAAAACTAGGAGCGCATTCTACTGTTTTGATATTAAACAAAATTGTCTACACAGCAACGGAATAATATTTTTTTTAATTGAAGAAATGTACGCCGTATACCAAAATGGCAAAATTGGTAAACGTTTGTGTCCCAAATTATTTTTTATCAAATCCGGGACAAAAGCTAAAAAATATGCAAAAATCGGGACAAAACCGGTACGGCAGCTAATCCGGGACAAAGGTTCAAAAAATGTCAAATTCCGGGACTGTCCCGGACAATCCGGGACGAATGGTCACCTTATGTAAGAGTGTATTTCTAGTATAAGTATTCTCCTGTTATTTGGTTATTGCCAACTGCATTAATTCTCATAACTTTGGTTTTGTCTCTATTTTCAGCGCCAGCTGTTGTGATATTTCATCAAGTATGCTCATTTTATTACGCATCTATGGATACTTATGTGATAAGAAAGCTATGCTACCTACCTACCTACCTACCTGCCTGCCTACCTACCTACCTAGCTACCTACCTATCTATCTATCTATCTATTGACGTTTGGAGCCGTAGCCGGCCCACAGGGCATTGACCAAGATACCCCTTCTTTTATCTGAATTTTTGTTCTAGCAGATTTCAATTCTTTTAAAGATATTTTATCAAATCTCGCCATTTGTCTCTGTTGCGGGTTAAGGCAAAACAATGCAAATGAATGCATAAAAATGCGAATCTGCAGTAAAGCTGAATTGTGAGGGAAAATTGAAAAAAAAAATAGAAAAAAGGTATGGTAAAAGCTTTACGTGGTTAGTAGACGACACAGATTTGAACGACGTTTTGGCTCAATAGGCCTTCAGCGGGAACAGACAAACAACAACACACACAGATATGTAAGTAAATATAACTAATCCTACATGGCTAACTAGTAATGAAATATCCAAAACAAAATAATCGAAAAGCAAATTGACTTCCCTTGTGTCGTGGGCACTGGTCAGGACGGGAAAAAGGGCGCGTAGCGTGGGTCTGGCTGTAATATACCCTCTGGACAGGGGTGGAGGGTACTAAAAATACACGAGTGGGGGGAACGCTGTCTAGGTTACGCCGGCTAGCAAGGACGCCGACAATGCCTGGAAGTATCTAAGGCTCGTAAATACAGGTATACACATACTCACAGATGCGCGTATCGATGTGTGTGTACATGTGTGCACGTACAAGTAGACTGCACATACTAATATGCATCAACACGCATATATAAATGCATACACAAACATATATGTGCATACAAGCAAGTACACACATACATGAGTATACACATATATATATATGTATGTGTATGTATATATATATATCAAATGTGTAGAAATGTGCGCACAATGCACTACTGGCCAGAGGAGTACACACCAGAGTAGGTGTGCAGGCTAGAAGGAGAACGAATATAATCTGGTGCAATAAGAACCTGTTAGTGGTACGTGGCCCAGAAAGAAAGGTTTATATGAGAACACCGAAGTGTCTCAATGGGGACTAGTGGGGGAGAACTATGAGTAGCATGGCATAGTAGATGGACTAAAGAGACAAGGCATGGACAGTATAGAGGGCTATGTGAAAGGGAAGGGGTAGCCGAAAGGTAACTATGTGTACGAGTGTGATACATTCATGCCTCTTGGGGTCAGCGAACCATACATAACTATAAGGCGATTCTCCAAAGTAAATCGGCTGCGGTCGCCGGAGCGACAAAGGACAATACCAGTAATACGGATGTCGTCTTTACCCTTGTGGTCTGGGGAGTTGAAATGGGAAGACACTGGAGTGCCAGTATTCTGTTGAACATCTCGTAGATGTTCACAAAACCTTACCGCTAATCGTCTACCAGACTCACCAATGTAAGTCATGTGGCATCGTTGGCATATGATGGCATAAATGATGTTACGGGACACACATGTAAAGCCATGCTTGATCTCGAACCGTCCATTAGGGAATAAGACCGAGTCAGTAGGGAGCACATAGGCACAGGTTATACAGTTCCGACCACAGGGGGCCGTGCCGAAGTGTTGAGGGTCGGAGCGAGGGAGATGGCTCCTAACCAGAATATCTCCCAAATTCCTGTCGCGCTTGAAGGAGATCATCGGGGGATCACTGAAAAGTAGACGGGTGGTGGGATCAGAGAGGAGAATGGAACGGTAGCGGTTGAGTATCTTCACAGCAGCTAAGTTGTGAGGATGATAGGTGAGAGTGAGTATGGTTCTCTCGGGGGGGGGCGGTTAGAGGGAGTGAGTGCCTCGGGATGGGAGATGAGGAGGACCCGCTTGAGGGCAGACTGGAGGATCGAGTCTGGATAAAGCCGGCGGCTGAAGAAACCTAACATAAGTTGAGCTTGTTGGAGGAAATCTTGGTCATCATAGCAGATGCGACGGAGACGCAATAACTGTGAGAACTGAATAGAATCATGACAAGAAAGTGAGTGTGATGATGTATAGAGGAGATAACAATGGGCGTCTGTGGGTTTATAGAAAACCGAGGTGTGGAGGCCAGAGGTACCCAAAGAAACAATAAGATCTAGGAAGGTAACAGAGGAAGTGGATATACACGATGTGATCTTGATAGCTATGTGATAGCTACCAATGTAATCGATAAATCTGGAGAGGTCATCCTCAGGTAGATCGGTAAGTCCGAAGCAGTCATCAATATACCGAAGGTATATGATGGGAAGGGGACCTTGATAAGAATTGAGAATTTGGTGCTCAACGTAACCCATAAATAGGCAAGCATAGCTGAGACCCATCTTGGTGCCCATGGCTACTCCATTCACCTGGTCATAGAAGTTACCATTGAACTCAAAGGTGTTGAGGTTGAGTACAAGCTCAGTAAGGCGGAGAAGAGTGACAGTATCCACAGAGGGGTGTTGTCTCTGATCAAGAAAGAAACGTAGAGCTAAGAGGCCGTCGGAGTGAGGAATAGAGGTGTAGAGAGAGCAAACATCAAGGGTGAAACGTCGGTATGAACGACCACGGGCGAGAGAGATGGAAGAGAAGATACTCAAGGCATGGTTGGTGTCTTTGACGTATGAGGGAAGGCTAACTACCATAGGCTGGAAGACTCTGTCTAGATAGTCAGATATGTGTGTGTGTGTGTTGCTGTTTGTCTGTTCCTGCTGAAGGCCTATTTAGCCGAAACGTCGTTCAAATCTGTGTCGTCTACTAACCACGTAAAGCTTTTACCATACCTTTTTTCTATTTTTTTTCAATTTTCCCTCACAATTCAGCTTTACTGCAGCTACGCATTTGTATGCATTCATTTGCATTTTTTTGCCTTAACCCCTTACTATAATATGTGATAGTATCCTTGTTATAGTACAATACAGCTGCTACTTTATGTTTGTATTCCGTCCTAAGTGTTTACTTTAGTACATATATCTTAGTTTAGACAGTTTACTAGACTACCATTATTTTATTACTATTTCCACCATCTGTGACATTATCATCTTAGTATTAGTACGTTTGCCATCATCTACGTTGTTATTAGTGCCGTGATCACTATCATTACAGACCACATTCCATTTCAGGTCTTCCACACTCGCTCTGTTCCCCAGTCCCTTCCCCTCTCTTTACTCCACCAACATGCCTACACTTAAAAAGATTTATAATTCCATCCGCCGTGGTACTCTATCAGCCTTCCAGCATTTACCTACGAACATTTCCTCTTTAACAACTGAACTCGCCTTTACTACTTACAAGCTCACTAGATTTAGCTGCCACGTCAATTTCCTCCATAATTGTATACGACTGAAGATTCTCCCCCTTGGGTTCCGGTCTAATTTCACTCCTTTTGTCCACCAGCCTAACCCTAGTGAAATTAGACGATTTGATAGTATTGAGAGACGCCTTGGCTTTCACCGTATGAGGCTCGTTCTAGCCAACTATACTAGGCTTGTCTCACACCTGCGTACTCAGCGTGTCCAACTTGTAGCTAGACTCAGGGGTTTAATGACCGGTCCAGTCCATTTTGTCCTTCAGACCATCCACGACTTCAATAGGCAACTCTATACTTTTATGTCCTCCCAGCACAAGAAGAAGATCTCTAACCTCCGCCCCGCTCGTCGGCCCCCGACTCTTTAGTTTTTTGCATACCCCCCGACCTCCACCTCTCACATAATGAGAGGTCTGTTCTCTCTAAAGGTTTAAAATTCATCCCCCGTCGTCCTTCCAGTGACCACTACACTCTGTGTAAGGATGTCCATGATTTCCATAGGCGTAAGCGTTTAAAGTTCCGTTTCTCGGGCACAACTGTTACTTCCTCCTCACCCACCCCTGTAGATGAATTTTCTCGCTTCCACTCCCGCAAAACCGATTGGACCCCACCACCCGGCGCATCACAGGCCTTGGATCACTACATCAATGTCACCTCACGTGAGATACAACTGCGTCCCAGAAAACTTCACCACTCTAATTTATCTCCCTCCGAGCTTCGGGCCCTCTCTAAACTCCGCTGCCGGGAGAACATTGTCATCAAACCGGCAGACAAGTGGGGTGCGGTGATAGTTTGGCGCAAAGACTTATACATTTCAGAGGGCAACAAACAGCTATCCAATACCACGTTTTATAAACCCCGTCCTGACGACGCCACTGTCCTACACAACAAGCAGGTCCGATCTACCATCAAGGAACTGATCCGAGACAACCTACTTCCTCCTAGTGCGTCCCGCCTCATTATCCCCAATAGTGGTCTTGTGAAACCATCTTTCTACATGTTCCCCAAAATTCACAAAATTGACAATCCAGGACGCCCCATCGTGTCAGCGTGTGCTTGTCCAACTGAACACATATCTGACTATCTAGACAGTGTCTTCCAGCCTATGGTAGTTAGCCTTCCCTCATACGTCAAAGACACCAACCATGCCTTGAGTATCTTCTCTTCCATCTCTCTCGCCCGTGGTCGTTCATACCGACTTTTCATCCTTGATGTTTGCTCTCTCTACACCTTTATTCCTCACTCCGACGGCCTCTTAGCTCTACGTTTCTTTCTTGATCAGAGACAACACCCCTCTGTGGATACTGTCACTCTTCTCCGCCTTACTGAGCTTGTACTCAACCTCAACACCTTTGAGTTCAATGGTAACTTCTATGACCAGGTGAGTGGAGTAGCCATGGGCACCAAGATGGGTCTCCGCTATGCTCGCCTATTTATGGGTTACCTTGAGCACCAAATTCTCAATTCTTATCAAGGTCCCCTTCCCACCATATACCTTCGGTATATTGATGACTGCTTCGGACTTACCGATCTACCTGAGGATGACCTCTCCAGATTTATCGATTACATTGGTAGCTATCACAAAGCTATCAAGATCACATCGTGTATATCCACTTCCTCTGTTACCTTCCTAGATCTTATTGTTTCTTTGGGTACCTCTGGCCTCCACACCTCGGTTTTCTATAAACCCACAGACGCCCATTGTTATCTCCTCTATACTTCATCACACTCACCTTCTTGTCGTGATTCTATTCCGTTCTCACAGTTATTGCGTCTCCGTCGCATCTGCCAGGATGACCAAGATTTCCTCCAACAAGCTCAACTTATGTTAGGTTTCTTCAGCCGCCGGCTTTATCCAGACTCGATCCTCCAGTCTGCCCTCAAGCGGGTCCTCCTCATCTCCCGTCCCGAGGCACTCACTCCCTCTAACCGCCCCCCCCCCCCCCCCCCGAGAGAACCATACTCACTCTCACCTATCATCCTCACAACTTAGCTGCTGTGAAGATACTCAACCGCTACCGTTCCATTCTCCTCTCTGATCCCACCACCCGTCTACTTTTCAGTGATATCCCGATGATCGCCTTCAAGCGCGACAGGAATTTGGGAGATATTCTGGTTAGGAGCCATCTCCCTCGCTCCGACCCTCAACACTTCGGCACGGCCCCCTGTGGTCGGAACTGTATAACCTGTGCCTATGTGCTCCCTACTGACTCGGTCTTATTCCCTAATGGACGGTTCGAGATCAAGCATGGCTTTACATGTGTGTCCCGTAACATCATTTATGCCATCATATGCCAACGATGCCACATGACTTACATTGGTGAGTCTGGTAGACGATTAGCGGTAAGGTTTTGTGAACATCTACGAGATGTTCAACAGAATACTGGCACTCCAGTGTCTTCCCATTTCAACTCCCCAGACCACAAGGGTAAAGACGACATCCGTATTACTGGTATTGTCCTTTGTCGCTCCGGCGACCGCAGCCGATTTACTTTGGAGAATCGCCTCATAGTTAAGTATGGTTCGCTGACCCCAAGAGGCATGAATGTATCACACTCGTACACATAGTTACCTTTCGGCTACCCCTTCCCTTTTACATAGCCCTCTCTACTGTCCATGCCTTGGCTCTTTAGTCCATCTACTATGCCATGCTACTCATAGTTCTCCTCCACTAGTCCCCAGTGAGACACTTCGGTGTTCTCATATAAACCTTTCTTTCTGGGCCACGTACCACTAACAGGTTCTTATTGCACCCCACTCTCAGACTTCTTACTCTTTCCGCCTTTTGAAGACCTGTTATTATATTCGTTCTCCTTCTAGCCTGCACACCTACTCCGGTGTGTACTCCTCTGGTCAGAAGTGCATCGTGCGCACATTTCTACACATTTGATTGTCCCCGTATGGATGCGCTTATGTATGTGTTCATATGTGCGGGTATGGGTGTGTATATATATATATATATATATATATATATATATATATATATATATATACACACATATATATATGTGTATACTCATGTATGTGTGTACTTGCTTGTATGCACATATATGTTTGTGTATGCATTTATATATGCGTGTTGATGCATATTAGTATGTGCAGTCTACTTGTACGTGCACACATGTACACACACATCGATACGCGCATCTGTGAGTATGTGTATACATGTATTTACGAGCCTTAGATACTTCCAGGCATTGTCGGCGTCCTTGCTAGCCGGCGTAACCTAGACAGCGTTCCCCCCACTCGTGTATTTTTAGTACCCTCCACCCCTGTCCAGAGGGTATATTACAGCCAGACCCACGCTACGCGCCCTTTTTCCCGTCCTGACCAGTGTCCACGACACAAGGGAAGTCAATTTGCTTTTCGATTATTTTGTTTTGGATATTTCATTACTAGTTAGCCATGTAGGATTAGTTATATTTACTTACATATCTGTGTGTGTTGTTGTTTGTCTGTTCCTGCTGAAGGCCTATTGAGCCGAAACGTCGTTCAAATCTGTGTCGTCTACTAACCACGTAAAGCTTTTACCATACCTTTTTTTCTATTTTTTTTTTCAATTTTCCCTCATTTGTCTCTGTTCTGTGCAAGCAGCTCTATCTCATTGAGGTAGCCGATTTGGATGGTTTCCATTTCTGTTGTGCATTACTCCCATAACCCAATCTATGGCCAGCAGAAAGAAAAAAATGGAGATAGAAGGCATCCCTGCCTTACTTCTGTTTTTATTTCAGTTTCTGTAAGCTGTCCTTCAGCACTACATTTTATTCCTTCATACATTGTTTTTATCAAATTAATAAACTTTATGGGGGATTCCATGACTCAGCAACCTCCAAAACATTTCTCTGTCTAAACAACCAAATGTTTTTTTGTAATACTATGAATCCGAAATGAAGTGGGTACTGTAGTTCCAAGCTTTGTTCAACTTTTAATATGTGTAAGGTAATTATTTGATCAGTGCATGATCTGTTTTTCCTAAAACCTGCCTGTTCATCTCTCAAATGGTTCTCTATGGCCTCTTTTAGTCTCTCTAGAATTATGCTGCTTAATATTTTCCTGGCATTGATAGCAGCATTTCGGTAGAGGTGTTAATAGCTGCTTTAATTGCTTCTGAAAGAATTTCATGTGGCGTTACCATTTTTTAATAGCCTGATGCCTTTTATTATGTCTTCCTTGCTTGGCTTTCCACAGTTAACACGTAACTCTCTCATTATGGTTGTACATGAGGAGGGTTATTTTGGTTATGGAAGGCCCTGGTATCACTTCTCCTTCTTCTTTCCTTCCTCATCTGCCTTTCAGCGTCGAGGGGAGATATAATTTGCGGTCTTTTGCTCTTCTGTTCGCCTCTGCTGCTGTTATGTTTCCTAGTGCTTCTAATTTTCCATCGACCCATCTTTTTCATGGTCGACCCTTGGGTCTGGTGTTCTCACAACGTTTGTTGAAGGCTCATTGTGTTGTGTTTTGTTCTTTCTGCCTTGTCACGTTGCCAAACCATTTTATCTGTTGTTTCCTTATATATTCTATGGCGGGGGCTATTCCTAGATTTTTTCTCAGTTCTTCATTTCTGATCTTATCTCTCAGACTGTTTCCTGCCATTCGTCTAACACATTTCATCTCTGTAGAGGTTATTTTTCTTATTGATCTTGCATCTAGGGTCCAGGCCTGGCATTGGTAGCACAACGTTGGGATGAAGATTGTATTGTATAGTGCTCGTTTTACCTCCAGAGTTATTTCCTTGTTGGACAATAGTGGTGATAACTGTCCGATGATTTGTCTGTCTGTCTGTCTGTCTGTCTGTCTGTCTGCGATCAGGACTCAGTCAGAGTAGGATCCCAGACTCTCACATTAAGTCAGCTGTCAGGCTAAGTGTGTTGACCGCCCCCACAGACAGAACATCACAGTTAGAGTCTGCCAGATCCACTCCGACCGAACACCCGTTAAAACGTTGCACTGTGTTATGCGCCAGTGGCCCAGTGCATCCGATTTCAGCCAGAATTTTATTCAGGTTTGCTTTCCTTAGCCTTTGATTGTCCCCAATCTTCCTGCAAGGCAGCAGATGATCTTTTCTGTAGGGGGATTCTGTCCTTAGACGGTCGGCCTTCCCAGGTTTACGAGCACCGTCTGTCCGAGTCACTAGAGGGGACTAACACAGCCATGCGACTTGTAATGTGAGGAAACTGCAACAAGGAACGCCCTTCATGCACAGCCTTCAATTGTTCCCGCCGCCCATCCCCATACACCGGTAAGTCACGTCCTCCAGAAAATAATGATCGTCGTAGCACTAGATGATGCTAGGCCATCGTTGACGACTCCAATTCCGATAATACAGACATAGCCAATCGCCAAATCATCCCCGTCGCATATCAAACAGCAGACCGCAAGATTTGCGCACGGACGGTCTAGGGAACCATTATGGTTTGACAAGCTTTGTTGCATCTTGATTCTATCTCTGCTGTTTGAGAATTATCGTTTGTCATTAGTCTTCCTAAGTATTTGAATTCCTCTACTTGTTTTAGTTGTCTGCCTTCTATAGTTATGTTGATGTTCTGTTTATTTTTGGCGACATTCATGACTTCTGTTTTGTTGATGTTGATTTTCATGTTGTATTTTGTGCCTGCGATGTTTGTTAAAGTGTTCTTGTAGGTCTTATATTGTTTCATATATTAGTGCCTGATCGTCTGCAAATAGAAGCTCGTTGATCTCCTCTGTCTCTGATGCGTTAGTTAGCTTGTATATATGGTCCATGTATGTAATAAACAGTAGGGGGGGGGGGATAGTACGCACCCATGTCTTACTCCTGATCTAACTTCGAAGTGTAGTTCTATTATTGGTCTCAGCCTTTTTTCCAAGATTTTGGCGTATAGCTTTCCTACATGGCTGAGAAGAGATATACCTCTATATTGATTGCAGTCTCTTTTGCTACCTTTCTTTTTCCATATTGGTATGATGATTGCCTGTTGCCAGTCTTCTGGGGCTTGTTGTTGGTGCCATGCTGCATTAAATATTCCGTGCAGCCATTGCATTCCTGTTTCTCCTGCTGCTGCTCTTATTTCTATTGGTTTGTTATCTATCCCTAGTGCTTTATTTTTTGGTGCATATTTGATTACTTCTCCCGGTATCACTGCAAACGAATTAAAATCCAAAATGGCCTAGTCTGTTCAAGAGCTCTTCAAAGTTCTCTTTCAATCTCTTCATTTGACCCCTTATATTACTAAGCAGATTTCATTTCTTATCTTTAATAAAGGGATTGATCTGTTTGTATGTTCCACTTTTCTGTTGTACAGTTTTTTCAGATGTCCTTTGTTTGCCAGTTCCTCTGCCTCTTTAGCTAGTTCATCTATCTATTTCCTTTTATCCCTTTTAATGCATCTTCTCACTTCTTTGTTCTCCTCTGTGTATGTTTTTTCTGTCTTGGCCTTAGTACTTCTTGTTTTGATTTTATTTTGGCCTGCTTTCTTATTCTTTCTTTCTTCAATTTTCTCCAGGGTCTCTGGTTATGGGTTGTCATCCATGCCTTATTCTGGCATTCTCTTTTTTCCCAGAGTTTCTTCATGTCACCTTTCATATATCCTTTACCCATTTCCAATGGTCTTCTATGTTTATTGTGTTTTCTAGTTGTTGGAGGACTTGGTATTTGTTTAATACTGTGACTGCAAATTTCTCATCATTCCTTGCTCTTTAAGAAGCCCTACATTGAAATGCCGTCTACCTTTATGCGTTGTAGTATATCTTTTCAGTTTAAGTTTGGCTAAAAGAAGCTGATGATCTGAGGCCATATCTGCTCATCTATATATTTTTACATCATGTAAGGATGACTTAAACCTTTTATTAATACATATGTGGTCAATATCCTCCATTCCATGATCTGGTGACACAGATGTAGCTATATTTATTCTTTTATTTTGGAATATTGTTCCTCCTAGGTTTATTTGATTAAGAGCACAGAAATTCATGAATATCTCTCCATTCTCATTTATTTCTCCATGTTTTTCCATAATCTCTTCAAAGCCTTGGTTGTCTGTTCCTACTTTTGCGTTTAGATCTCCCATCAAGATTATATATATTTGGATCCTCTTCCATCCATCTGACATAATTGTTTATCGAATTCATCTTTAACAAAATCTTCCTTATTTTTGTTGGTGCATAGCATTGAATAATATATATTTTTATTTTGTTTTTTTTTGTTTTAAATGGTGCTCTCATTAGTCTTGGGCCTACTGCTTTCACTTCTCATTCTATCAATGCTTTAAGTGCTTCTCTTGATAACACTATAGCCACTTATTCACTAAGTTGTACTCCAGGTTTCTGATGATTAAATTATCTTTCCTATGTTTAGTTTTTTAAAATCCTTTGTGCTCTTAGCCATCATGTTTAGCACATTCCTAGAATATATATTTTGTAATTTGTCGTTTCTACTGCTATTTGCTCAGATTCTCCTTGCTCATTTAGAGTTCATACATTCAAGGTGCCAATTCTGGAGGATTTCCTGGTAGACGAAAGTTGACTTGGCAACCCAGATATCTTGTGGCTCTTTCCTGTTTGCGTAATATATCTCTTAGACAGAGACATAAATATGTACAGATTGTGCTTCCGGTGCGTCCAAAAATGGTGGTGTAATTTCGCTATAGTTCGCTTCAGATTTTTTGCCTCACTTCAAAAAACCACAGCTCAGCAACCATTTGTGCTACAGTGCTGATATTTTGCATGTAACCTACTGAATCTCATAACGTAATAGAAAAAATAAATTCATTGCAAACAAACTGCTGGTTTTTCTTGTGCGCTTGCTTACCAGGAGGATAAAAGTATGATTAAACTTGGGCACATTTGAATCAAAATTTAAGAGTATTTACCCCTTCCATATCACTTCAAGAATGATTTAAACATCTTCATTTGGGAATTTCCTTTATATGTTGGTGGGTAAAGGCACCGGTTTACACTATTGAATTGCAAATGTCAGATTTTTGTCAATATTTGCACATATGTGTAGCAAATTTCTCTTATATTCGGTGCGCAATTCTGGTTTTGCACTTACTGGATTAAAATTGTCAACTTTTTGTATCACGTCATTAGTATAACGTCACCAAAAATACAAAATCAAATTATTTACATAGGCGTGTTTTGTGAGTTGTGCCCTTAACAATGAGTTTAAAGTTGAAATTTGTTACTGAACAAAATATTACAAAGAAATTATATTTATATTTTTGTAGAGAGGCAAAACGAGGGAGTCTATATCACAGCATATCAAATCCTGAAAAGAGAACGATGCACGTGTTAGGTTTAAGTAAACGGTCGTTTCATAGATCAGTGAAAAATGTTCAATGTGAATGTTCAAGGAAAGAAAGAAGTCGAGGAAGAAAACATTTGTTAGACAGTTTTGACAGAGAACTTGTCCGCAGAGAGATTTGTAAAATGTTTGACTTAGGGGAAGAAGTTACCATAAGGAAACTTAAGATTTGGCTTAAAAAGAACACCAGTATTGATGTATCAAAAACTACACTATGGAGAAGTGTGCGGAGTTTAGGCTTCACTTTTAGAAAATATTCTTGTGGAAGAAACATCATTTGCGAGAAACCTCATTTAGTAGCTGCAAGAAGCAAATATTTACGTGAAGTTAGACAAATGCGTAATGAAGATTATGACATTGTGTACTTGGACGAAACATGGATTAATGCCCACCACACAAATGAAAAAGAATGGCAGTCATTAGATGGGACTATTAAAAGGTATGTACCTAGCAGCAAAGGAAAGCGCCTTATAGTGGCACATGCTGGGAGCAAAAATAATGGCCTGGTGGAGAATGCTGAACTTGTTTTTATTGCAAAGTCAACTGATAACCAGGATTATCATTCAGAGATGAACAGTCATATGTTCAGAGATTGGATTAAAGACACTCTTTTGCCTTTATTAGATCGACCATCTTGTTTGATCATGGATAATGCATCTTACCATAACAAAGTGGCACAAGAAGATAAAGTTCCAACATCATCAAGCACTAAAGCTGAAATAAAGACATGGCTGACAAGGGAACAAATACCATTTAACGATATGTATCTCAAGCCTGAATTACTTTCACTTGTAAAACAGATACAACGGCCAAAGATATTTCAAATAGATAAATTAATTGAAGAACATGGTCATAGATGTTTGAGGCTGCCTCCATATCACTCACACCTAAATCCTATTGAATTAGTTTGGGCAAAGATCAAAGGGCAAGTAGCATCCGAAAATAAAACTTTCAAATTATCTGATGTTAAATAGCTTACCAATGTTGCTATTTCAAACATAGACAAAGATTATTGGGCTAGTTGTGAAGACCATGTTATGGTTGAGGAAGATAAGTATTGGAGAAACGATGGTCTGTGGGTTATTCAACCAAAAATGGTAATACGTCTATTAGATTCGGCAGATTCTGAATAAAACTCATTTGTTTGAACTTACTGAAGTGACTTTGTTGGAGTTGGAAACTCTGGATACGGACCACTTCAGGAACTGTTTTTTTTGTGAGTTGACGATGTATTCTGTGTTCTTAAAATAAATAATTTCTATTCGGTGAATGTTCGGCCTATTTTGATTTGATTCAATATTAGTTGTATAATTAAAAGAGCCCAATCCAAATGGGTAGCATGTTGTGAAAAAGTGCAATTGTGGCGGTTTATTCCCCTATACACCTTCAGGCATGACAGGAACACTTACTTACTTACTCTCTTATTATAAAGTAATAATGTCCCTTATATAAAAATAAAAGTTACGCCTTTTCCTCTAAAAAGTGTAAAAGATCTTCATTTACCGTACATTCTGTTTTTTGTGTCAAAATAAATACAAATATGAAGGAGATCAAAGGAAGTTGCCGCTTTGAGGAAACGGTAACACATACGATAATTTAAATGATAAATTCGTTACGTCATTGAAAATCTAAGGTCGCATGCAAAAAATCATGGTATTCTATCAGACGGTTTTCGAGATATTACTGGAATTAGGGAGGCAAACAATCTGAAACAAACTATAGTTCACTGGCAAGGAAGTGTAATTTCATTGATGTGTGCTTCAAAATGAAGAAAATAAAAAGCTTACGATGTATCCCCCCCCCCTCTCTCTGCGATCAGGACCCAATCAGAGTAGGATTCAAGCTCCTCACATGAACTCAGCTGTCCGGTTAGGTGTGTTACAAACAGAACATCACAATTAGAGTCTGCCAGATCCACTCTGATTGAACACCCGTTAAAAACGTTGCACTGTGTTCTGCGCCAGTGGCCCAGTGCATCCGATTTCAGCCAGCATTTTATTCAGGTTTGCTTTCCCTAGCCTTTGATTGTCCCCAATCTTCCTGCAAGGCAGCAGGTGATCTTTTCTGTAGGGGGATTCTGCCCTTAGATGGTCGGCCCTCCCAGGTTTACGAGCACCATCTGCCCGAGTCACTAGAGGTGACTAACACAGACATGCACACACAAAGATATGAGAAGTGACAAACACATACATGCACATAGCGATACGAGGCATGACTAACACTGACATGCATCAAGATATATGACACATGACTAACATAAACATACACATAAAGATATGAGATATGACTGACATAGAATGCACCCACAAAGAAACTACACATGTCTAACATGGACATGCACACAAAGATATGAGATATGACCAACATAGATAGGCACACACAATGATATGAGATGTGACTAGCATAGCCGTGCAAACACAAGGATATGAGATGTGACATACACAGACATGCACACACAAAGATATGAGATATGACTAACATAAACATACACACAGAGATATGAGATATCACTAGCCCAATAACAAAGATATGACATATGACTAACACAGATACACACTAAGATATGAGATATGACTAAACACATACACACTTAAAGATATGAGACATGATTAACACGGACACTCCATGATATGAGATATGACTAACATGACACACACCAAGATATGAGCCATGGCCAGCACACACACACACACACAAGCCAAGATATGAGCCTTGGCTAGCAATGAAATACACCAAGAAATGAACCATGTCCAGCACAGAAAGAAAATATCATCCAGTACACATTAAGGTATCCATATGCTTGGGTTTGTTGTAGTCGGCAGACTTTTCTTAACGTGGGAATCATCGACATACGAGACGCCGGCCCCCATGAACTGTCAACAGATATCGTCCAAACAATTGTACGGATATTTGAGAGTGCAGTCTGACCCGTAGAACGTTCCCTTGCATGAACAGATCCCGGCCGACTGTTCACAGGTGTCGTTGAAACAGTGTATCCACGTACTGAAGACTTGATTGACTGGGGTTGGCCAGTGAAAGCGGGTTCTGGACCGTGCGACTGAGTGAGTGCATGTGAGTCTAGACCATTCACAACACCGACTTTCAGTGACAAAATCAACAATGATGACACAGAAGTATTCAGATGAAGCCTAAATGACAACATTGAAGAAGGAAAACAAGAAAAGGCTAAACATTCCGGAATGTGTACGAAAAGTTTGAAATGTGAGAGACTAGGAACACATTACACTATGAGAACACAGACCAGGACATCATTAGCAAAATCAGACATAGGAAACAGGGCGCCCCTCAAAGGAGGCGGAAGAGATGGACGCAGCCACCCTGGTGGAACATAGAAGTTGAGGAAGCTTGGCGGAACAAGAGGCAAATGGCCAAGACATGGCAGAAAGCCAGAAAGAATGGAAGAACACAACCTGAGCCCTTGAGAGCGTCTAAAAGAAGAGATCGACCAAAAAATTATGCGCTTTAAATTATGTGCTAAGCAGTCTAAGGATGCCAAGTGGGATGATTTATGTAAACGTGTAGTACTGCATTTGTCTGTATTGATGCTGATACACCATCTATTTGTCAATGAATTCAGTGCATTCATAGCTCTTTGTAGCAATTTGGAGGCCACTGTTGCATACTCCTCTGTGCACCACATTGCCACTTTGATGCCATGTGGTAGGTAGTTCAGTAACTAGGTCTTTGATGTAGATCAGAAAAAGTGTTGGAGATAGTACCCCTCCCTGTAGAACGCCCTGGCGCAGTAAGACCTTCTTACTCTTAAGACCACCCAGTTGCACTTTGGCTCTCCTGTTATGCAGGTATGTTTTGACCCATTTGTACATCCTGCCATTTACTCCATAATTTCTCAGTTTCTTCAAAAGCCCTTCCTTCCATACCTTATCAAATGCTTTCTTTAGGCCTATCCATGCTACCAGTTTCTTTTCTTGAAACGCATCCTCAATTTCCTGGGAAAGATAGGCTACCTGATCTTCGGTAGAGTAACACTGTCTAAAGCCTGTGTGGGACAAGGAGATTTTCACTTTCCAGGTACCACTGCAGTCTGAGATTGATTATACGTTCCATTGTTTTACACAAACAGATTGTAAGGCTGATTGGTCTATATGGCTGGATGTCGTTGAACCATCTTTTCCTGGCTTTAGTAATGGTATCATAATTGCTTCTCTCCATGCCTGTGGCACTCTACCTGTGATCTAGCAAATGTTGTAGATCTGCAGTAGTTTTGCTTTAGCTGCAGTTCCCAAGTTCTTAATCATTTCATTGGACACTCCATCATCTCATTCAAGATGCAAGAACTCTGTTTTCTCTTTCCAGCATCTCCGTTTGGCTTGTAGTTTAGCCCATTGAAATTTGGCTTTAGCGTGCTGATAGTTAATGTGGTGTTCCTGGCAAGGGTTATTTTCTGCTTGCATTCGAGATGTTTCCATGTCATTGTGCATGCTCTAGTTCACTACTCCAGTATGGTTTGTAGTGTTTCCGTGCCCCTGTGGGTATTGTTTCACTGGCAGCTTGTATTATTAGTCGACTGAATTCATCAACTATTTTGTTGAAGTCTCTGTCTGCATTTAGATCTTTAGTCAGTACACTGGTGTAATGTTGATACATTTTCCAGTCTGCTTTTTTGTAATTCCATCTGGAGAGAGTGCTGCTCTCCCTGACGGCCTCATTTTGCACCACTAAAAAGACTCATCAAAGCATGAAAGGCACAACACGACACAGAGGCAAACCAGACTTCCAGAGCACAGGCCAGATATGGCACAAATCTGATGAGAGCAAAGGGAAGGCCCTGCTTGCCCACTACATTGAGCAGACTGACCAAAGAAATGAGGTTGTAAGAATGAGGATACAGGGGTCACTCTCAGATCTGTGTGAGGACGTAGTGCTAGGAGAAGATCTCACAATCACAATTGATGCCATTTGCACAACACTTAAAAGGTCACACAACACTGCTCCTGGACCAGATGGTGTTCGGTACGATGGCATAGGCAATTTAGCTGATGATGACTTGGAGGACCTGGCCAAAGAGTTTAATGATTCAGAGTGGCAAGATAAAAGAGGAGTGGCTAACAGCTACTTACTACTGCTACCAAAGCCAAACTAGGACGATTCTCAGATCAGTGTTTACAGAATCATCACGATGCAGAACACTGCGGGCAAGCTACTGGAGAAAATAGTTGCCATTGTACTCACCTGTCACCTTGAACAGATACGCGCATTCCATTCCATGCTCGGAGGTTACAGATATAACAAAGAGACATGGCTCAATGTGACAGTCTTCGTGTATGACGTCTTGAAGGCTTCCACAAATGAGAGAAGACATGTGCTGCTGCTATAGATCTGGAGTACCATTTGAATACTTAATGCATATGCTCCTCAAACTGGCTCCAGGCTTGCTGAGGGGATCTGAGCACCTCGGAGTGTAATGATGATGACCCGCAAATAATTTATTAATTCAATAACAAAAATTCTATTCTCAGAACATTTTGGGTGATCACTGTCTACTTTGCTGGTCCGTGGGTATGAATATAAGTAGAAAAATTAGTAAAAATGTACATCAGAGATGATAAAATAAGAGTGAATAGTTGGCAAGTTACAAGAATAATAAAATTTCAGGTTTCCAGAAAAATGGTGTTCATGTTGGCTATGTCTTTAGAGAGTCATCGTCATCAGGTTGCATGTCTTTTGCAGAATGTTCACCATAGACTGCCTGAAAGAACCTGTCTCTAGCCAAATGTCTTGAAACTACCCTGTTATTGTTCTGTCCCTGTCTTATCATCTTGGAACCATGTCTTCTTAACTATGTTAAAGACATACACAAATGTCACATCTGCACCAGGGTTCTTGCAGAGACTTAAATCATTTTGGTTGCCAAGAGGAAGTGACATTGAGCAAATATTTTCTTTTTGTTAGACGCCACCTGTGCAACCGAATAGGGCGTCCATGGAGGTCGCCCTTGTCAATTGAGTTATTGAGTTATTTGCGAGTCATCATCATTGCACTCCGAACATGTCCATAGGTGCTCAGATCCCCTCCTCAGCAATTCCCGCAGTGTCCAGCGACTGACGACTCCAGTTCTATGTTGGTTGATAAGTCTTCTTATACGGCCACTAAGTTTCTCATTTCTGACTGTGCCTATCTTAACTCCCATTTCCATCATCCGAAGAAGTGACGTGGATCTGTGTTTGTCGAAGTCATGTGCTCTTCCCACATCTCGGAGGGCATTGATGACGTCCGCCCGATCCATTGATTGCCCGTCCTCAACGACAGCACAGATATCCAACCAGTCCGCTCTATCAATTCCCTGTACTCCCGCATGATTGGTGCGAGGACTAATCCCTGGAACAGAAGAATAAATAGCCTCTGCTCGATGTTGGCAGCTGCCATGACCTTCAAGGCGGCTAATCCTTTGCGGGATTTTGTTATCACATGGTCGACGTGGTCCTGAAAACACATGCTGCGATCAAACTTAACTCCGAGGTATGTTATCTTGTCCCTGGTCATCAGCTCCCATTCGTACTACCGGTGTGGTCGTATTAACGATATGATTGTTAAGGGAGAACCATGAAACTGATGCTTTATTAGGATTAACCAAGGCACCTGAAACCCCACACCAGGAAGAAATGCAATCGAAGAAATGCAGTCTTGCATTTTTGAGGCGATTCCCCGTCTGTCTCTTCCCTGTCGATATACCAGAATATCATCAGCAAAAGTCATAGTTCTTCCCCTTCCATCCAGCTGTTGTTCCGTGATCGTTATTGTGTACACGTTAAATAGAACTGGTGACAATGGTGAACCTTGTGGCAGCCCTGGACAAATGGATGTTGGCTCGGAAGACCAACTTCCACATCTGAGTATCACCTTCCTCCGAAACAGTGCCACGGCGATCCATCTAATGAGGAAGGGGTGCACCGCCAGTTTTAGGAGCCTATAAATGAGATATTCAAATGGTACCCTGTTGTATGAATCCTCGATATCTATAGCAGCAGCACATGTCTCCTCTCGTCTATGGAAGCCTTCGAAGACGTCATAGGCAAAGACTGCCGCATTGAGTCATGATTCTTTGTTATATCTATAACCTCCGAGTGTGGGTGGGAATGCACGTTTCTGTTTAAGGTGACAGGTGAGGACACGGGCAACTATTTTCTCCATGCAGCTTGCCCGCAGTGTTCTGCATTGTGATGATTCTGTAGGCACTGATCTGAGAATGGTCCTTGTTTGGCTTCGGTAGCGGTAGTAAGTAGCTGTGTAGCCACTCCTTAATCTGGCCACTCCGAATGCTGGCATTAAACTCATTGGCCAGTTTTGTCAAGTCGTCGTCAGCTAAATCGCATATGTCATCGTACCGAACACCATCTGGACCAGGAGCAGTGTTGTATGACCTTTTAAGTGTCGTGCGAATGGTATCGGTTGTGATTGTGAGATCTTCTTCCAGCACTACATACTTTCACAATTTTGACAGCGATCAATACAATTTACTAATGCATTTTTGGAAATGCTGTGACAAGATGTGGAGTGGATATTGAGAATTCCCAACACAAATGAATCTGGTTCTATGGATAAAATAGGAATAATCAGTTTCAATATTCTTTGCTAAATTTTAGCAAAGATGAGATTCAACAGTTTTAAAATGATATAAGTTGTTTCTATCTATCTATTGACCTTTCGAGCCGTAACCGGCCCATAGGGCGTAGACCAAGATACACCTTCTCCTATATGAATTTTTGTTCTAGCAGTTTTCTTTTAAAGATATTTTATTAAATCTCGCCATCTGTCTCTGTTCTGTGCAAGCAGTTCTATCTCATTGAGGGAGCCGATTCCTGCTGCTCTTGCCTCTCTCATCAATGTTCTTCTCAGTGTCTCCCTGGGTCTTCCTCTTTTTCTTTTACCTGTTGTTTCCCATATGAGGGCTTGCTTTGCTATTCGATTATTATCTCTTCTCATCACATGTCCAACCATGACATGACCATCGTCTTTTCTTTATTACTGAAGATATTAGTGGTTGATTGGCGATTTCTCTAATTTCCTCGTTTGTTTTGAATTCGTTCCATTCTATACCAAGTATTTTCCTTAGACATTTATTTTCGAATGCGTTCAACTTTGTTTCTATATCTCTTGTTGTTTTCCAGCTTTCACACGCATACGTAAGGGTTGATAGTACATTTGATTTGAATAGCCTAAGTTTTGTGTTTGTGCTAATGAGTTTTGATTTCCACAACTTTTCAAGGCTTCTGAAAGACATTGCTGCTTTAGCCAGTCTGATTCTAATTTCTTTGCTCGTATCCCCTTCTCGATCAATGTGACTTCCAAGATAGATAAAGTGATCGATCTCTTCTACTGGTTTGTTTTCCATGTATATTTTGTCACTTGTTGGAATTAAACTTTTCATGACTTTAGTCTTTTCATGATTGACCTCAAGCCCAATTTTGCTGGCTATTGATGATAGTTCATTTGTGTTTTCCTGCATCGTTTTTATCTGACTGCTGATGAGAACTATGTCATCAGCAAAGTCGAGGTCCTCCAAATGGTCTCCTTGTATCCATTCGATGCCTTTATTACCAGTGCAGCATTTCTTCATTATGAAGTCCATAACAATTCCAAATAACAAGGGCGATAAAATACATCCTTGTTTAACCCCAGTTTCTATTGGGAAACATTCGCTCAGTCCTTCCTCTGTTCGAACTGCACATGTGTAACCATCATACATGTCTTTGATAATATTTATGATTTTTGATGGTAAACCATATTGCTTCAGAATTTTCCACAAAGAATCTCTATGAATACTATCAAATGCTTTTTTGAAGTCGATGAAGTTAAGTACAAAAGGTTTTTGCTTTTCAATATGTTCCTCCAATATAAGTCGTAGAGTGAAAATGTGGTCAAGACAGCTTCTCCCTTTTCTAAACCCAGCCTGTTCTTCACGCATTACTGTATCTATTGAATCCTTTATTCTATTTAGGATGATTTTACAGAATAACTTTGAGGCAACTGACAAAAGTGTCACGCCTCTCCAGTTGTTACAATCTCTAAGATTGCCCTTTTTTGGGATCTTAACAATGATTCCTTTTTTCCATTTATGAGGCGTCTTCTCTGTTTTCCAAATGATGTTGAACATTTTTTGGAGATGTATTAAATTATGGCTATCAATTGCCTTGAGGATCTCAGCTGTTAACTTATCCTCTCCAGCAGCCTTGTTATTGGTCATTAGCTTTAAGGTGGTTTCTAATAACATAAGTTGTTTACTCTACACAAATATGATTTTTATTCTTGTATTCTGTAAAACACATAGTTTATATGGCCAAAAGTAAATATTTATTTACAATAAAGGTATAATACTTGCTTGTACAATATAAGTGAACCTACAGATCTTGATGCTGCAAATGACAAAATCATTGTTGTTACTAAAGTGACCAATATTTATATTTTCCTACTGCGTTTGTGAAGCTACAGTTTATACGTGGTTAGTATGCTCACTACTGATCAGAAGGGTCTGGGTTCAGTTTCCAGATGAGACAATTTTTTTTCATACTGACAAAGCTAGTGTTTACCCATTTTCTGAAAATGGGTACCAGAGATTTTTTACTGGGGAAGGAAGGTGGCTTGATGTTATACCACAAACACATCACGAATAAAATGTGCCATTAAACATTGAAAAATGTGAGCAATAACACCATATTCCTTGTATGATTTAGAGTGTGGAGGAAACTCTTATTAGATGGATACTGCCTAGTGCATCAGTAATGTACAAGATGTTCATAATATACTTCCACTGACTGGTAAAACATGTATATCCTCTAATAATCTCTAAATACTCTCATCAAACAGAGAAAATAGATTAGGTAATGGAATACACACATATTTATCTGTTTTATTGGACTGTCAAAGTATATACACTTAAGAAACTATTTTGAATAGTGGAAAGAATTCAAAACTAATGTAGACAAGTTAGCCATGCAACCCATAATCACATCTATAATAAAGAAAATAAAGGTAGGCATATGTTGTTGACATATATAACACTGGACACATACCCGAAGATCTACTAAAATCTATCTTTGTAGCATTACCGAAGAAGTCAGAAGCCACTGATTTTGAAGACCAACGTACTATTAGTCTCATGAGTCATATGATTAAAATATTACTAAGAATAATCATGAGACATGTAAGGAACAAAATAAAACCAGAAATAAGTGAGGAACAATGTGGATTTTTGGAAGAAAAGGGCACCAATAATGCAATATACATCTTAAGAACATTGATAGAAAGATCTATAGAGGTAAAGAAAGATCTACATATGTGCTTTATAGACTACATGAAAGCATTTGACAAAAGTAAAGCATGTGGAAATAATCAATATGCTGGAGAAATTAAACATTGATGGCAAGGATCTGCGAATCATAAAAAAAACATGCACTGGCAACAAACAGCAGATATACGAATTAACAACCAAACAGGACAATTCCAATATATAAAACAAGGAGTCAGACAAGGCTGTGTTCTGTCACCGGATTTGTTTTTCACTTTACAGCGAATATATTATGAGATCAATAGTAGACAAAAAAGGAATTGAAATCAACGGTCACAACATAAATAATTTGCGATATGCGGATGACACAGTCTTAATAGCAGAGACAGAGAACGAACTACAAGAAATGATAGACATACTAGTAAACGAAAGCAACAAGAAAGGCCTCAGTCTGAATAGTAAGAAAGCAGAAGTAATGGTTATATCGAAGAAACAATCATCACAATCTATCTATTGTCCTTTCGAGCCGAAGCCGGCACATAGGGCAGAACCACAATCTCAAAAACAGAAACCTTGCGTGCCAAAATGGCACATATTGCAGAGATCACTGCTTCTAAAATCTATGGTTCTGTTTCCATAACAATGCTTTTTACAATGACAGCTTGTCAAGCCATCGATCAACCTCCTTAGTCGCCTCTTACGACATGCCTGGTAGGTCACAGTGTCACTATTATTTACTTACCACATAATGAGGCCCCGGTAACACACATCACCATCATGCAGCATACAAATAAACGAGACAAATCTGAAACAAGTGCAACGTTTCATATACTTGGGCACAATAATAACATCAGATGGGAGATGCACCACAGAAATAAAAAGCAGAATAGCTCAGGTCAAAATAGCATTTCAGAAAATGAAAAATATCTTATGCAACAAATCTATGTCAATAAAAATGAGAAAGAGTGCTATATCATCGGTGCTATATAGAACCAATTCTGACCTATGGAAGTGAATCATGGACAATAGACAAATAAATGAAAAGACGATTAGAGGCCACAGAGATTGGATTTCTCAGAAGAATGTTGAAAGTTCCCTGGACAGCTAAAAAGACCAATGAGGAAGTTCTCAAAGAGGCCAACACAAAAAGGGAGCTCTTAAAAAACATCAGAAGGAAGCAATCAACATTTTTCGGGCATGAGAAGAGGAAAGTTGGAATACTTGGTTACAACTGGCAAAATAAAAGGAAATAGAGATCGCGGACGACAAAGAGAGAATGTGTCATGGCATGGAAAACAGTAAACAACAGAACTGATACGATGCACTGTAGATAGCAGATTGTGGAGGGACATGATTGCCTACGCCAACCGGTATGGCACATGATAATGATATGTTGTTCATGAGATGAGAAGAGACAATAAGAGAAACACAAGTTCTTAAATGGGAAAGAAGCAAAAGGTCTTCAGCTTATGAGGAGCTAACTAACAATGAGATTAGCTTTTTGGTTGCACATGTTCTAAATTATTTTCTAATTGCTATGATATTTAAGCTTTAATCATCATCATCATTGAGTGCTGTCTCTGCATCGAAGGTTGGCTACCATAGTGCACCATTCCACTCCGTCTCTTGCTTTGATGGTGCAGATTGTCATAGGTTGACTTGTCCATCTTTTGATGTTGCTCGTCCATGTTAGTCTTGGTCTGCCTCTGCCTCTTTTACTTTGCATTTTCCCTTCCAATAATACTTTTATTAGGCTGTTGTGTCTTCTAACATGCCCCCAAAATTTCATTTGTCTTGTTCTAATTGTGTTTAGTAGTTCTCTTTTCATTTTTAGTTGTTTTAAAACTTCATCGTTTGCTTTCTTTTCCTTCCATCCAATTCTACCTATTCTTCTATATATCCACATTTCAAAGGCTTCAATTCTCTGTTCTGTTTTCTTGTCTAATGTCCATGTTTCTGCACCATATAGGAATGTTGAGAAGATATAACATTTTGCTATTCTTAGTTTTAACCCTTGTGTTATTTGTTAGTATATTTTTCATGACATTAAAATTACTTTTTGCCATTCCTATTCTTTTGTTTATTTCAGTTATACATTTTCCATCACTAGTTATAGTCCAAGGTAGTTGTAGTTCTGAACTGTCTCCAGGTCTATTCCTTCAATTTTCATATCTACTTGTGGGTTTTGAGTATTTTCTTTGTTTATGATCACAGTTCTTTTTGATATTCATATATAGTCCATATGTCTTGCTTCTCATGTTTATTACATTAAGTAATTGTTGTAGATTTTTAGGATTTTCTTCTAGTAGTACAGTATCATCAGCATATCTTAGGTTATTGATTATCTTTCCATTAATGTTCAGGTCTGGCATCTTTGTGATGTTTTTAAAGATTTGCTCAGTGTATAGATTGAACAATCATGGTGATAGGATGCATCATTGTCTTACTCCTCTTTTTATATCAATGGGTGTAGAGTTCTCCTTGTTATATTGTATTATTGATGTTTGCTCCCAATACAAGTTAACATATTAGTCGTATGTCTGTATCATCCAGATTTTTATCTTTTAGGCAGTCTATAAGTTGATTATGGTGTATTCTATCAAAAGCTTTGGTGTAGCCTATGAAGCAGGCATATATTGGTTTGTTTACTTCTATTTATTTTTCAATCAATGTCCTCATGCTGTATATGGCTTCATTTGTCCCAGGGAAAATTGAAAAAAATAGAAAAAATGGTATGTTAGAAGCTTTACGTGATTAGTAGACGACACAGACTTGAACAACATTTCGGCTCAATAGGCTTTCAGCAGGAACAAACAAAAAACAAGCACACACAAATATCTAAGTAAATAAAACTGATCCTACATAGCTAACTAGTAACGAAACATCCAAAACAAAAATAATCGAAATTGGTTAAAGAAAATAAAAATGACTTCCCTGTGTCGTGGACCGTGGTCAGAGTTTAAAAGGGATAATCCCACAAGTGTAGCTGTAATTATTACCCTCAGGTCAGGTGAAGGGTTCTAAAAATACACAAGTGAGGGGAAGGCTGTCTCGGTTACCTCGACTGCAAAGACACTGACAATGTCTGAAAGTATCTAAGGGCCCATAAATACATGTGTACACACATACAGATGCGTGTACACATATATACACCTACAAACAGACATGCAAATACCTATACATATCAACAGACACATATACATACATATACATACATATATATGCATACCAACAAGCACACACATACATATATATATATATATATATATATATATATATATATATATATATATATATATATATATATATATATATATATGTATATATATTAGGGTGACCATTTTTTTCCCATGGTTTCCGGGGACATTTGTCATATTTTTTACATTTCATAAGATTTTTTTGCTTATTTCTGAGACTGTCCCACAAAATCGGGGACGAACGATATATATATATATAAATATATATATATATATATGTGTGTGTGGTGTGTGTATACACACATATATATATATATATATATATATATATATATATTTATTTATATATATATATATATTTATAATATGTGTGGGTGGGTGTGTGAATGTGTGTGCGCAAGAAATTTTGTAGATGCAAAAAAAAATATAACTTGAAATTTCATAATAACTGTTAATTTGCTGTTTGATTTTATTTTTGTTAATATTCACGGTACTTATGCGATACACGCACTTAATGACATTACAATAGCTAGTTGTGTTTCTCAATTAAAAAAAATATATATTTAAAATTTAAAAAATTTAAACAACGTATAGATATCAATTGCAGTATTAAAGTAATGTTTACAGTACCTTATTTATACTGAAGAGGTTGTTGCCTCGGCGTGGTACTTGTTTTTTGAGTGTTTCTTTCTCAAGATCTCATGATTTGAAGCAAGTTTTTCGCTGAAGCTTTCACACGATAAATTAATGTTAGTTTTTACTGTTGGCGAATTTGGCGGGAGATGTCCGGAAAGGCAGGGGTGGGGGAGAGAGAGTGTCTGCTTTTTAAAAAAATTAAACCCATCCCAATAGAGTGGTGGGAATAGAAGTGACGTAGCACCGCGCTTCAAGAGTTCGAAGATCTATCTCCGACACAACGCGTCCAAGTCTTCTCTTTTATCTTCTCGCTAATGCCGCTCAGCCTGGGATAAAGAAACACAACTCAGTAATGTCCTGAGTCCTAGTGATTACTTTAAAAGAGGGCCGATTCCGTGTATGAACATTTATTTATTCACTGAAATCGGGGACAAAATCGGGGACAAATTTCTTTCGGGGACAACTTCTACATTCCGGGGACTGTCCCCGGAAATCGGGGACGAATGGTCACCCTAATATATATGTATATATATGTATATATATATATATATATATATCAATGCCCATACATATGAACACATACATATTGTAGATGGACGCTTGTTTGCGTTCGAGCCATGATGTAAACAATGTTGACTTTGCTTGTCTCCAACGGTTTGTCTCATTCTATTAGAGAACATCACGCTACCTGTTATCACAGTGAGTTGGCGGATTTTTATAAATATAATCACGGGTCTGATAATAAATGTTTGTACACAGTTCGTTAATCATCGCTGTAGATCAAGTCTTTATTATGCTGGCTTCGTTCGCGGCCTTGGAAGCTAATGACCTAACTTGTGCAGACGGTTGGTTTGGGGCAAATTGTGCGTTACAATGTCACTGCTATAATGACTCAGTTTGTGACAAAACTACAAGGACATGCCCAAACAATGACAGTCGTCAGCACGAATATTTCAGACCCCAGTGTCAGTACTTGGATCTTGTGTACAAATACGCCCAAAAATCTGAACCTACTTTCTTGTTTGATAACAACGACACCACATGTAATCCGGACACAAATTCTACATCAGTTGAGGCAACTCTCAATCTATTTTGTCGTTCTCCTGGTTTAGAATTTATGTGAATGACTTAACATATCCGGACAGTTTCACGGTAAAACTAAATGGTTCTGCCTCATGTAACAATGAATCAAGGTTTGTAGTTAGTTCGCACGAGATTGATGTCTTTTGCCCTGGGGCTGGTCTGATCACCAAGTTACGGATTGAAGGGGCTATAGTTGCAAATATCTGCTCCATCTACATTGGCGGGGGTCGGAATGTGGCTCTCAAACAGAACACAAACCAGACCGACACATTTAATGCTTGTTATACAGGAGACGGATGTGGACCAGAGGCCGCAGTTAAGGGCAAAACAAAGACCAATCTCTATGACAATGACTGCACACACACAAAATTGAGAAGTGGAACCAATCCTGTTTACTGGTATTTGAACTTTGCCACGCCCCAGAAGATTCACACCATTCGAATCTATCATCGAGTTAGCACTATGATTCGGGTTAAGAATACCACTCTAAAGGCTTTCTCTGACAGTGGCGGCGTAGTGTTCCAGTATAATGATATATCATACCCTAATGTTCCTGTGAACACTATTGTAGTCACCACACAAACGCCAATGGCACACATTAAGATTGAGTTCTCACCAACCATTTCGCAGGCCGGCAGTGCACTGACGGTGTGTGAGGTGCAAACATTTACAGACACCTATTGTCTGGACAGGTATTCTTGGTCGTTTTGTGCAGTGTGTAGTGGGTGTTGCAAAGGCTGCAACGTCATCATCAGTACGTGTCACGGCAACTGTTCAAATGGAATCTATGGACACGACTGCTCCGGGTCATGTCTTAGTGTCTGTCCTTTATGTGAGGAAAAATCCGGAATATGCCTACAATGTAAACATCCTGGCTATACCTGTAATGACACTTGTCCCGGTGGTAATTTTGGACTACATTGCGAACAGACGTGTTCTGATGGCTGCGACATCATAGGTGACCCGGAAAGTGCAGACTGTACATGCAAGGAAACGTACTACGTTTCAGACTGCCCTCTCAAATGTCCGGACAACTGAACCTGTGAACAGTTAATCGAGGCCTGCGTCTCGTATGTCGATGATGCCCACGTTAAGAAGAGTCTGCCGGCTACCTCAATGTGTTTCTGTGCTACACTTGGTTCATTTCTTGGTGCTTTCCGTGAGGCCCTGGCTCGTATCTTAATGTGTTTCTGTGCTAGCCATGGCTCATATCTTGGTGTGTTTCTGTGCTAGCCATGGCTCATATCTTAGCTTGTGTGTGTGTGTGCTGGCCATGGCTCATATCTTGGTGTGTCCGTGGCAATCATGTCTCATATCTTTATGTACGTCTGAGTTTAGTAATATCTCATATCTTAGTGTGTTAGTCATGTGTCATATCTTTGTGTGTGCATGTCTGGGTTAGTGATATCTCATATCTTTGTGTGCATGTTTATGTTAGTCATATCTCATATCTTTGTGTGTGCATGTCTGTATTTATCATATCTCATATCCTTGTGTGTGCATGGCTATGTTAGTCAAATCTCATATCCTTGTGTGTGCATGGCTATGTTAGTCAAATCTCATATCTTTGTGTGTGCATGCCTATGTTAGTCATATCTCATATCTTTGTGTGTATGTCTTATGTTTGATATGTGTCATATCTCTGTGTGCGCATGTCTATGTCAGTCATATCTCATATCTTTATGTGCATGTCTATGTTAGTCATGTGTCATATATCTTGATGTGTGTCGGTGTTAGTAATGGCTCATATCGCTGTGTGCATGTCTGTGTTAGTCACATCTCATATCTTTGTGTGTGCATGTCTGTGTTAGTCACCTCTAGTGACTCGGGCAGATGGTGCTCGTAAACCTGGGAGAGCCAACCATCTAAGGACAGAATCCCCCTACAGAAAAGATAATCTGCTGCCTTGCAGGAAGATTGGGGACAATCAAAGGCTAAGGAAAGCAAACCTGAATAAAATGCTGGCTGAAATCGGATGCACTGGGCCACTGGCGCAGAACACAGTGCAACGTTTTAACGGGTGTTCAATCAGAGTGGATCTGGCAGACTCTAATTGTGATATTCGGACTGTGGGGGCGATCAACACACTTAACCTGAACCTGACTTCATGTGAGAGTCTGGAATCCTACTCTGATTGAGTCCTGATCGCAGAGAGAGAGAGAGAGAGAGAAATGGGTTTTTGTCTCTTTCATCATGAAATAATTCTGTTATGTATTCCTGCCATCTATCTTTGTTGTCTGTTAGCATTCTTTCCTCTTTGTTTGCAATACAACCGTTTCCTGCAGTTTTTTTGTCTTTATTAGTCATTCTCTTTATTTCTGTGTGCATCCCTCTTAAATTTTGTTTACTTTCCATAGTTTCGACTTCCAGACATCTTTGGTTGAGCCAGACTTCTTTTGCCTTTTTGCACATTTTGCGTATTTCATTATTAATTTCCTTGTATTTGGCAGTGTTCTTCGCTTGTCTTCTTTCTTCCATTTTTTCTAAGATGTTGTCAGTTATCCATTTTTGTTTTTTGTTATTTTCCCTTTTGGGTAAGGTATCACAAGATTCTTGTATGCTGTTTTTTATGCATTGCCATTTGGTTGTGACTTTTTCTTCAGGATTTTCTCTTCTGTACTGTTCAAATCCCTTCTTCTAGCAGCTTCTGATATGTGTTCTTTACTTGTACTGCATAAGTTTCTTTAACATCTTTCTTATTTAAAGCTGTTATATCTATAGGTATTGCTGAATTAGTCTTTTGTTTGTTTCTCTTTAATTTGATTTTCATTTTAATCATTACAGGATTGTGATCAGAATTAATATCTGCTCCTGGATAGGTTTTGGCTTTCTTGACGGGATCTGTCTTTTATCATTATGTAATCTATTTGATTCCTCTTCCTATCTCCAGAGCTTTTCAATGTGTATAATTTCCTTTTCTTTTGCTGAAAGGTGTTACATAATACCAGCCTGTTTTCTTCACAAAATTGTATTAATCTTTCTCCTCTGTCATTTCTTTTTCCTAAACCATTATTGAACCATGAAGCTTTAAAACCATTATAAAAGCTAGGTATTTATTACAGCTTTATCTTATTTTTGGGCTTATATTGGGTATTGACTGAAAATCTGGGAAAAAAGAGTGGCATACATAGTGCAGTTTCCATGTAGTTAACAGGTTCAGTTTTGATTTTACTCCTCACAGAAATACTCTTGACCAAAGCTTGAATTGGACCTGAATGGAAGATGACTATTTCAATCCACTAAGCCACTTTTCCCTCCAAAATTGTTGTTACTTTACCATATAAATTGCTTGTTTCCTAATACATACATACCAAACAAAATGAGCAAACCAGAAGCCATATAGCAAGTTTTCATCTTTATATTCATTTGAAAGGAGTTTGCAAATAAACTAGACATAAACAAAAGAAGCCATTCAAAAAATGTCATTAATATAAGTATGTGTGATTAGCAAACAACTCATGCCACACACCTATATTGAAAAAAATTGAGAAATTGTCTATACCAATTCAGTATAATTCAGTAATTTTCTTTGTCATGTCATTCAGAGGATGATGGTTTAATTGTTCAAACACTATAATATGACAATGTTGCAGATAACATATATTTGTTGTGACTTTGCAAGAAAGCAACAGAAATACTAGACCAAACATCATCTTTAACAAAATAATCATATATCAAATTTTGCAGTACTCTACTGTGATAAGAGTTCATGTAAAACACACGAAGAATATTTTAGAGATCCTAATACTATCACAGGAAGCTACAAACTGCAGCATATGAGAAATCAATAATATTTATGAGTAATCATCATCATCATGAATCCGCATCAAAGATTGACTACCATGGAGCGCTATTCTACTGTCTCTTGCTTTAATGGTGCAGATTGTCATAGGTTGACTTGTCCATCTTTTGATGTTACTCATCCATGATGATCTGCCTCTTTTACCTTGTATTTCCTGCTTCGATATCCCGCTTGTTTACGATGAATGATGATATCGTATGACAGGGAACAGTTGGCTGTGTTCACTTTCTGCGCGGTTTCGCCTTATGTCTTTTGGCGTGTGCTGAGACTGCTACGATGGGGACTACAGTTACCTTTCTTTATTTGGGAGATGAGTTAGTAATTCGGATGATTCCACTGGCACGGGCCCTTGAGCAATTATGGATTTTAATTCGTTTGCTGTGATACCGGGGCCTTCCATAACCAATAACCTTGTATTTTCCCTTCCAATATTACTTTTATTAGGCTGTTGTGTCTTTTAACATGTCCCAAAAATTTAATTTGTCTTGTTCTAATTGAGTTTGGTAGTTCTCTTTTCATTTTTAGTTGTTTTAAAACTTCATCGTTTGTTTTCTTTTCTTTCCATCCAATTCTACCTATTCATCGATAGATCCACATTTCAAAGGCTCCAATTTTAATGAGCAATACTGATAGAAAATTCTAAATATGTTTCATAGAAGAATTACCTTTTGCATCGCACAAAAATATATTAATAATTTGAGCTGCAGCAATAAACACTTTTCAGTATATTAACAACATAATTTTCCATAAAAAAATGTTATGAACAATAAATGAAAATTTATTTTGTACAATGCATTTACTCTGAAAATCATACATTCTAAAGTGAGGAGGAGGTGGGAAAGAAGAGGGTGAAACTGAACTGTCATATTATATAATGAAGCTGCTCCATCATACTGTACACAGTGAAAAACAAAATATATCAGAACAGAAAATCTTGCATTTGTTAATTTCCATTCTTAAATAAATTAAATATATCGTATGACAGGGATATCGTGATGATATCGTATGACAGGGAACAGTTGGCTGTGTTCACTTTCTTCGCGGTTTTGCCTTATGTCTTTTGGCGTGTGCTGAGACTGCTACGATGGGGACTACAGTTACCTTTCTTTGTTTGGGAGATGAGATATTAATTCGGATGATTACGCTGGCACGGGCGGTTGAGCAATTATGGATTTTAATTCGTTTGCAGTGATACCAGGGCCTTCCACAACCAAATAACCAATCAAATTAAATAAAAATCTTGCCGATTAAATTAAATAACCTGTGTAAATGCATATTGTAGATAAAATGCTAATTATCCAAAGCCTCATTATGCAAAAAGAAAAAAGTAACAACTACTACTTGGACTGAAGTTAATTTATTTTAACCCTAGATTACGATATGTATATGTATATACACTCTCCCTTATCTGATATGATAGTAAAAATTACTACAACGTAAATATAACATTCTATCTATCTATTGCCCTTTCGAGCTGTAGTCGGCCCATAAGGCATAGACCCAGATACTCTTTCTCTTATCTAACTTTTTATTCTAGACGTTTTCAATCCTTGTAAAGATCTTTTAAAAAAATCTCACCGTTTGTCTCTGTTCTGTGTATTTAAATGAATAATACATTGCTTTCTCTCAGTTTATTAATGCAAAAAGTGAAAAGGTCTATTTAACTTCCTAAGTGCTTGATTTACACCCTTGACTATCAAGATATGATTTACTGCATTTAAGGATTATCACAAATGATAAGACAAAACATGTAGATTAAACCAATAAAAACCAAACTAAGGAACACAAAACCTTCGGCAAAAACATTTTCTTAAAAAGATTAAGTTTAAAGAATTAATTTATACTACCACCATTTAATGTTTATGAGCCATGATACCACCTGTGAAAATGAAGGCAGTCATGCATGAGTTGCTGAAATAACTGATTATATACGTATGGAGGTCAAAAAGTAATGCCACACCAATTTTTTTCTCGGCTAATAATAAAGATAGGAATATGAAATTTTGCACACTTGGAATATGACATGTTCCAATTATGTGTACCAAATTGCACAGCATTCTGATAAATATTATGCAATCTATGAACCGTTAAAATGGAGCTTGTCAACAATGTCCGTTACAAACAGCGAATTGTCATAGAATTTCTGGTTGCGGAAAAAGAAACTGTGGCAAACATTCATAAACGACTGTGTGCAGTGTACAAATGTTCTGCAGTCGATAGGAGCTCAGTTAGTCGTTGGGTTCAGAGAATTAAAGCTGCAGAAAGTGTACGAGTGGAGCTGCATGATTTACCGCGTTCTGGACGTGTTGCCTCGGCTACCAGCCCAGACATGTTAAACGGGCTGATGCCATTATTCGTAAGGATAGGCGTATCACTAGTCAGCAATTGGCATTGCAGCTTACAGTCAGCAAGGGAAGTGCAATCGCAATTTTTAAAACTCTCGGATATTCAAAGATTTGCGCTCGATGGGTTCCTCGGTGCCTAACAAATGATCAGAGTTCAAAGGAAAACATTCTGTTCTGAATTGTTGGAGCGTTTCGGTGTTGAAGGAGAAATGTTTTTGTCAAAAATTGTTACCGGTGACGAAACGTGGGCACATTATTATGAGCCTGAAACAAAAATGCAGTCAATGGAATGGCATCATCCGCAGTCACCAAAAAGAAAAAAATTCAAAACATCTCCATCAGCCGGAAAGGTGATGATCACTGTCTTCTTGGACATTGATGGTGTGATTCTTGTTGATGTAATGACAAGAGGTGAGACAATCAACTCGACAGCTTACATCAATACACTGACAAAACTCAAAAATCGGTTCCACAGAGTTCGGCCTAATAAGCCATCTGCAGATTTGTTGCTTCAACATGACAATGCACGCCCTCACACAAGTCTGGTAACACGGGAAGCAATCAACAAATTTGGTTGGACTGTACTGCCCCATCCTCCTTACAGCCCTGATTTGGCTCCCTCAGATTTCCATCTGTTTGGACCACTCAAAAAATTCCTGCGTGGGAAACACTTTGACAATGATGAGGATGTGATCCGTGCAGTTAAAAAATGGCTACGCGAGCAGGACAAAACTTGGTACAAACGAGGCATTCATGACCTAGTTTCGCATTGGCGTAAGGCAATACGCTTGGACGGAGATTATGTTGAAAAATAGGTAGTGTAAAGGGGATGTTCAGCTACAATCTGTGAAAATTTCACACATTTTGCCCGAATAGTTTCCGAGAAAAAAATTGGTGTGCATTACTTTTTGACCTCCCTTCAGTATATATAGATATATAATTTGTATTTTTCTCTGAAGATGTTTTAAATTTAATAATGGAAAACAATATTTATTGTAAAAATGCCAGTAGATTGTACTATGTAATTGTGTGGGAGGCAGGATGAGCTATAGTTTTAGCACCAAAATGGCCTTGTATGGACTACTTTGACATATGGAGAGCTTTGATTAAGTTAGATGAAACGATTTGTATTTCTAGGCTTTCACATAAGCTGACTTACTGACTAGATGATGAGACTACAATGCTGACAAAGCAGAAGGAAACAGGAAATTAAATTTGAGAGCTCTAGAGGTCAGAAGCAGACAGGAGGGGAACATTACAAAAAGTAAGTGTTGTTTGTTTACAATGGTATCATATGGGGAGAGAAAACATTCTATCTGAAGGTGTTTACAAAAACCTTTCCAACAGCAAAGTTTGAAACCAGAATTTGCCTAAGAATCAGAGAGCCAGCTACAAGGTCTGAGACTACTAAAACCTCAGCTAATTCATGAAGCATGAGAGATATCAATGAGGCAACTGTTGTTTTTTTACATTTGAGAAAAATTTCAGTACAGTAAAAAATAGTAAATTTAGTTATTTTGGAGGATCTCACAAATTAATAATGTAATAGATCAATCCAGTGCAATGCAAAAAACAAACTAAAGATGCAGGAGAGCTGTGTACTTTCAGCACCATAAATACAGATCTGAATCCTGGAAAGCAACTAAAATGGAAACATCAAGATCATTGTATTATATACAGCCAACCTGAGAAAAGTCTCATGCTGTGGACAAACAAAATTAGCATGCAAGAACTAGTCAAGAGATACAACCAATAGGAAATGTATACAGCAATAACAAGCAGAAGGTGCAGCTGGATAGGTTATTTTAGGAAATTTGTAATTAATCAAAGGAATAGCTATTGTAGTGCACAACCAAAGACCAAGGCCATTTAGTAAAGAACAGAAAGATTTAAGTATAGGTAACATAAATAAATGAAAATTACTCAATGACATATATAACACTGGACACATACCCGAAGATCTACTAAAATCTATCTTTGTAGCCATACCGAAGAAGTCAGGAGCCACTGATTGTGAAGACCATCGCACTATTAGTCTCATGAGCCATATGACTAAAATATTACTAAGGATAATCATGAGACGTGTAAGGAACAAAATAAAACCAGAAATAAGTGAGGAACAATGTGGATTTGTGGAAGGAAAGGGCACCAATAATGCAATATACATCTTAAGAACATTGATAGAAAGATCTATAGAGGTAAAGAAAGATCTATATATGTGCTTTATAGACTAAATGAAAGCATTTGACAAAGTAAAGCATTTGGAAATAATCAATATGCTGGAGAAATTAAACATTGATGGCAAGGAACTGCGAATCATAAAAAATATGTACTGGCAACAAACAGCAGCTATACGAATTAACAACCAAACACAACAATTCCAACATATAAAGCAAGGAGTCAGACAAGGCTGTGTTCTCTCGCCGGATTTGTTTTCACTTTACAGCGAATATATTATGAGATCAATAGTAGACAAAAAAAGGAATTGAAGTCAACGGTCACAACATAAATAATTTGCAATATGCGGATGACACAGTCTTAATAGCAGAGACAGAGAATGAACTACAAGAAATGATAGACATAATAGTGAAAGAAAGCAACAAGAAAGGTCTCAGTCTGAATAGTAAGAAAACAGAAGTAATGGTTATATCGAAGAAACAATCACCACCATCATGCAGTGTAAAAATAAACAAGACAAATCTGAAACAAGTGCAACGTTTCAAATACTTGGGCACAATAATAACATCAGATGGGAGATGCACCACAGAAATAAAAAGCAGAATAGCTCAGGCCAAAATGGCATTTCAGAAAATGAAAAATATCTTATGCAACAAATCTATGTCAATAAAAATGAGAAAGAGAGTTCATCTGTGCTATATAGAACCAATTCTGACCTATGGAAGCGAATCATGGACAGTAGACAAACAAATGAAAAGACGATTAGAGGCCACAGAGATTGGATTTCTCAGAAGAATGTTGAAAGTTCCCTGGACAGCTAAAAAGACCAATGAGGAAGTTCTCAAAGAGGCCAACACAAAAAGGGAGCTCTTAAAAAACATCAGAAAGAAGCAATCAACATTTTTCGGGCACATCATGAGAAGAGGAGAGTTGGAATACTTGGTTACAACTGGCAAAATAAAAGGAAAGAGAGATTGCAGGCGACAAAGAGAGAAAATACTGGATAGCTTGGTGTTATGGCATGGAAAACAGTTAACAACAGAACTGATACGATGCACTGTAGATAGAAGATTGTGGAGGGACATGATCACCTCCGCCAACCGGTATGGCACATGATGATGATGATGAACATAAATAAATATGTAACATTAAAAAATATATATATAATACAAAAAAAAAAAAAAAAGGCCACAAACTGCTCAAAGTGACAGAACATTTTTGCTGCTCTCCAAGATGACACAAAGAATACAGACTATTGGCTGCCCTGCCAATCTGTGTCCAAGAATGAAAGAAGAGAAATATAAATTGAACAAGGTGACAAAAGTGAGTAATTGTTTTAAAAACTTTAGAACTATAATTGACTTACCTTGGTTTAAACAAAAATGTACCCATGCTGAAATTGGATTGTTGGGCCAAAGAGTGAAATATCGTGGCTTACAGTAGTCTTGTGACACAACACATTCACACCTATCTACCAAGTGAATCATCATCATCATCAAGTACCGGGCCTACTGGCGTAGGTGATCATGTCTCTCCACATCTTTCGATCTTGGCAGCTATAATTTTTGTTGTTGACCTTCTACCAAGCCATTCTCTTAAGCTGTCTGTTATTTTTTCTCTTTGCTTCCCTCTATCTCTTCGTCCCTCAATTTTTCCAGTTGTTACAATATATTCCAGTTGTTCTCTTCTCATTACATGGCCAAAAAATGATGATTGTTTCTTCCTAATATTGGAAATTAGCTCTCTTTTTGCTTTTCACCAAGTGAATGCAGAATAAGAATAAGTACATCAGACATTCCCATTAGGAGTATACATTTGAAAAAAGAAGTTGGAAATTTTGAATTCTCTCTGCACCCAACTTTTTTATGAATATAATTTTTTTTTTCCTTTGTTCATTTGGATGAAACTAGATACTGAAAATTAGGTATGAGTTGTATTGTCATAAAGTAGGTAACACCTTAAGGAAGTTTACTATCTAGAATTACTGCATCTTTTTGTACTATTTGCAACATGATGTACACAAGCATGAGATCAATCAACAAAAAAAGACTAAAGTAATGAAAAATCAAATTTGCCCAGAAGAAAAAATATATCTGGAAGGAAAAGCAGCAGAAGAAGTAGATCACTTTGTATATCTTGGAAGCTGTACAGATCAAGGAGACACAAAGAAAGAAATTAGAATCAGAATAGTGAAGGCAGCAATGACCTTCAGAAACCTTGACAAAATGGAAATCAAAATTACCTAGCACAAAAACAAAGCTCAGGATTTTCAAATCAAATATATTATCCAACCTTACTTATGCATATGAGAAATAAACTGAATGCATTTTAAAACAACCACAACCTGTGCACTGGGAAAATAAAATTTAAATTTAAAAGACAACAGAAGAGATCAACTACACATAAAATTGATAGTCGCAAACTGAAAGATGAAGCCATCAAGAAAAATTTGAACATTTTAACAGCTAAGTAATTGTTATGCAGCACTTGGTGAAATAGACTTAGATATCAATGAAATGTGGAACTCACAGAGCAAAATACTAATGACAGCAGCAGAAGCAAGTGCCGGACTGAAGAAAATGGAAAAACGAGCTTGGATTTCAGACACTACATGGAAATATATCAAAGAAAGAAGAGAAGCGAAGAGAGCTATGACTAATATAAAGACAGATCTTGGAAAGGTCCTGGCAAAAACAACATACAAAGAATTAGACAACAAAGTAAAAAATTCAGCAAGAAGAGATATAAGAGCTTATATAGACAATTTGGCAGAGAAATCTGCAATTCCTTGAGACAGCAGAACTCTCTATACTGTACAAAAGATGCTGACAAACACCTATACATCCAGTGAAACACCAATTCTAGACAAATCTGGATTAATGCTAACAACAAGAGCAGATATAAAAGCCCGCTGGGCAGAACACTTCAAAGAAATTCTTAACCGTCCACTACCCCACAATCTAATAGATTTTGAAGCTGAAACACCAGCAGCAGAATTAGATGTAAATTTAGATGACTTCACCTTGAGCGAAATACAAACCACCTTAAAGCGTATGGACAATAAAAAGGCTGCTGGAGAGGATAAGTTAACAGCTGAGATACTCAAGGCAATTGATAACCATAATTTAATACATCTCCAGAAAATGTTCAACATCATTTGGAAAGCAAAGAAGACGTCTTATAAATGGAAAAAAGGAATCATTGTTATGATTCCAAAAAAGGGCAATCTTAGAGATTGTAACAACTGGAGAGGCGTGACACTCTTGTCAGTTGCCTCTAAGTTATTCTGCAAAATCATCCTAAATAGAATAAAGGATTCAATAGATACAGTAATGCGTGAAGAACATGCTGGGTTTAGAAAAGGGAGAAGCTGCCGTGACCACATTTTTACTCTACGACTTATATTGGAGGAACACATTGAAAAGCAAAAACCTTTTTGTACTTAACTTCATCGACTTCAAAAAAGCATTAGACAGTATTCATGGACATTCTTTGTGGAAAATTCTGAAGCAATATGGCTTACCATCAAAATCATAAATATTATTAAAGACATATATGATGGTTACACATGTGCAGTTCGAACAGAGGAAGGACCGAGTGAATGCTTCCCAATAGAAACTGGGGTTAAACAAGGATGTATTTTATCACCCTTGTTATTTGGAGTTATTGTGGACTTCATAATGAAGAAATGCTGCACTGGTAATAAAGGCATTGAATGGATACAAGGAGACCATTTGGAGGACCTCGACTTTGCTGATGATGTAGTTCTCATCAGCAGTCAGATAAAAACGATGCAGGAAAACACAAATGTACTATCATTAATAGCCAGCAAAATTGGGCTCGAGATCAATCATGAAAAGACTAAGGTCATGAAAAGCTTAATTCCAACAGACGACAAAATATACATGGAAAACAAACCAGGAAGAGATCGATCACTTTATCTATCTTGGAAGTCACATTGATTGAGAAGGGGATACAAGCAAAGAAATTAGAATCAGAATAGCTAAAGCAGCAATGTCTTTCAGAAGCCTTGAAAAGTTGTGGAAATCAAAACTCATCAGCACAAACACAAAACTTAGACTATTCAAATCAAATGTACTATCAACCCTTACGTATGCGTGCGAAAGCTGGAAAACAACAAGAGATATAGAAACAAAGTTGAACGCATTAGAAAATAAATGTCTAAGGAAAATACTTGGTATAGCGTCGAATGAATTAAAAACAAAGGAGGAAATTAGAGAAATCAACCACTAATATCTTCAGTAATAAAGAAAAGACGATGATCATATGTTGGACATGTGATGAGAAGAGATAATAACCGAATAGCAAAGCAAGCCCTCATGCGGGAAACAACAGGTATGAGGAAAAGAGGAAGACCCAGAGAGACACTGAGAAGAACATTGATGAGAGAGGCAAGAACAGCAGGAATCTGCTCCCTCAATGAGATAGAGCTGCTTGCACAAAACAGAGACAAATGGCGAGATTTGATAAAATATCTTTAAAAGAATTGAAAACTGCTAGAACAAAAATTCAGATAAGAGAGGGAGTATCTTCGTCTACTCCCTATGGGCCGGCTATGACTCGAAAGGTCAATAGATTTGAGAACAAAAGCCTGAGGAAAATACTTCACATACAAAGGAATGAATTCGAGACTAATGCAGAAATAAAAAAATGAAAAGGTACCCAAAAATATCAATTATATTGAAAAGAAAAAGGTGGTTATATGTTGGCCATGTGATGAGAAGAGACAACAAGAGAATCTCAAAGTACATCCTCAAATGGAAAGAGAGAAAAGGAAAAAAGAGGCTATCCCAAAGACTAAAAAGAACACTTGAGGCTAGAGACAATAACAGCAGGCTCCCTCACTGAGATTGAGCAATTCACCCAGAATAGAATTATGTGGTGAGATACAATGTGGGTCTTGTGGAAGGTCTGATGCTTGATAACAAAGATCATTGGGCACAAAGAGTTTAGAATTTCTGCCCTATGTGTTGTCTTCAGATCAAAAGGACAATTGATAGCTGTAAAGCAGCAGATTGTTTCTAGCAATTTTGTGTAAAATATATATATTTTTTCTTTTTCTTTATAAGTGTTCAAGAAAAATAGAGTTGATGACATAGCTCTTTTGTTTGCTTCATAAGTAATAATTTTTGTGATGTTTGACAGTAAATACATCTTTGTATGTGGAAATATTAACACATTCCCTGCCCCACATTTTACTCTAACCACCCTTAAAAAACCTATAATGCTCATCATATGTTTCTGATTTATTCATCTCCAGATATTTCTTAACAATATTTGAGTTCAATGTTCATAAAAGGTATATATCCTCACTTATATCTTTATAAAAGGTATCATCTTCACTTATATTTTCATAAAAGGTATATATCTTCACTTACATCTTCATGTTTAGCTAAAGACAGATTACAGAAGGTAACTACTACAGACAGGATAGGGAAAGCCATTACTATAGACAGGCTGGATAAGGTCACTATGATGTTGAGCTTAGTTAGACACTACAACAGACAAACAAGGAAACATCATTGATATAAACAGATTGGGTAAGACTACTACTATAATTAGGCTAGAAAAGGTCACCACTATAGACAGGCTGTTTTTCAACTATAAAAAACAGGTTATGGAAGACATCACTCTTATAGACAGATAAGGGAAAGCCACCACTACTATAGACAGGCTAGAGAAAGCACAACTATTACAGATAGGCTAGAGAAAGCACCATTACTAAAAAAAAGACTAGAGAAGGCACCACTACTACAGGCTATAGAATGCATGACTATCACAGAAATATTAGTGAAGACATTACTACTACAGATAGGCTAGGGGAGGCATTATGACTACGGACAGGCGAGGAAAGGCATCAGTACCACTGACAACCTAGGAGAGGCATCACTACTACTGACAACCTAGGGGAGGCACCACTACAACAGACAGGCTAGGGGAGGCACCATTACTACTGACAAGGTAGGGGTGGCATTACTACTACAAACAGGCTAGAGAAGGCACCACTACTACAGACAGGCTGGGGGAGGCCTTACTACTACAGACAGGCTAGGAAAGGCATTATGACTACAGACAGGCCAGGGAAGGCATTATGAGACAGCGTAGGGAAGGCATTATGACTACAAAGGGGCTAGGAGCGGCATTGTGACTACACACGGACTAGGGGAGGCATTATGACTACACACAGGCTAGGGGCCATCGTTGTAATTGTTTGACGCCAATTATTTACATGTTACAACTAATTAATATGGACTGCTCTGCCAAGTCAACCGAAGTTTTCACTTTAGGGATTTTGCAGTGTTTCGTTCACTGTAGGCTGCATTCACTAGAGTAATCGGGAGTTTATGGGCGCAGCCATTGTTGTGTGTACTATGTCATCATAATGGCTGATCGTATATCCATAATCTGGCTGTACGCTAATGATGAAAGTCAAAATAAATTTGTTCATGATTTTTGCAGCACCGGGTTAACTCCCAGAGTTTCATGCTAGTTAGGAAGGATGTTGTCTAGATTCAAGAAAGCCACTGTGAGATCGAGGGTAGACATGCTTGCTGCTTGCTTGCATTCACCTGATCACTAAAGGAGTATACCTCTTCATCATCCGCCCTTTAAAGGACGTTAAGTGGACGTATCTGCATTGCATTGTGGTTTACAGTATCATCATCATGTGCCGTACCTGTTGGCGATCATGTCTATCCACAATCTTCTATCCACAGTGCATCATATGAGTTCTGTTGTTGACTGTTTTCCATGCCATGACACCAAGCTATCCAGTATTTTCTCTCTTTGTCGTCTGCGATCTCTCTATCCTTTTATTTTGCCAGTTGTAACCAAGTATTCCAACTTTCCTCTTCTCATGATGTGCCCAAAAAATGTTGATTGCTTCTTTCTGATGTTTTTTAAGAGCTCCCTTTTTGTGTTGGCCTCTTTGAGAACTTTCTCATTGGTCTTTTTAGCTGTCCAGGGAACTTTAAATATTCTTCTGAGAAATCCCATCTCTGTGGCCTCTAATCGTCTTTTCATTTGTTTGTCTATTGTCCATGATTCGCTTCCATAGGTCAGAATTGGTTCTATATAACATCGATGAACTCTCTTTCTAATTTCTATTCATATTGCAGTATAACTGTGATATTTACGCCTTTCGGCTCAACACATCCGACTTCAGCATGACATATTTTAGTACCGGGTTGTCTTACCTCTTCAATCCCTACTCGCTTGGCCAGACTAGACAGGCTAGTCTATTAATACAGGCACCACAGAGAGGTGGAGCAGGGTCTGGATGGTTTTGGCTCACCGATCCTGGCGCAAGCCATCAGCTGTGGGTCACTGACAACTTCCAGCTCTGGTGCTGTGAGGTGCGCCTTCGCCTCCGGGTAGACGTGATTTTATCATTTCAATATGTGGTTTATAATTTCACAAATTCACATTGCAGGAAGATCTTAGTCTATTGTCTGATGTGCGACAGGGATAATCTGTCGACTAACTGTTTTTCCATATGTTCGGATTTGGAGTAAAAAAAACGATGTCCTAAAATCATCAAGCACTATACATTTTAAAAATATGATGATCATCATTTTCAGGAGGATGGTAACTTCCGGTCAATATGGTGGATAGGCGACAGGAACCATTTAAGGCTATGTCTGAAAAGTATTCCTTGTTGCAGTTTCCTCATACTCCAAGTCCAGCTTGTTGCAGGAGCTACTGAGTTAAGTGCTCTGTGCACACAGTGAGCTGTGTGTTTCAACCGTTTTGATTGTGTTTGGATATTTCAATTGTTTACGATGAATGATGATATTGTATGACAGGGAACAGTTGGCTGTGTTAACTTTCAGTGTGGTTTCACCTTATGTCTTTTGGCGTATTCTGATACTGCTATGATTGGGTCTACAGCTACCTTTTTTTGTTTGGGAGATGAGATAGTAATTCGGATGATTTCACTGGCACGGGCAGTTGAGCAATTATGGATATTAATTCGTTTGAAATGATACTGGGACCCTCCATAACCATAACAGGCTAGGGAAGGCATTATGACTACAGACAGGCCGGAGGAGGCATTACTACTACTGACAAGCTAGGGGATGCATTATGACTACAGACAGGCTAGGAGAGGCATTACTACTACAGACAGGCTGGGGGAGGCATTATGACTACAGACAGGCTAGGGGAGGCATTATGACTACAGATAGGCTGGCGGAGGCATTACTACTACAGACAAGCTAGGGGAGGCATTATGACTACAGACAGGCTAGGGAAGGCATTATGACTACAGACAACCTAGGAAGGCATTATGACTATACACAGACTAGGGGAGGCACTATGACTATACACAGGCTAGGGGAGGCATTATGACTACACACAGGCTAGGGGAGGCATTATGACTAGACAGGCTGGGGGAATCATTACTACTACAGACAACCTAGGGGAGGCATTATGATTACAGACAGGCTAGGAGGGGCATTATGACTACAGACAACCTAGGGAGGCATTATGACTACACAAGGCTAGGGGACCCGCTATGACTACACACAGGCTAGGGGAGGCATTACTACTACAGACAGGCTGGGCGGGGCATTACTACTACAGACAGGCTGGGGGAGGCATTACTACTACAGACAGGCTAGAGGAGGCATTATGACTACAGACAGGCTAGGGGAGGCATTATGACTGTACACAGGCTAGGGGAGACATTATGACTAAACAGGCTAGGGGAGACATTATGACTAAACAGGCTGGGGGAGGCATCACTACTACAGACTGGCTAGGGGAGGCATTTCTACTACATACAGGCTAGGGGAGGCATTATGACTACAGACAGGCTAGGGGAGGCATTATGACTACAGACAACCTAGGGAGGCATTATGACTACACACAGGCTAGGGGAGGCATTAGACTACACACAGGCTAGGGGAGGCATTATGACTAGACAGGCTGGGGGAAGCATTACTACTACAGACAGGCTGGGGGAGGCATTACTACTACAGACAGGCTGGGGGAGGCATTACTACTACAGACAGGCTAGGGGAGGCATTATGACTACAAACAAGCTAGGGGAGGCATTATGACTATACACAGGCTAGGGGAGGCATTATGACTACACACAGGCTAGGGGAGGCATTATGACTACACACAGGCTAAGGGAGGCATTATGACTAAACAGGCTGGGGGAGGCATCACTACTACAGACAGGCTGGGGGAGGCATTTCTACTACAGACAGGCTAGGGGAGGCATTATGACTACAGACAGGCTAGGGGAGGCATTATAACTACTCACAGGCTAGGGGAAGTAACATTACTACAGGGAGGCATTACTACAACAGATAGGCTGGAGAAGGCACCACTATTAAAGACAAGCTAGGGGAGGCATTACTACTATAGACTGGCAAGAAAAGACACCAATACTACAGACAAGCTAGAGAAGGCTTCATGACTAGGGACAGGCTAGAGAAGGCACCACAACAACAACAGACAGGATAGGGAAGGCACTACTATAAACAGGTAAGGAGGTAAGCTAACTAGAGACAGGCTATAACAAGTTCATTTATGGATACATAAATATATAATTTATTGCCTTAGAAGACATTATATTATCAGCAAAAAGTCCAAAAGAACTGCTGCTAGTTAAAGAAATAAAAATAAAAAATAAAAAACATGGACTGGATATAAATATTAAGAAAACTAAAACTATGGTAATAAAAAGAAATACATAAAACCTACAAGTCAATATAACAACAGATGGAAAAAAGTTGAGAGTTCAAGAATACAGCAGCTTGACCTTGTCATATTGAGTGACAAAAAATGTGAGACAGAAATAAACAAAAAATATGAATGGCAAAAAATATAGAACAATATGAAAGGTATACTCGCATGAAGGCAAATAACATCAAAACCCAAACAAATAATAATAAAGTGCTATAGCTACCCAAGATTACTGTATGATGCAAAAACATGGATATTAAATCAGATCACTGAGAAGAAAAATTAAGCCCTTGAAATGTGGACGTGCAGAAGAGTGGGAAGAATTGGGTAGCTGGAAAAGAAAACAAATAATAAAGTTTTCAAATGTTGAAAATGAAGAAAGAACTAATTTAGAACAATTTAAAGAAGACAAATAACACAACTGACAGTAAACTACTGTAAAGAGACACACAAATCTAAAAAAGATATCATCTTGGAAGGGAAAATACAAAGTAAATGAGACAAGTAGAGACTACAGTAGATGGACAACATCATGAGATAAACAGGAGAATCTTTGACAGTCCTATAGCCTCATCAAGGTAAGAGTGAAATGGTGCTCCATGGTAGCCAAACATTAATGCAGAGACAGGCCTTGGTACTGATGAGGAAAGGTTACTTCTATAGGCTATGCTGTGGAGGTACAATAATTATAGACAGGAAGGCTACTGCCATAGGCATGCAAAGGAAGGCCACTATTACAGACAGGATAGGGAAGGCACTTATTATAAAAAAGTCCAGGAAATGTTACCACTATAGATTGGGTAGAATCAATCAATAACAGTTTAATTTTATAGCTGCATGGTATATTTCATGTGTGATGATTTGTAATAATTATTAGATTTTTATAACTACAAAAACAAACTAAAGTCCTAAAGTTTTCTTAAAGAGCAATAATTTTAAACCACTTCCAGTGAAGAGTATGAGAAATGTCTCACATGAGTCAATGTATAGCATATGGTGTCATATGTCCATAGGGTGGGACTAAAATTTACGGTCTAGACTGTCAATAAGTGAATCCTGGAATGTGAGAGCAAACATTATTAATTACAATAATTTTAATTATCCTTGTCTGTAAGAAATTGCAAGCTGATGTAAATAGTTACTGTTAACATTAATACATTCATTCTATTTACTATTACATATTGATAATGGCAAAAGAAATAATTTGAATAATTAGAGTCATAGTTTTTTAACATCAAAAGAAGTAATACCAGTAACTAAAAGAATCAGCAAAAAGAAATGGATGACAAAAGAAGTACTAGGACTAATGGACGAAAGACGGAAAACATAAGAAAGAAAAACAAACATACAAAATATTGCACAAAGAGATCCAAAACAAATGCAGAGATGCAAAGGAAGGATAGTTAAAGCAGAAATGTGAAGAAATGGAAAAACAACAAAAGAAAGACTCAAAATTTATGCACAATCAGTTAAATGAATTAACAAGAAGAAAACAAGTCAAAGTTCTGGGATATGTGAAATCAAAGGAAGGAAATATAATAATGGGACAGGAGAAGATAAAAGAAAGATGGACAGAAATGTATCAGTCAACTCTGTGATGATGAAAGACCAGAGCTAAGCTATTCAAATGAAGACACAGGACCAACAATAATGCAGACTGAAGTGGAGGAGGAAATTCAACACATGAAAAGAAGCAAAGCTCCAGGTCCCGACAATATAACAATCGAAGAGCTGGGAGTACAAGTCATAACAAAGCTGGAGACATACCCGAAGTTCTACTAAAATCTATCATTGTAGCCATAGCGAAGAAGTCAGGCGCCACTGATTGTGAGGACCATTGCACTATTAGTCACATGAGCCATATGACGAAAATATTACTAAAACTCATCATAAGATGATGTAAGGAACAAATTAAAACCAGAAATAAGTGAGGAACAATGTGGATTTGTGGAAGGAAAGGGCACCAATAATGCAATATACATCTTAAGAACATTGACAGAAAGAGCTATAGAGGTAAAGAAAGATCTATATTTATAGGCTACACAAAAGCATTTGACAAAGTAAAGCATGTAGAAATAAACAATATTCAGGAAAAATTAAACATTGATGACAAAGATTTGCGAATAATAAAAAATATGTACTGGCAACAAACAGCAGCCATAAGAATTAGCAACCAAACAGGACAGTTACAATATATAAAACAAGGAGTCAGACAAGGCTTGTGTTTTGTTGCTGAATTTGTTTTCACTTTACAGCGAAAATATTACGAGATCAATAAAATATATAAAAGGAATTGAAGTCAATCGTCACAACATAAACAATTTGCGATATGCAGATGGCACAGTCTTAATAGCAGAGACCAGAGAATGAACTACAAGAAATGATAGACATAACAGTAAAACAAAGCAACAAGAAAAGTCTCAGTCTGAATAGTAAGAAAACAGAAGTAATGGTCATATCAAAGAAACAATCATCACCATCATGCAGCATAAAAATAAACAGGACAAATCTGAAACAAGTTAAATACTTGGGCATAATAATAACATCAGATGGAAGATACACCACAGAAATAAAAAGCACAGTAGCTCAGGCCAAAATAGCATTTCAAAAATGAAAAACATCTTATGCAACAAATCTATGTCAATAGAAGTGAAAAAGAAAGTTCTTCTTATTCTTCTTTTCTCTTTCACTGATACCTAAAAGGTGTCGTGGTTTATATCATTTGTCGTTCTTGTGCTGCTCGAATTGTCTGAATTAGTGATTTTTCTTTGTTGTTACATGTCTCTGTCACTGCATCTATCCATCTTCTTCTGGGTCTTCCTCTTGGTCTTTTTCCATGCATTCTCGAGAAGAACGCCCTTGATGGTGATTGGTAAGGATTAATTCTGACCAGGTGACCAAACCATTTAAATTGTTGTTGTTCTATATATTCTTGACAGGGTTTTGTTCCTACTATTTTTCTTATGGTTTCATTTGGTATTCTATCTCTTCTTGTGTTGTTTGTTACTTTTCTCAAGCAACGCTTCTCACATGTATTGATCTTTCTTAAATGTGATTTAGAAAGAGTCCATGTTTGACTTTCATAGCATAAAGTTTGTATGAAGATGCTATTTATCATTTGTTGTTTAGCTGGCATAGAAATGTTTGGATGTCTTAGCAATTTTGAAATAGCACAAGAACGCTTGAATTTCTTTTTCTACGGGACGGGCAATGAAATTCACTTATAACTTAAATTTGACTCCCATCAAAAATTGTGTCCTGTTGCCAGCACAGTCACACACCAGAAAGAAAGTTCATCGGTGCTATATAGAGCCAATTCTGACCTATGGAAGGAAATCATGGACAGTAACAAACAAGTGAAAAGACAATTAGCGGCCACAGAGACGGGATTTCTCTGAAGAATGTTGAAAGTTCCTGGGACAGCTAAAAAAGACCAACGTGGAAATTCTCAAAGAGAAAAACACAAAAAGGGAGCTCCTAAAAAACATCAGAAAGAAACAACATTTTTTGGGCACATCATGAGAAGAAGAAAGCTGGAATACTTGGCTACAACTGGTAAAATAAAAGGAAAAAAAGATCACAGACGACAAAGAGAGAAAATACTGGATAGATTTGTGTCATGGCATGGAAAAAAAGTCAATAACAGAACTGATACGATGGATGGTAGAGAGAGGTTTGTGGAAGGACATGATCGCCAACATCAATCAGTATGGTATATGATGATGATGAAAGTCATAGTTCACCAGGAATAACAACAGCAGTTATGATAGAAAGGAGACAAGTGCTAGATAATTTTACCTTACAGAAAAATCAAACTAAAATACATTCTAACCCTTAATTACGATACCTATTAGTGATTGCTGTGTTTATGATACCGTAGCAGAAATTTGTGTTTACACTAGGACAGAAACAGGGACTTAGATTTCCTGTCTCTTGATTTATGACCTGAATTTGACTGCGGGGGTCGGACATGTTACAATGTCTGTTGGTATGGATGCCATAAGTCCATCAGTATGTTCGGCTACCTCATAGCATTATTTGCTACATTTCCCTGAGTGTCATGGGTTGTTTGATGTCAGCCAACAATTGAGGAAATTTCCCTGGTCATAGCAAAAAGGAAAAAAAAGAAAAAAACCACACCAAGTTCTTGGAAAAAAAAAAAGGGCACATTTTTTTTACATTATATGAGATCATATCTCACAAAATTGGAAAAATTGGACAATTGAAACAAATTCAACACCCAGGGGTCACCTGAAGTGGTAATTAGGAAGGTTAAACAGAAAGGGGAAATGTCTTAGTACAGGCAAAATGTCAAATTTTGACAAATTTGTGCTTTGTTGCAGTAATTTTTACTACAATATTGTAATCTAGAGTTAAAATAGTTGTACACTGACAGAATAACAGTGTGTAGACGTGAAATTGCGCACCAAAAATGTGAGGAGACGGAATTGTTGCGCTCCAAAATAGGTAGAGACAGAATTGATGCACACCACAATAAGTAGAGACAGAATTGGTGCAGTGATGTCATACATTAGTATCAAGGTTGGGTTATCAGGTTCAGATTAACCATCATTCAGTATTCAGTACTACAGTTACCTTTCTTTGTTTGGGAGATGAGATATTAATTCGGATGATTACACTAGCATGGGCGGTTGAGCAATTATGGATTTTAATTCATTTGCAGTGATACCGGGGCCTTCCATAACCAAATAACCAGTATTCAGTAAACAAGCATTCGAGTATTCAGTATACTATACTCAGAAACACCATTAGGAAAACAATAAGATTGTTCTCTAAAATCACGCAAAGAATCATTCAACCCCTCCCTGGTACAAATGGTGCTGTGACCAGGATCTTAGTTGAGACATCGTTGAGACACTGTTAAACCATCCCAACAGTGAAGGCAACTGCTCATCAGTACGGTTCGCCCATGCAAATCATCAGTACCACAGTCAGTGAGTCGCCACAGTTAGACTTCAATCAGGCGACATCAGCTATTGGTTTTCTGTGCATCTGTGTTGGCTGCATCACTCAGCAACCATTCCTTTCCACTGCACAGCTCCACCTTCACTCTGGCCTCTCTAACTGACGCTCCCGCAACTTACTCAAATTCCTAACTGCCTCTCTAACTGACGTTCCCACAACCTCCTCCAATTTCTAACTGCCAAAAGCTACATCATCATATTTCTACGTCACTTTATTCTCCCTAAGCACTGCACTGCACCAATTCTGTCTCTACCTATTTTGGCACGCAACAATTCCATCTCCTAACATTTTTGGTGCGCAATTTCACGTCTACATTATAAGTGTTACTACTAGCAATATACAAACTACAACAATCGCAGTGTTTAAATTAAGTCTTTGATTAAGCGACGAGTTAAATAAGGCACTTCATGCATGCAAACCACACAAAAACACCATAGTTCTAGGGGATCTCAACGCAAAAGTAGGAAAGAAAAGAGTTGAGGAAGTAGTTGGTCATTATGGCTTAGGCGAGAGGAATGAAAGAGGTGACAAACTTATTGATTGGGCAAGAACAAACAACATGATGATAGGGAAACCTGGTTTAAGCAACATCCAAGACGTGTGTGGATATGGAAAAGCCCAGGAGACAATGCACATAATCAAATTGATTACATAATGATAAGCAATAGATTTAGAAACATTATGTGAAAACTAGACCAGGGGCAGATTGTAATAGTGACCATGTACCAGTTGTGGGAAAGCTTAGAGTAAAATTAAAAGCAACAAAACGAGCCTCAGATAACATCAAATTAAATTTAGATTTACTAAAATCAGACAAGAAGTTGCAAGACAAATATAAAAATCACAATTCAAAACCAGTACAATGCATAGAGAAGATACAAAGCATTGATGAACAGTGGGAAATGCTAAAAGAATCAATGCAACAAACATCACAAGAGTTCATACCACCAGTTAGGACAAATTCAAGAAAGAAATGGATGACAGATGACATTTTGCAGCAAATAGATACAAGAAGAAGTAATAAAGAAAATAAAGATGAGTATAAGAGATTAAATAAAGAAATTGTATTAAAATGCAATGAAGCAAAAGAAGCATGGCTAAAACAGAGATGCAAAGAGATTGAAATGCAACAAAAAGGAGATGCCAAAGCTATATACAAACAACTGAAACTGAAGAATTAACAGGAAGAAAAACACAATGAAAAAACTGGATGTTTAAAATTAAAGGAAGGAGAACTGTTGATTGAACAAGAAAGCATACTGAAAAAATGGACAGAATACATTAATGATCTATATAATGATGAATGATCAGAAGTAAATATTAAGGATAATAGGGAAGGACCAGAAATACTCAAAGAAGAAGTGAAAGATGCCTTGCACAATACAAAAGCAGGAAAAGCTCCTGTACCAGATAATATAACTAAAGAAGAGATTGAAGCCATGGGTGATTTTGAAATAGAAATAATAACAAAAATATTGAATGATATCTACAACACCGAATATATACCAGGCGACCTGGTACATCATAAGATCTTTAGTAGAAAGAGCCATAGAGGTGAAAACAGATCTATACCTATGTTTCATAGATTATACCAATGCATTTGACAAAGTGAAGCACCAAGAAATAATCAAAATTAGAAAGCATAAATGTAGACAGTAAAGATCTAAGAATAATAAAGAACATATACTCGCAACAAACAGTGGCCATAAGAATTGGAAATCAATTGGGAATGTTTCAAAAAATAAAACAGGATGTTAGGCAAGGTTGTGTGCTGTCACCATATTTGTTTAATATTTATAGTGAGATTATTTTAAGATCCATAAGGGGCATGCCGGGAATAACAATCGGAGGTCATAATATAAATAATCTAAGGTATGCTGATGATAGTCTTAATCGCTAAGAGTGAAAATGAGTTACAAGAAATGTTAGACATTATAGTGAAAGATAGCAAATATAAAGGACTCAGCCTTAATAGCAGAAAGACAGAAGCAATGGTAACAACAAAGAAAAAGACATCACCTCAGTGCAAAATAAAGACAAGTGGAACAATATTAAAACAGGTAAATGAATTTAAATATTTGGAAACTTTGTTAACCTCAGATGGAAGATGTACAACAGAGGTGAGATGCAGAATGGATCAGGCAAAAGCAACTTTCCAAAAAATGAGGAAGAATCTATGCAATCCATTTTTGACAATAGAAACAAGAAAAAGAGTTCTTAAATGTTATGTAGAGCCAGTCTTAACATATGGATGTGAATCATGGACAATAGGACAGCAGGCAAGAAAATCACTGGAGGCTGTAGAAATGTGGCTTTAAAGAAGAATGTTGAGAATACCATGGACAGCTAAGAAGAGTAATGAAAACATTCTGAAAGAAGCCAAAGTAAAAAAGAGAGCTAATTTCCATTATTAGGAAGAAACAATCATCATTTTTTGGCAATGTAATGAGAAGAGAACAGCTGGAATATATTGTAACAACTGGGAAAATTGAGGGACAAAGAGATAGAGGGAAGCAAAGAGAAAAGATACCAGACAGCTTAAGAGAATGGCTTGGCAGAAGGTCAACAACAGAAACGATAAATAACTGTCGTGATCGAAAGTTGTGGAGAGACATGATCACCTACACCAGCAGGCCTGGTACTTGATGATGATTGTTTAATACTCTGTATCAACACTTCTAATAGAGTCACAAAAGTATTCATGCTCACATTTCTGTTATTTAACCAGATAATAACAGAATCTTTCAAGTACAGCTACTGTTGAAAATAATTATCTAATGTTGTAAATAGCACTACAGTAGAACTTCATTACAATACAGTCTACATCTTACATGAGATTGTAAGATCTAGAATAAAGCACAGTTCACTTAGTAAAACATAAATATTGAGCAAACCTGTTCAATTGGGGTCATAACAATGAATATGTGTGCATGAATGCAGGGTTTTTGGAGGTGGAAAATTTTCAAATATAATAGGTAGCAAACAAAAATGCACTGTACACTCTGGACAATTATCAAGTAATGTAGCACATACTGATGTGGAAAATAAACTGTTGCCTACTATATGACAATGTTTGCACACAAAAGAGATTTAAAATACCAGAACAGCATCTAAAAATCACAAATATAGAATGACAATATTATGAATCTGTCAGCAGATAAATGAACAACATCTAATGTCTCTATGGTACCCACTGTTTGATTATCTATCGACCTTTTGAGCCATTACTGGCCCATAGGGCATAGATTCAGATACTCTTTCCCTATTTCAAAATTTTCTTTCTAGCAGTCTCAATCCCTGCAACGATCTATTATCAAATATCACCATTTGTCTCTGTTCTGTGCAAGCATCTCGATCTCATTGAGGGAGCCAATTCCTGCCTCCTTTGCCTCTCTGATCAATATTTCTCTCAATGTTTCTCTGGGTCGGCCTCTTTTCCTCTTATCTGTTGTTTCCCACTTGAGGGTTTGCTTTGCTATTCAGTTATTTTCTCTTTTCATCACATGTTCAACATAAGTTTGATAATCACATGCAAAATAAAATAATTGACATAAATATAATTGCAGAAGCCAATCAACAATTGACAAAAAATCATATAAGTTAACCCAAATACATAATTATTATGCAAGGGATGAAACAATCATGTTGGTGTTATTACACTTTCAAAATGGCTTCTTTTCTTTAAAGGTGCAATAGCAGGTAGATGGAAATATCATGAAAATATCACATTTCCTTGACACCTCACTTTTAATTGTCATGTTGATTTAACACCCCCAATAATAGTTAAAATCATCATCGAGTGCCATCTCTGCAACGAAGGTTCGCTACCATGGATCGCCATTCTACTCTGTTTCTTGCTTTGATGGTGCAGGTTGTCATGGATTGACTTGTCCATCTTTTGATGTTACTCGTCCATGTTAGTCTTGGTCTGTCTCTTTTACCTTGTATTTTCCCTTCCAATATTACTTTTAGTAGGCTGTTGTGTCTTTTAACATGCCCCAAAAATCTCATGTCTTGTTCTAATTGTGTTTAGTTGTTCTCTTTTCATTTTTAGTTGTTTTAAAACTTCATCGTTTGTTTTCTTTTTTTTCCATCCAATTCTGCCTATTCTTCTATAAATCCACATTTCAAAGGCTTCAATTTTCTGTTCTGTTTTCTTGTCTAATGTCCTTGTTTCTGCACCATACAGGAATACAGAGAAGATGTAACATTTTGTCATTCTTAGTTTCAGTCCTGCTGATATTTGTTTTGTTGTTAGTATATTTTTCATGGCATTAAAATTACTTTTTGCCATACCTATTCTTTTGTTTATTTCAATTTTCCATTTTCAATCACTGGTTATAGTATGTCCAAGGTAGTTGTAGCTCTGAAATTGTCTCCAGATGTATTCCTTCAATTGTGATATTTATTTGTAGGTCTTGAGAATTTTCTTTGTTTATGATCATAGTTTTAGTCTTTTAGATATTCATATCAAGTCCATATTTTTTGTTTGTTATGTTTATCACATTAAGCAATTGTTGTAGGCCTTAGGATTTTCTGCTAGTAGAACAGTATCATCAGCATATATTAGGTTATTGATTATCTTTCCATTAATGTTTAAATAATAAATGATAGAAATAATAAAATAATAATTTTTAAATAATGTTTAATTAATAGTTAAAACAATGTTAAATATCTTAGCCTCACACAGTACATGCAGCACCCATGTTGACCTGCTAACACATTGCAGCTTGTTGATGAGTGAATGGTCCATGTCCATTCGCAGTACCAGAATTAAAACTGTTATGGCTCCCAGAACTAGAGCTACTATCTTTGCTTCCTTCACTGCCACTCTGAATACTGTTACTATTAGAATTACTGTTACTGCTACATTCACTTAATTTCATATGATTGTTCCTGGCATTAGATTTACTGGCTTGGTTATTATTCTGGAACAACCAACTATTTTCACCACCTTCATGTTCTAATAAGTTAGTAGTTGACTGCTTCTTGTTTGTGCCATGCATGCTTCCAATACCTTCCATATCCACATGCAATATTGGAGATGCTGATGTTGCTACTGAAGGCAGCTGATTGCCAAAAGAAAATGGAGGTTGATTAGAAACAGCAGCTGATTGTGCAGCTGGATGAGACAGAACAGATGGACTTGACAAAAGAACCTTTTCATCATATGCTTCAGATGAGCCAGCAGTGAGAGGAGACATAAGTTCATATTCATCAACCCTACTAGAGCCTCCAGGTTTGATTGCAAATGGTGATGGCTTCACAGGCATCATTTCCAGTTTCAGTCGAGAATTATCAGATGAACTGGACAACAGCTTTAATCTTTCTGACGATGATTTGGCATCTTTTGAGGGACGAATATAATTCTTGTCATCTTTTGTGAGGAAGTCATTGTCAGAGTCTATATCATCATCATCATCATCATCATCATGACAATAAAAATTGCCCGGTTCTGTTACATTCTCAAGGATAAAAGAAGATGGGTACAGGAATGGTACCTGCATGTTGTGCTGGTGCTGTATTAGAGGGAATTGTTCTTTCTGATTAGTATGTAAGCTTTCCTCATGTGACAGGCTGCCAAAACTTTGGGTGTCATGTGTCATGTATGGGCTGTCTTCTATAACTTCATTATTATTACTGTTTGAATAAAAGAAAGAAAGAAAAGAACAGGTATTACAACTGAATAAGCAAACAAATGTAAAGGTATGGTGACAGTTTAATGAAGAATGGAAATGAGGTTTTTGCGTGTTACTGAGGAGCAAGAAAATACACAAACAGAGCAACAATGATAAATAAAAGCTGTTGCACAAGATGTAATCAAATATGATTCAACTAATTATATAAAACTCATGTAAAGTTCTTAAACAGCTTAGGTTTTTAATCATATTGTGTAATGCTAAGTGCCCTACGTAACTGAATTCAGCTCTTTATAACAAACTGTTAAATTATAGTAATTTTAATTTACTTATCTGGACCAGTTTTGTGGTGCTATTTTATGATACTCTTATAATGATTTTGCAACAGCTTAATATTTCTTAGGAACATTAATACAGGGATATATAAAATGACATTATAGCCGGAAAATCATAATGATTGTATCAGATAGAGGAAGACCAAGAAGCAGGTTGGAGCAAGATGTTACAGATGAAATAGGGATGACTGCAGCAAGCACTGGGCACCTCACAGAAGACAGAGAGAACTTATGGCAACAAATTTCAAAAGACAAATACAGATAATGATCATGAATCATATGGTATAAATCATGTGATAAAAATGTAATAAGCTATTTGAAAATGTTGTGAGGATAATTTAACTTCAGAATTCTAAAGCGTGATTCACTGATTTAATCCAACAGTCCAATCTTATTTTTCAAAACACCAGAAACAATCATTTGTTGTATTATTTAAACCATTCAATATTTATTTTCACACAGTTATTCTATAAATTAATACCACCATCTGGTAAGAATGCTACTTTTTTTACTTCTAAGCTAGGAGCTGGTTTTGTGTATGAAATTATATGAAGCAGCTTCCATTATTTGACCAAATTTTACAATCTTTTCTTCATTAGACAAGTGCAAATATATTTTCTCTTTGTACTATTATCTTTGTAGTTCTGTGCTCTTTTGGAGCTTGTATTGCTGTTATTTGCTTTTCAGTTCAACTATGGTATAGATATAATTGCCACTGAGATAACTTACAGAGTGCCTGATTTTTGCATCCAGATTCTGTAGAGTTCTTGATGAGGCTACCATGCTCTTTGACCTACCTTTGACATACTCTAGACATGGCTGAATGTTTTGCTGGTTTATGTTCTTAAGTATTCTTCCACAGGCTCCCCTCAACTTATTCAACTTTAACTTAACTACAAAGGAAAACTGGAGCTGTGATAGCTCAGTGGTTAGTGAACTGGACTACAAAGGACAAGAGGTAGGGTTCGATCCCAACCAACAGTTCCGGGTTCACCCAGCCTTTAATGGGTACCGGATTTTTTTCTGGGAAAGTAAAGCGGCACGGGCGTAATACCAACCACATTACCCCAAAAATAATGTGCCGAAGGTCTGTAAAATTTATGGTCACTAACACCATATTTCCTATACGCCACTTGGCATGATGGGGGCACTTTACTTTTTTTACTTACAAAGGAAAACTAGTTTTCTTCTATACTTTGAATTAACATTATTGATGTTCTGTTTCAAGGTCTATATTCAGGTATATATTTCTGTATTCAGTGTAACTCCTAGATATATTAGTTGATTCTTCTTTGTCACATGTACATAAATTTTACTTCTTTTGTTCAGGTGAAAATAGTAGATGAGTGGTCTGTAATTTAGTTTTCATTTCATTTTCTCATGGGTCCAAAATGGGCAGACGTCAACAATTAACAATTTGCTGCTAGTTCATGTAGGTCTTAGTTATTTAATAGTCCCATAGTTGAGTCTTCCATAGTAATTTAGTAATTGTTCTGTGTAGCATTTCTTGTGGTTTCCAGATAATGTTTGATAAGGAAAGTCTTTCTTTATTCATTCTGAGCACAAAACCAATGTATTTCCAAAGTCTTTATCTTATAAAGCTTTACATGTATAGTTATAATTAAGGTTATACTATCTATCTATTGTCCTTTCGAGCCGAAGACGGCACATAGGGCAGAACCACAATCTCAAAAAGAGAAACCTTGCGTGCCAAAATGGCACATTTTGCAGAGATCACTGCTTCTAAAATCTATGGTTCTGTTTCCATAACAATACTTTTTACAATGACAGCTTGTCAAGCCATTGATCAATCTCCTTAGTCGCCTCTTACGACATGCTTGGAAGGACACAGTGTCACTATTCTTTACTCATAATGAGGCCCCGGTAACACACGGGAAAAGGTTATACTAGTATTTATTTATTATAAATTAAAAAAAAAATATTAGCACACAAGAAAAGATTGAGTGGACAGTTTAATATAATTTTCAGCATTTTGAAAAAATAATACAAATTACAGTGGTCATTTAATTTTGCGGAGAATATTTTTTTTTTAAGGTTTTTCATCCAAAACAAATATTTGTTGCAGACTGTCAGCAAGTCTGACATGTTTAAATTTCAAATATAGTAAAACTTGAAAGGTAAACAATTTCAAAATATAGTTACAACAATAAATGGGAAGATCATTTACACAAATTGTTTTACTGTTGTCACATTCAATTAATTTTTTTAAAAAAAATTACCACAGGCAGGACAAATCGACATCCAAACATTATAGCAAGACATATAACTAACTAATCATTAGGCAAGGAAAGGATTTGGAAGGGTAAATAAACATTGACTTTGACCAGGAAATGAAAGTAGCCAAATGTAATGGGTTTCTTGCTTTCAAGTTCTACTTTAGAAACTGAATCTTGTACTTTCTAGAGGTATTGCAATACTAGGTGTTCTACTATATCAACATACTCCACCTCACCATCCTAGAGGTACTGCAATACTAGGTCTTATATAACAACAGATTCCTTCATTCCAGGAATTATGGTGACTCAGACCTTAGTTATCCAGTTTGTTTTGACACAATCTGTTACTGGTGTGGCACCACTTGGGATGTGGAGTGAAATCCTTCTTGGTCAACTGTGAGGTGCTGACCAACCATGGTGGTGAATGAAGGTACTTAGCTCATGCTCCACTGGGAATTGCTGAAGAAAACAACAACCATGGGTGGTGCCCACATAAATGTGGATTTCATACTGACTACAGCAAAAGTATGCACAGCCATGCACCAATGAACTATTGGATCTATTAGTGTGCAAATATTTCACCATCTTTTGAAAGTGACTGTGCAACCATGGGTTTGCTTGGAGTGCTTTGACATCAACTTAAACAATAATGAGCAATATAAGAAGTAGATTACAAAACATAACAAATAAAACAAAGTGAACACAATTTTTATCAACCACTTTTGTTAATAATGTGGAAACAATTTTATTAATCATCCAATAAAAATCCCACATCAATAAATAAGGATATTGGAATAATAAAGGATATTGTTTACAGTATGTTTTATATATATATGGTCTTTAATGTCCTTACAGACAGTCAGAAACAGATGGCAATTTCAATAGTAACTGTTGGGTGCTGTTCTGTCAGGAAGCTTCTCTCATGGTAGATTTTGCCAATATTGGAATGACAGGTCTGGCAGCAGGATGGACAATTCAGTTTTATGTCTAAAAGTCTCACCTCTTTTTTCAAGTTTTTACCTTCACTATTCATTTTTCAAAAGCTGCTATGCCGCTTCTTATATTTCTTCTCCGCATGCTGTGATCACCTGCCAGAATATCCTAGTCTTTTTCAATAGTGTAAAATCCACTCAAGATGAATATGGCAGACCACCATAAAAGAGATTGGAGCCTCTACTGTACCAAAGAAATCCATGGAGAGAAATTCTAACTTTTATGTCACATGAAAGATCTATGCATATGTACATGGAATGTTAGGACTCCTTACCAAGAAAGAAAATTGGAAAATCTTATTTTAGAAGCAGAATGATTAAACATAGATATTTTAGGCATATCAGAGACAAGATGGAAAGAATGTGGGTACAGGATGAAAAATATACATTTATATATTCAAGCAACACAACAGAATATCAAAGAGGTACAGGAATACTATTAAAAAAGAGAGCTGCAAAAATATATAAGTACCCAATGGACATACAATGATAGGATTATACTACTCAAAATGAAAACAAAACCATTCAACATAGCAATAGTACAGACATACACACCTACTCAAGACTATACAGATGAACAATTAGAGGCATACTATGAAGATAAAGTTATGAAGCAAGTGAAATCTTCAGACATCTTGATTGTAATAGGTGACATGAATGCTAAAGTAGGAAAAGATATTAAGACCATTATATGAAATCATGGTTTAGGAAAAAAAAATGAAAGAGGAGAAAGATTAATAGTTTTGTGAGAAAAACAGGCTGATAATATGTAACACCTACTTTGAGCAAGTGATAAGGAAACTATACACATGGAAAAGCCCTGGAGATAAGAAAAGGAATCAAACAGACTACTTAATGATAAAAGATAGGCCATGTAACAGCGTCAAGAAAGCCAAAACCTACCCAGATTAACCAGATATTAACTCAGATCACAATCCTGTAATGATTAAAATGAAAGTCAAACTAAAGAGAAACAAACAAAAGACGAATTCATCAACAATACCACTAAACATCACAGCCTTAAATAAAAAAGATGTTAAAGATACTTATACAAAAGAAGTAAAGAACACATATTAGAAGCTGCTAGAAGAGATTGATCAGTACAGAAGAGAAAATCCTGATGAAAAAGTTACAACCAAAAGACAATGAATAAAGAAAAGCATACAAGAAACTTGCAACATCCTACCCAAAAAGGAGAGAAAAAAAAAATAAATGGGTACCTGACGCTATCCAAGAAGACTGGCTCAACCAAAGATGTCTAGAAATTGAAACTGTAGAAAATAAACAAGATTTAAGAAGAATGGACACAGAAATAAAGAGAATGACTAGTAAAAATAAAAAAGCCACAGAATGTGGATGTATTGCAAACAAACAAGGAAAAATGCTAACAGACAATAAAGATATAATCAATAGCCAGCAGGAATATATAACAGAATTATTTTATGACAAAAGGGAAAAGAAACCACTTACATAATGTACATGAGGCTACAAAATCTTAAAATCTGAAGTGGAAAAAGCGGAAAAGCTGCATGACCTGACAACATACAGATAGAGATTAACAAGGCACTAGAAGATTAAAGTGATCACAGACATATGCATTTACATAAACATACAGGATACATACCAAATGAACTAAAAACAAACTTTCATTGCATTGCCTAAAATGAATGGTGCAGTTGAATTAAGTGATTTTAGAACAATAAGTCTAACAAGCCATGTAGCAAAAATCTTGCTAAATAAGGATTCAGAATAAAATCAATTTGGAATTAGAAGAACAACAATTTGGATTTAGGAAAAACAGTGGGACTAAAGAAGCCATATTCTACAAGAGGACATCAATCGGAAAGTACATAGAAGTAAACAAACCAATATATGCCTGCTTCATAGAAAAAGCTGAAGGCAGAATACACCGTAAACAACCTATCATCATCATGTGCCATTCCGGTTGGCGTATGCGATCATCCCCTTCCACAATATTCTATCTACAGTGCATAGTATCAGTTCAGTTCTTGACTGTTTTCCATGCCATGACACCAAGCTATCCAGTATTTTCTCTCTTTATCATCTGCGATCTCTCTTTCCTTTTATTTTGCCAGTTGTAATAAAGTATTCTAACATTACTCTTCTCATGAGTGCCTGAAAAATGAAAATTGTTTCTTTCTGATGTTTTTAGGAGCTCCCTTTTTGTGTTGGTCTCTTTAAGAATTTCCTCATTGGTCGTTTTAGCTGTCCAGGGAACTTTCAACATTCTTCTGAGAAATCCCATCTCTGTGGCCTCTATCGTCTTTTCATTTGTTTGTCTACTGTCCATGATTCGCTTCCATAGGTCAGAATTTGTTCTATATAGCACTGATGAACTCTCTTTCTCACTTCTATTGACATAGATTTGTTGCACAAGATATTTTTCATTTTCTGAAATGCTATTCTGCTTTTTATTTCAGTGGTACATATTCCATCTGATGTTATTATTTTTCAGATTTTCACATTTTGATGTAATATAGTTTCAGATTTGTCCTGTTTATTTTTATGCTGCATGATGGTGATGATTGTTTCTTCGATGTGACCATTATTTCTGTTTTCTTATTATTCAGACTGAGACCTTTCTTGTTGCTTTCTTTTACTATTATATCTATCATTTCTTGTAGTTCATTCTCTGTCTCTGCTATTAAGACTGTGTCATCTGCATATCACAAATTATTTATGTTGTGACAATTGACTTCAATTCCTTTTTTGTCTACTATAGATTTCATTATATTTTCACTGTAAAGTGAAAACAAATCCAGCAATAGAGCATAGCCTTGTCTGACTCCTTGTTTTATATATTGAAATTGTCCTGTTTGGTTCAGACTATAATCTTTAAATCTTTAAAAGCATCACAGAGATGCCAGGTCTAAACATTAAAGGAAAGATAATCAATATCCTAAGATATGCTGATGATACTGTATTCTATCTCTATCTATCTATATATTGTCCTTTTGAGCAGAAGCAAATAGGGCAGAACCACAATCTCAAAAACAGAAACCTTGCATGCCAAAGTGGCACATATTGCAGAGATCACTGATCTAAAATATATGGCGCTGTTTCCATAACAATACTTTTTACAATGACAGCTTGTCAAGCCATCGATCAACCTTCTTAGTCGCCTCTTACGACATGCCTGGAAGGTCACAGTGTCACTATTCCTGAATTACTAGCAGAAAATCCTAAAGATCTAAAACAATTACTTAAAGAATTAAACATGACAAGCAAAAAATAATGGTTAGATATAAATAACAAATAGACTAAAACTATGACCATAAACAAAAATAACACTCAAAACCTACAAGTGGATATCAAAATTGAAGTAACAGACCTTGAGACAGTTCAGAACTACAACTACCTTGGGCATACTATAACCAGTGATGGAAAATGTACAACTGAAATAAATGAAAAAAAAGGAATAGCAAAAGTAATTTTAAAGCCATGAAAATTATAATAACATCAAAACAAATAACACCAGGGATAAACTGAGAATAGCAATATGTTATATCTTCTCAACATTCCTGTGTGGTGCAGAAACATGGACATTAGACAAGAAAACAGAACAGGAAATTGAAGCCTTTGAAATGTGGATATATAAAAGAATAGAAAGAATTGGACGGAAAGAAAATAAAACAAATGATGAAGTTTTAAAACAACTAAAAATGAAAACTACTAAACACAATTCAAACTAGACAAATAAGATTTTTGGGGCATGTTAAGACAAAAAAGCCTACTAAAATTAATTGTGGAAGGGAAATACAAGGTAAAAGACGCAGAATATTTTGTGCACGCACACGCAACCCGTGCACACTTCTATTATTTACACATACATACATACAGGGAAGAAGATGTTATTCTTATTTTTCTTTCATTTCTCTTTCTAGTTAAATTTTTTTAATTATTAATTTTTTATTTTAAATACATATTTGTATGCATGATGTATGTTTGTTTCTGTTGAAGGCCTATTGCGTCAAAACTCATTCTGATGTGTGTTGTCCACTTGTTACGTGAAGCTTTAACCATACCGTTTTTTTTCTATTTGTTTTTCTATATATATTTTTTCATTTCTCCTCACTATTGTCTTCATTTTCACTCTACGACTTATATTGGAGGAACACATTGAAAAGCAAAAACCTTTTGTACTTAACTTCATCGACTTCAAAAAAGCATTTGATAGTATTCATAGAGATTCTTTGTGGAAAATTCTGAAGCAATATGGTTTACCATCAAAAATCATAAATATTATCAAAGACATGTATGATGGTTACACATGTGCAGTTCGAACAGAGGAAGGACTGAGCGAATGTTTCCCAATAGAAACTGGGGTTAAACAAGGATGTATTTTATCGCCCTTGTTATTTGGAATTGTTATGGACTTCATAATGAAGAAATGCTGCACTGGTAATAAAGGCATCGAATGGATACAAGGAGACCATTTGGAGGACCTCGACTTTGCTGATGACATAGTCCTCATCAGCAGTCAGATAAAAACGATGCAGGAAAACACAAATGAACTATCATCAATAGCCAGCAAAATTGGGCTTGAGATCAATCATGAAAAGACTAAAGTCATGACTAGTTTAATTCCAACAGGTGACAAAATATACATGGAAAACAAACCAGTAGAAGAGATCGATCACTTTATCTATCTTGGAAGTCACATTGATCGAGAAGGGGATACGAGCAAAGAAATTAAAATCAGAATAGCTAAAGCAGCAATGTCTTTCAGAAGCCTTGAAAAGTTGTGGAAATCAAAACTTATCAGCACAAACACAAAACTTAGGCTATTCAAATCAAATGTACTATCAACCCTTACGTATGCGTGTGAAAGCTGGAAAACAACAAGAGATATAGAAACAAAGTTGAACGCATTCGAAAATAAATGTCTAAGGAAAATACTTGGTATAGCATGGAACGAATTCAAAACAAATGAGGAAATTAGAGAAATCGCCAATCAACCACTAATATCTTCAGTAATAAAGAAAAGACGATGGTCATACGTTGGACATGTGATGAGAAGAGATAATAACCGAATAGCAAAGCAAGCCCTCATATGGGAAACAACAGGTAAAAGAAAAAGAGGAAGACCCAGGGAGACACTGAGAAGAACATTGATGAGAGAGGCAAGAGCAGCAGGAGTCGGCTCCCTCAATGAGATAGAACTGCTTGCACAGAACAGAGACAGATGGCGAGATTTGATAAAATATCTTTAAAAGAAAACTGCTAGAACAAAAAAAAATCCATATAGGAGAAGGTGTATCTTGGTCTATGCCCTATGGGCCGGTTACGGCTCGAAAGGTCAATAGATAGATAGATAGATTGTCTTCACTGCAGCTTATCATTTTGATGCATTTATGAGCATTTCTTTGCCTTAACCCTAAAAGAGGCAGAGGCAGACCAAAACTAACATAGACGAGTAACATCAAAAGATGGACACGTCATCCTATGACAACCTGCACCAAAAAAGCAAGAGATAGAGTTGAATAGCGCTCCATGGTAGCCAACCTTTAATGCGAGACGGCACTCAAAGATGATGAAAATCCACTCAGGGATAACTTGCAGAAATCTATGTATCTCAGTTTGAGATCAAATTACAGACCTATCCCCATCTATAAGGTCCCAGTATAATATTTGCTTAGGGATGGGATGCAATTATTGTCTATTGTTCTATATATATCCCAGCAACTTAATCTTTGGCCCTTGAGTTTGGATGTAATGGATAGAAGTTGAAAGCTAGAAGAATGAATCCTAGAATGCTGCAGGACATATGAATTAGTTAATTTGTCCATCTGATGTTTATTATTTTTCAACAGCAGTGAACATGGCAACTGTTTAGTTTTTCTTTTTCCTTGAGTAGACTGTCCAAATTTCAAATCTGTACAGAAGTGTGCTATACACAGGTTTTTTTTTTTAATATACTAGGACCCTTGGTAGTGTTAATTTCATGTTGATCCATAGCTATTGTGTTAGTTTATTAAATGTCTTAGTTGCTTTTTCAATTCTTATAATTATTTCTTCCTTGAAGAAAAGTATTGCATGTTAAAATTTATTTTTAAAATGACGATAGACTATACCAAATTCTTCAATTTATCAATTTGTTCAAAATGCTCTTTCATAGAGCATAGGTCTTGGTGAACACATGCCTTCTCATATTGCACATTTAAACAATCCTATACGTACTTTAGCTATAAGGATGGTATTCATTTTGAAATTTAGTTTTGATAAAATAGTTACCTGCATTGAAACTTTTAATCTTCCCTTTCCATGATTTCCCTCTACTTTACCTCCTCACACTTCATCTTCAAAGATATATATATATTTTTTTTTTTTCTGCGTTATCAACTTTCATCTCTGGCAAAGTCCTTGGAACATAGGAACTTAATATTGTGTATTAATCTGTTTTTTCCCAAGCAGCCATGTACACAGGCAGATAATTCAAACTTCGAAGGTACTTATATTTTTTTCCTTCGATGAATAATTGACACTTCTAGTGGGCCTTGCTGCTGAGACCAGGGGTGGTTGCCACAGAGAGATATCACAAATAAAAGTCTCAACTGGTGTAGCCAGTATTTGCACTCACAATCTCTTCTTATCTCAGGACCGCATCTTGGCTCAAGATCAACTAGTTCCCCTTCAAGAATATATTATCAAGCTAACTTAACAAACCAAACCTCCAGTAATCATTAAAATATTCACTTTTTTTTTTTCAATATGTAAGTGGTGTCTTTAGTCTTTGTCCATCCTTTAATCATAAAATTTCATTATCTTCTTCTTTCCTTCCTCATCTGCCTTTCAGCGTCGAGGGGAGATATAATTTGTGGTCTTTTGCTCTTCTGTTCGCCTCTGCTGCTGTTATGTTTCCTAATGCTTCTAATATTCCATCGACCCATCTTTTTCGTGGTCGACCATTGGGTCTGGTGTTCTCACAACATTTACTGAAGGCTCGTTGTGTTGTGTTTTGTTCTTTCTGCCTTGTCACGTGGCCAAACAATTTTATCTGTTGTTTCCTTATATATTCTATGGCGGGGGCTATTCCTAGCTTTTTTCTCGGTTCTTCATTTCTGATCTTATCTCTCAGACTGTTTCCTATCACTCGTCTAACACATTTCATCTCTGTAGAGGTTATTTCTTATTGTTCTTGTATTATTCTCTTTCATTATTATGCAATTTCATTATCAAATCCACCAAATTAGGTACAGTCCACTCTCTTTCTATCTTATACATCATCAGTACACTTATCTAGGACAAATCTGAAACAAGTGCAACGTTTCAAATACTTGGGCACAATAATAACATCAGATGGAAAATGCACCACAGAAATAAAAAGCAAAATAACTGAGGCCAAAATAGTATTTCAGAAAATGAAAAACATCTTATGCAACAAATCTATGTCAATAGAAGTGAGAAAGAGTGCTGTATAGAGCCAATTCTAACCCATGGAAGCGAATCATGGACAGTAAACAAACAAATGAAAAGATGATTAGAGGCCACAGAGATGGGATGTCTCAGAAGAATGTTGAAAGTTCCCTGGACAGCTAAAAAGACCAATGAGGAAATTCTCAAAGAGAAAAACACAAAAAGGGAGCTCTTAAAAACATCAGAAAGAAACAATCAACATTTTTCGGGCACATCATGATAAGAATAAAATTGGAATACTTGGTTACAACTGGCAAAATATAGGGAAAGAGAGATCACGGATGACAAAAGAGAGAATATACTAGATAGCTTGGTGTCATGGCATGGAAAACAGTCAACAAAAGAATTGATCCGATGTACGGTGGATAGAAGATTGTGGAAGGATCACCTACGTCAACCGGTATGGCACATGATGCACACTTATCTGCTTTAGTAGAGCTGTTACATTTCTTGTTTGTATGTCAGACCTATTGTTCCTTTTGTAGAGTTCCAGTTTCTTAAAGAGAGAGTGAGTGAGTGTTGAGAAAGAGAGAGGACGGAAGGTGATATATTATAGTAGTTACAAACATACTAGTTTGAGGAGCCATTGTAACTACTTTTATATTTTATATTCATCAATAAGCTAGCTCAAGAGGTCAGGTTCGATCCTGACCGACGGCTTCCGGGTTCACCCAGCCTTAAATGGGTACCAGATTTTTTCTGGGAAAGTAAAGCAGTACGGGCGTAATACCTACCATATTACCCCAAAAATCATGTGCCGAAGGTCTGTCAAAAATTATGGTCACTAACACCATATTCCCTATACGCCATTTGGTGTGACGGGGGCTCTTTACATCTTTTAAAAAATAAGCTAGCTATATGTTGAGTGGTCAGAATGAATAGTGAAGGAGCATGTGTTTGTTTCAATATTAACAAAAAAAAAAAAAAAACATAAAAGACAAATTGCATAACATTTTCCACAAATAGCATTGGTGCTGATTTGTCACTGTCTACATTTATTTCACAAACAAAGCAATAAATAATGAATAAGATTTCCATTCCCACAGATTACAAAGATCAGTTAAACATTTTAAAGGGTGGTCATAATTATGCGGCATCTTATTTATAAATATAATAATAAACTGAAACTAAACAGAAAGAAGTTAAATAAGCTATAAGATGCGGTTCCAAAAACTGCTTTTCCACATCTGTCTGAAAAATTGAACAAACATGTTGAAGTAAAGATATATATACAGTTACTTGGCTGACAAAATAGTACCGCATGACACACTATGACAAGACAAGAAACAAAGAAAAATATGAAACAGCAGTTCTAAAACTTTTCTTTGCCATGGACCTCCCTCCATTAAATATCTCTTGTACCCATGGACTCGAAAGATTCAACTCAAGATTTAAAATCCTGAAGCACATTAAATATTTAAAATTTCTCATGAAGGGTTTTAAAATTTGGAGATAAGTGAGAAATAAGTAACTACAGCACTCCTACTATATTTTATTTTAATGATTTTTATAATAAATAAAAATAAATATAACTGTCTTCCATTCTCTTCGAATAAACAAAAATCGCATGCACATAAGATTAATATTCTATTTTATTCCATTCTATTCATGGAATTAGTTTCATTACAGTTTGTGCATCCCTATACTCACACCACCACTTGTCCCACCAAATCTCAAAGCATATGTAGACTGATTGTTCCTGTAAGGTGTTTATAGATACATCTGCTTTTCCTACTAAGCACTCCTGATTGGCCAGACCTTTTCACCTTTAGACACATCAGTCTTTCGATATATACATCATTGTCCCACCAATCCCCCTCCTTTTCTTTTAAGGAATGATGAACAATCTAGACAATGTTCTCTTTGTCCCGAGTCAGGCCACACTCAGTGCTGCCAGTGAGCTTATTAGCCATTTCATTGCCATGTACACCCAGGTTAATACACACACTTTAGAGCCATTCAACTAGTGCTGTATCCACCCCTGCCGCAGAAACTGTTTGTCAATCTTCTGCAGCGTACTTTGTGGGTCCATTACCAATAGTGTGACCCACATTCTATGTAATCATGTAAAATAAACACAAAATTCTGTGTAACAAACCATTTTATCACTGCCGCTGCTGCCTCTATCATCATTTTCATGCTGGACACCATAATGCTACAATTGTCAGATTCCTTAGCCACTTCTCTGCCATTTTGGTATTCCGCAAAACCATCCGCTGTGCTGTCCAAGTAATACAGAACCATCTGTGTAGATGATGGAATCCTGAGGTGATGACACTTTTTCAATGGATTAATTTATTATGACTTCAGTAGCTTCATTTGCAATACTCACTGCTGAAGCATAGCGCCACTATCCTTCACATCAGTACCAATGTCATCCACTGCACAAGCCACAGGTCAAAGTCTGTCTCACTAAGTATAAGTAAACATACAAGTGTGCCATGGTCCACTCAATTGTATGCATCGTCAAGATCAAAGGCTCCCAGTGCCAACTCTTCTTTCTTTTGAAAGGATTCATAAACATCATATGCAAGGATGGAGACATTAGCAGTAGTATTTCTGTCCAGCTTATAGCCACCTAATGTGTTTGACAACAATCCTTTACTATACGCCGCTACCTTTTTGGAAATGACTTTTTTTAGAACCTTTCTATATGCATGAAATCTACACCTATCAAGACTCTAGAAACAGTAACAGGTTTACAACCCTTAGATGACAGACGGATCACTAAAGTATTGCAACAAGCGGAGAAATATAGAAGGTTCCTTAGCCACCCCATGCACCAAAGAATATCTGGTTCCGAAATTGTATGACTAAAGAGGAGCAACTTCGCTGCAACTGCCAATGAACTAACTACTGGAGACCCAGTTCTTTCCCAAACAATATCGAAACCCTTGGGCCCATCTAATATGTCTCCTCATGGAAAACATAAATTACCAGAACTTCAGAAATCATAACAGGAATCATGAAAAAAGGCACCCAATCAGACACAGAAAGAAGACACATAGCAGAAAAACATACACGATACTTACCCACAGGACTCTTGGTCCCACATATATACAGATGGCTCTGCTACAAATGCCACCAGAAATGGAGGGGGAGGTGTGTTCTTGATGCTGACCAATCAGAACGAGATCACCAAGTCAATAGCTACTGGAAAATTCTCAAACAACTTTAAAGTAGAGGCTGAGGCCATCAGAGATGCTGCAACACTGGCAACTCAACACAAAAATAACATGCACAATAAATTGGTGATTCTGACTGATGCACTGTCAGTACTATCAGCTCTAAAAACCCCAAGAACAATGAACTAGATGACTTGAGAACTACCCTGGACCAACTATGCAATAACTTCCAGAGAGTAGTCATTCAGTGGATACCATATCACTGTAATATACACAGGAACGAATGCGCAGACAAATTAGCTAAAGAAGGAGGGAGATTACCACAAGTGAACCATCCGCTCAGTTATGACGAAGCCAACTTTATCCTCAAGGGTCAGTTCCATGAAAAATGGAAACGTGAACACCCAAAGCATAACGAGAGTGACGGATACCATCAACTATCAAGGAGGGATCAAGTCATCATACTTTGCATATGCACAGGCCACAATAGAATGTGAAATCACATGTTCACCAAATTCAAAATGGGAACTACCAGCCTATGCCACTGTACAATATGACTGCAAATCATGTTCTACAGGATTGCCCCCAGTACACGGACCTGAGAAGAGCAATGTGGTCCACACCTACCTCCCTGGAGTAGAAATTATATGGGGCAATCGATTTGCTTAAACAGACAGCTGACTTCATGAGAGAGACTGGAATTATACTCTGATTGAGTCTTGATCGCAGAGAGAGAAATAGAGACAGAGTTTGTGACAAAACTACAGGGACATGCCCAAACAATGACAGTTGTCAGCACGAATATTTTGGACCCCAGTGTCAGTACTTGGTTTTTGTGCACAAATACGGCCAAAAATCTGAACCTACTCTCCTGTCAACGACACCACATGTAAATCGGACACAAATTCCACACCAGTTGAGGCAACTCTCAACCAATCTTTGCTGTTCTCCTGGTTTAGGATTTATGTGAATGACTTAACATATCCGGACAGTTTGACGGTAAAACTAAATGGTTCTGCCTCATGTAGCAATGATTCAAATTTTGTAGTTAGCACGAGATTGATGTCTTTTGCTCTGGGACTGGTCTGATCAACAAGTTATGGATTGAAGGGGCTATAGTTGCAAATATCTGCTCCATCTACATTGGCGGGGGTCGGAATGCGGCTCTCAAACAGAACACAAACAGGCAGACACATTTAATGCTTGTTATATAGGAGACGGATGTGGACCAGAGGCCGCAGTTAATGGCAAAACAAAGACCAATCTCTATGACAATGACTGCACACACACAATTGAGAAGTGGAACCAATTCTGTTTTCTAGTATCTGAACTTTGCCACGCCCCAGAAGATTCACACCATTCGAATCTATCGAGCTAGCACTACGATTCGGGTAAAGAATGCCACTCTAAAGGCTTTCTCTGACAGTGGCGGCGTAGTGTTCCAGTGTAATGATATATCATACCCTAATGTTTCTGTGAACACTATTGTAGTCACCACACAAATGCCAATGGCACACATTAAGATTGAGTTTTCACTGACCATTTCGCAGGCCGGCAGTGCACTGACGGTGTGTGAGGTGCAAACATTTACAGACACCTATTGTCTGGACGGGTATTCTTGGTCGTTTTGTGCAGTGTGTAGTGGGTGTAGCAAAAGCTGCGACGTCATCATCAGTATGTGTCACGGCTAATGTTCACATGGGATCTATGGACATGACTGCTCCAGGTCATGTCTCAGTGTCTGTCCTTTATGTGAGAAAAAATCTGGAAAATGCCTACAATGTAAACATCCTGGCTATACCTGTAATGACACTTGTCCCGATGGTAATTTTGGGCTACAGTGTGAACAGACGTGTTCTGATGGCTGTGACATCATATGTGACCTGAGTAGTGCAGACTGTATGTGCAACGTACTACGGGTCAGACTGCACTCTCAAATGTCTGGACAACTGTTTCAACGAAACCTGTGAACAGTTAATCGAAGCCTGCATCTCGTATGTCGATGATTCCCACGTTAAGAAGAGTCTGCATACTACAACAAACCCAAGCATATGGATACCTCAATGTGTTTATGTGCTAGACTTGGTTCATTTCTTGGTGTTTTTCCGTGAAGCCATGGCTCATATCTTAATGTGTTTCTGTGCTAGTCATGGCTCATATCTTGGTGTGTTTCTGTGCTAGCCATGGCTCAAATCTTTGCTTGTGTATATGTGTGTGCTAGCCATGGCTCATATCTAGGTGTGTGTCATGTTAGTCATATTTCATATCTTGGTGTGTCAGTGTGAATCATGTCTCATATCTTTATGTGAGTCTAGTAATATCTCATATCTTAATGTGTATCTGTGTTGGTCATGTGTCATATCTTTGTGTGCATGTTTATGTTCATCATATCTCATATCTTTGTGTGTGCATGTCTGTGTTTGTCACTTCTCATATCCTTGTGTGTGCCTGGCTATGTTAGTCACATCTCATATCTTTGTGTGTGCATTCCTACGTTAGTCATATCTTATATTTTTGTGTGTATGTCTATGTTAGGTATGTGTCATATCTTTGTATGTGCATGTCTATGTTAGTCATATCTCATATCTTTATGTGCGTGTCTATGTTAGTCATGTGTCATATATCTTGATGTGTGTCGGTGTTAGTCATGTCTTGTATCGCTATGTACATGTCTGTGTTATTCACATTTCATATCTTTGTGTGTGCATTTCTGTGTTAGTCACCTCTAGTGAATCGGGCAGATGGTGTTCGTAAACCTGGGAAGGCAGACCATCTAAGGGCAGAATCCCCCTACAGAAAAGACAATCTGCTGCCTTGCAGGAAGATTGGGGGACAATCAAAGGCTAAGGAAAGCAAACATGAATAAAATGTTGGCTGAAATCGGATGCACTGGGCCACTGGCGCAGAACACAGTGCAACGTTTTAACGGGTGTTCAATCAGAGTGGATCTGGCAGACTCTAAATGTGTTGTTCTGTCGGTGGGGGCGATCAACACACTTAACCTGACAGCTGACTTCATGTGGGAGTCTGGAATCCTACTCTGATTTGAGTCCTGATCACAGACAGAGAGAGAGAGAGAGATATGAATTCTGCATAGTAATGAAGTGATATCTGCTTAGTGTGGACGTGTCTTTGGTTTAGGAAGCATGACTAGATAACTATGTAACCATTCTTCTGGACATCCCCAGTTCTGATGCTCTGATTGAAGTCTGCAAGACTATTCATTACAATGTCAGGTTCTGTCTCTTTTAAAATCTGGATATTAAACATAAAAGGACATGCCACAAAGACCATTTTTTCTTTTAAAAAATAAGGAAAATGAGCTTCAGGAAAGAAATGGTAAAAGAGGTGGCAACTCGCTGAAACATTTACAATTTAGTGAGGGCTTGCTTTGAATTTTCTCATCTATTTTACAATTTTTAATTGGAAAACAATACACAATAGCTGAAGAATTAGTATTACCTGCAGCAAAAATCATTTTAAACCTAAGACATCTGTCACATTTAAGAAGAGAATTGATGATTTCTCAGCCAATATCAAAGAACTTTTATTATAAAGAATTTCATATTCCCCTATATGGTCTGAAATATCCAAATCACAGACAAAACAAACAATCTTACTGTACTGCCTTATATATAAGAGAAATATTTTTGAAGACACTCTGTTCATCTGCTCATTGATACACTACAGCTGAAAAGTATTTGATAGCATAAACAATTTTTTAACATCACATAACATGGATTGGTTGAAATGCATCGGAAATAGCACAGACAGGGCACAAGCAATGTCTAGAAAGCTTCACGGACATAACACAGATTAAAGAAATTATACAAAGTCACTGACTTGGCACATTACTGCATACCTAGTGAAGCTTTTGTATACACAGAAGAGGCCAGAAAAATTACATACCTGGAGTGAATTGTCAACATTGTTTCTTAAAGAAGTAAATCACTTAATTCAAGCCTTTTTGAACAGCTTTGCGAAGATATGGGCAGTGAATGCTACATATAAACTTTATTACATTATGAAGTCCATTGGCTGTTACGAAAATGTGATAAAGTTTTGTCTCATTTATGGGAAGGAATTTAGAAACTAGATAAGATTATTTCTCATGGAGAAACAATTTTACTTAAGTGTGACAGATTTTTTCCTGGTTAGTCAAATTGGCATATCTGTCAGATATCTTCACCAATTTTATTATGCTCAGCTAAAATCTAGAAGTTGAAAATGTTATAGCTTTTCAAGTTGAAGACAAGATCAAAGCAATGAATAAAAAGAATTAGTAGTTGAAGAATTAGTATTACCTGCAGCAAAAATCATTGTTTCTGCATTGATCAACAAAAACCTTTCCATAGACATTCTGCATAGTATGATGAGATATCTTCTCAGCGTGGATTTGTCTTTGGTTTAGGGAGAAGGACTAGATAGCTATGTAACCATTCTTCTGGGACGCCCCCGGTTCTGATGCTTTGACTGAAGTCTGCAATACTGTTCATTACTATGTCAGGTTATGCCTCTTTTAAAAACTTTTATCTTACCATCTAGCACTGTCTGTGACACTCTTGATCATGTGAATTACATCCTCAAAGCTGATTGGGTTCTCTAGGAGTACTACTAGTCTCAGTGATATTGAAATAACGTATTTCTAACAATCTGGTGTGAATCCATGTCCAGATTATTGATCCTTAATTATAACAACTATCCCAAGCATCACATCTGTAAAAACTGTGAATGCTTACTGTTACATTTGGAGGTTGGTTAATAAGATTATCTTTGAACTTTTGCTACTCAGCTTTGTGTTTACCTAAAAGGGACATGGGAATTGGATGCAGTAATCATTTCCCGGCTTAGGTTAGATTTATGGTCTGAAATTCAAAAGCATGGGGCTGTGGCTAACGGGAGTGTTACTTTGTCTATTGACATGTCAGCCATCAGTGCAACTGTATGGTTTGATTCCTCTTAGTATCATTCGCTGCCTATTCCATGTTACAAAGGCTAGTTTGATATCTTGCAGACAGCTGAACATTTTCTCCATTTCATAAGAGCAAAAAAAGAATTTCTTGAAAATTTGTCAAATTTATAATTTTTTTTAAAATGCAGCTGCATTTTTATGACAGCTTTGTACTTTTTACAAAATACACAGTGGTGTTTGAAGAAAAAAAAAAGATCAAACATCAAAGGAAACAAATCCAATACTCAGGGGTCACAGGAAATAATAATTAGCAAGGTATAGGGAGGGAGTTTGCTTGTGGCAAACTGTCAAATTCTCAGAATGTTTATTTTGCCCTTCGTCATTTTTACAAAGGTGTCATAATTAAGGGTTAGTATGACATGCTTATGCAAAACATCACATGAAAGCTAGAAAATGTTTGAATATAATTTATTTTAAAAATGTACCTCTTTATTCACAAAAAAAAAAAAAAAAAAAAAAAAGGAACAATAAATGGTTATATTTATTTTAAAGATAAACAACAGCAGAGAGCAAATTTTCACACAAATATGTAATTACAAAAAGCATTTGAACTTTCATAGTCCTCTTCAACAGTCCTTGAAAATCTGCTTGTGAGACCAGATATTTGGAAGGGATTGTTCCTTGAACTGCAGTTTCAAAGCACCATCCGTGGCTACTTCTATGAGCTTGTCTTTCTCTGCTGAAGTGAGTCCCTTTTGTTGTTATACATCAACTGAAAATGTATCTCTAATCCAGTTTTTGCTTGTTCAGGTTTTCCAGGTTCACCCAGGTTTAAAGGGTATTATTATTATTTTTTTTTTTTTGGTGGTGGTCGTGTGGTGGTGGTGGGGGTGGTAAAGCGGCAAAGACACATTACCAACAACATTGCCCCAAAAATAATGTGCCAAACGTCTATTAAAAAAATATGGGCACTAAAATCATTTTTCCTAAACATCAGATGGCATCACGGGCCCTTGACTTTTTTGCAAATTTTTCAAATGTTGTGTGATAAGTAATTGTCCTTCTGAGATAACTCTTCATCGGTGGATTCGTGGAAATTTGTGACACGTTTCATAGTTTCTGTTTGATAAGTGATGATATTCAATAGGCCAATTCTTTTTATTCATTGCTTTGATTTTGTCTTCAACTTGAAAAGCTGTAACATTTTCAACTTCTAGAATTTAGTTGAGCCTAATAAAATTGGTGAAGATATCTGACAAATATGCCAATTTGACTAACTAGGAAAAAATCTGTCAAACTTAAGTGAGATTGTTTCTCCATGAGAAATAATCTTATCTAGTCTCTCAATTCCCATAAATGAGACAAAACTTTATCACATTTTCATGACAGCCAATGGACTTCATAATGTCTCTTCTTCTTTACCTTTTTATCTCCCAGTGGAGCATAGGTCTTCAACAAACATTTTCCAAGTCATTCTGTTTTTTTTGCCATTCTTTTAAGATCATTCCATGTCTTCCCCGTCATCTTCATCTCTGCTTCTATCTGTCTTCTCCAAGAGTTCCTTGGTCTTCCTCTTTGTCTTTTCCCCTGGGGATTCCAAAAAAGGGACTGTTGTGTAATACTCTCAGTTGGCTTCCGTAGGGTGTGTCCTATCCAGCGCCATCGTCTTCGCTGTATCTCTTTATCCACTGGTTTGACTGGTACATTTCCATAGTTCTATGTTAGTGATTTTGTCCTGTCATTTCCATCCTTTTATTCTGCGTAAGTATCCATTAATGAAAGTCTGTATCTTCATGATTGTAAATTTTGTTGTTTTCCATGTTTCACAGCCATATAATAGGACCGACTTAACATTTGAGTTGAAAATTTTTTATTTTTGTATTTGACCTAATTTCTTTGGATTTCCATGTTTCCCAGTGCAATGAAAGCTCCTCTTGCTTTTGATATCCTTATTTTGGTATCATTTTCTGTTCCTCCCTCTTTATCCATATTACTGCCCAGATTATATGTCTAGATTGTACTTCATAATGTAATAAAGTTTATATATAGCATTCACTGCCCATTTCTTCATAAAGCTGTTCAAAAAGGCTTGAATTAAATGATTTACTTCTTTAAAAAACAATGTTGACAATTCACTCCAGTTATGTAATTTTTTCTGGCCTCTTCTGTGTATGCAAAAGCTTGATTAAGTATGCAGTAATGTGCCAAGTCAGTGACTTTGTATAATTTTCTTAATCCGTGTTATGTCCATGAAGCTTTCTAGACATTGCTTGTGCCCTGTATGTGCTATTTCTAATGCATTTCAACCAATCCATGTCGACATGTGATGTTAAAAAATTGTTTATACTATCAAATACTTTTCAGCTGTAGTGTATCAATGAGCAGATGAACAGAGTGTCTTCAAAAATATTTCTCTTATATATAAGGCTGTACAGTAAGATTGGGAACCGCGATAGCTCAGTGGTTAGTGAACTGGACTACAAAGGACAAGAGGTAGGGTTCGATCCCAACTGACGGCTTCCGGGTTCATCCAGCCTTAAATGGGTAACGGATTTTTTTTCTGAGAAAATAAAGGGGCATGGTAATAAAGGCATCGAATGGATACAAGGAGACCATTTGAAGGACCTTGACTTTGCTGATGACATAGTTCTCGTCAGCAGCCAGATGAAAACGATGCAGGAAAACACAAATGAACTATCATCAATAGCCAGCAAAATTGGGCTTGAGATCAATCATGAAAAGACTAAAGTCATGAAAAGTTTAACTCCAACAGACGACAAAATATACATGGAAAACAAACCAGTTGAAGAGATCGATTACTTTACCTATCTTGGAAGTCACATTGATCGAGAAGGGGATACAAGTAAAGAAATTAGAATCAGAATAGCTAAAGCAGCAATGTCTTTCAGAAGCCTTGAAAAGTTGTGGAAATCAAAACTCATCAGCACAAACACAAAACTTAGACTATTCAAATCAAATGTACTATCAACCCTTACGTATGCGTGTGAAAGCTGGAAAACAACAAGAGATATAGAAATAAAGTTGAACGCATTCGAAAATAAATGTCTAAGGAAAATACTTGGTATAGCGTGGAACAAATTCAAAACAAATGAGGAAATTAGAGAAATAGCAGCAGGATTCGGCTCCCTCAATGAGATAGAGCTGCTTGCACAGAACAGAGACAAATGGCGAGATTTGATAAAATATCTTTAAAAGAATTGAAAACTGCTAGAACAAAAATTCAGATAAGAGGAGGAGTATCTTGGTCTACGCCCTATGGGCTGGCTACGGCTCAAAAGGTCAATAGAGATAGATAGATAGAAAGCGGCATGGGCGTAATACCAAACCATATTACCCCAAAAAAATCATGTGCTGAAGGTCTGTAAAATTTATGGTCACTAACACCATATTCCCTATATGCCACTTGGCGTGAAGGGGGCTCTTTACTCTTTTTGCAGTAAGATTGTTTGTTATGTCTGTGATTTGGATATTTCAGACCATAATAGGGGAATATGAAATTCTTTATAATAAAAGTTCTTTGATATTGGCTGAGAAATCATCAATTCGCTTCTTAAATGTAACAGACGTCATAGGTTTAAACAAAAGGTCACTGGCAGCTTTCTTGTTGATCAATGCAGAAACAATGATTTTTGCTGCAAGTAATACTAATTCTTCAGCTATTGTGTATTGTTTTCCAATTAAAAATTGTAAAATAGGTGAGAAAATTCAAAGCAAGCCCTCACTAAATTGTAAATGTTTCAGCGAGTTGCCACCTCTTTTACTATTACTTTCCTGAAGCTCATTATTTAAAAGAAAAAAAAGGGTCTTTGTGGCATGTCCTTTTATGTTTAATATCCAGATTTTATCACATGTCCAGATTGTGGCATATCCTTTTATGTTTAATATCCAGATTTTATCACATGGTCCAGATGAAATGCGGCGAGGGACTCCTGTGCACACTGCTTCCAGGGAAAAATGGATTAACATGCAAAATTTAGTTCCTAGTCTCTAGGGATTTTGTCAGAGGTCAAAGCTGGCGAACGAAAAAAAAAATCCAGATTTTAAAAGAGACAGGAAGTGACGTTGTAATGAATAGTCTTGCAGACTTTAATCAGAGCATCAGAACTGGGGATGTCCCAGAAGAATGGTTACATAGTTACCTAGTCCTGCACCCTAAACCAAAGACAAGTCCATATATCACATCATTACTATGCAGAATGCATATAGAAAGGTTCTCAAAAAAGTCATTTCCAAAAAAGGTAGCGGCGTATATTAAAGGATTTTTGTCAAACACATTAGGTGGCTATAGACTGGACAGAGATACTGCTGCTAATGTCTCCATCCTTGCATAAAATGTTTATGAATCCTTTCAAAAGAAAGAGGAGTTGGCACTGGGAGCCTTTGATCTTGACGATGCATACAATTGAGTGGACCATACACTTGTATATTTACTTATACTTAGTGAGACAGACTTTGACCTGTGGCTTGTGCAGTGGATGACATTGGTACTGATGCGAAGGATAGTGGCACTATGCTTCAGCAGGGAGTATTGCAAATGGGCCTAGGGAGCTACTGAAGTCATAATAAATTAATCCATTCTCTCTCTGCGATCAGGACTCAATAAGAGTAGGATTCCAGACTCTCACATGAAGTCAGCTGTCAGGTTAAGTGTGTTGATCGCCCCCACAGACAGAACATCACAATTAGAGTCTGCCAGATCCACTCTGATTGAACACCCGTTAAAATGTTGCACTGTGTTCTGCGCCAGTGGCCCAGTGCATCCAATTTCAGCCAACATTTTATTCAGGTTTGCTATCCTTAGCCTTTGATTATCCCCAATCTTCCTGCAAGGCAGCAGATGATCTTTTCTGTAGGGGGATTCTACCCTTAGATGGTCGGCCCTCCCAGGTTTACGAGCACCATCTGCCCGAGTCACTAGAGGTGACTAACACAGACATGCACAGACAAAGATATGAGATGTGACTAACACAGACATGCACACAGCGATACGAGGCATGACTAACACTGACACACGTCAAGATATATGACACATGACTAACATAAACATGCACATATAGATATGAGATATGACTGACATAGACATGCACACACAAAGATATGAGATATGACCAACATAGACATGCACACACAAAGATATGAGATGTGACTAACATGGCCATGCACACACAAGGATATGAGATGCGACATACACAGACATGCACACACAAAGATGTGAGATATGACTAACATAAACATGCACACAAAGATATGAGATATCACTACCCCAATCATGCACACACAAAGATATGACACATGACTAACACAGATACACACTAAAATATGAGATATGACTAAACGCATACACACATAAAGATATGAGACATGATTAACATGGACACACCAAGATATGAGATATGACTAACATGACACACACCAAGATATGAGCCATGGCCAGCGCACACACACACACACTAGCTAAGATATGAGACATGGCTAGCACAGAAACACATCAAGATATGAGTCGTGGCTAGCACAGAAACACATCAAGATATGAGCCATGGCTTCACGGAAAAACACCAAGAAATGAACCATGTCCAGCACAGAAGGTATCCATATGCTTGGGTTTGTTGTAGTCGGCAGACTCTTCTTAACGTGGGAATTATCGACATACGAGACGCAGGCCCCGATTAACTGTTCAGAGGTTTCGTTTAAACAGTTGTCCGGAGATTTGAGAGTGCAGTCTGACCCGTTGAACGTACCCTTGCATGTACAATTCCCGGTTGACTGTTCACAGGTGTCGTTGAAACAGTTGTCCGGACATTTGAGAGTGCAGTCTGACCCATTTCCTTTCACGTAATCTGTACTTTCCGAGTCACATATGATGTCACAGCCATCAGAACATGTATGTTTGCACTGTAGCCCAAAATTACCATCGGGACAAGTGTCATTACAGGTGTAGCCAGGATGTTTACATTGTAGGCATTTTCCAGATTTCTCCTCACATAAAGGACAGAAACTAATACAAGACCCGGAGCAGTCATGTCCATAGATCCAATGTGAACAGTTGCCGTGACATGTACCGGTGATGACGTTACAGCCATTGCAACACCCACTACACACTTCACAAAACGACCAAGAATGCCCATCCAGACAATAGGTGTCTGTAAATGTTTGCACCTCACACACCATCAGTGCACTGCCGGTCTGCGAAATGGTTGGTGAGAACTCAATCTTAATGTGTGCCATTGTCACTTGTGTGGTGACTACAATAGTGTTTACAGAAATATTTGGGTATGATATATCATTATACTGGAACACTACACCGCCACTGTCAGAGAAAGCCTTTAGAGTGGCATTCTTTACCCAAATCATAGTGCTAGCTCGATGATAAATTTGAATGGTGTAAGTCTTCTGGGGCATGGCAAAGTTCAGATACCAGAAAACAGAATTGGTTCCACAACTCAATTGTGTGTGTGTGCAGTCATTGTCATAGAGATTGGTCTTTGTTTTGCCATTAACTGCGGCCTCTGGTCCACATCCGTCTCCTATATAACAAGCATTAAATGTGTCTGCCTGGTTTATGTTCTGTTTGAGAGCCGCATTCCGACCCCCGCCAATGTAGATAGAGCAGATATTTGCAACTATTGCCCCTTCAATCCGTAACTTGTTGATCAGACCAGCCCCAGAACAAAAGACATCAATCTCGTGCGAACTAACTACAAACCTTGATTCATTGTTACATGAGGCAGAACCATTTAGTTTTACCGTGAAACTGTCTGGATCTGTTAAGTCATTCACATAAATCCTAAACTAGGAGAACGGCAAAGATTGATTGAGAGTTGCCTCAACTGATGTAGAATCTGTGTCCGGATTACTTGTGGTGTCGTTGTTATCAAACAGGAAAGTAGGTTCAGATTTTTGGGTGTATTTGTAAACGAGATTCAAGTACTGACACTGGGGTCCGAAATATTCATGCTGACAACTGTCATTGTTTGGGCATGTCCCTGTAGTTTTGTCACGAACTGAGTCATTATAGCAGTGACATTGTAACGTACAAATTGCCCCATACCAACCGTCTGCACAAGTTCGGTCATTAATTTCCAAGGTCGCGAACGAAGCCAGTAGAATAAAGACTTGATCTACAGCGGTGGTTAACGAAATGTGCACAAACAATTATTTCAAACCCGTGGTTACAATTCTAACAATCCGCCAACTCACTGTGATAACAGATAGCGTGATGTTCACAAAATTGTTTACACCATGGCTCGAACGCGAACAAGCTTCCATCTTGGTGCGTCCCATCAATTAATCCATTGAAAAAGTGTCATCACCTCAGGATTCCATCATCTACACAGATGGTTCTGTATTACTCGGACAGCGCAGCGGATGGTTTTGCGGAATACCAAAATGGCAGAGAAGTGGCTAAGGAATCTGGTAATTGTAGCATTATGGTGTCCAGCATGAAAATGATGATAGAGGCAGCAGCGGCAGTGATAAAATGGTTTGTTATACAGAATTTTGTGTTTATTTTACATGGTTACATAGAATGTGGATCACACAGTCTTGGTAATGGACCTACAAAGTACGCTGCAGAAGATTGACAAACAGCTTCTGCGGCAGGAGTGGATACAGCACTAGTTGAATGGCTCTAAAGTGTGTGTATTATTAACCTGGGTGTACATGGCAATGAAATGGCTAATAAGCTCACTGGCAGCACTAAGTGTGGCCTGACTCTGGACAAAGAGAACATTGTCTAGTTTGTTCATCACTCCTTAAGAGAAAAGAAGGGGGATGGGTGGGATAATGATGTATATATTGAAAGACTGAGGCGTCTAAAGGTGAAAAGGTCTGGCCAATCAGGAGTGCTTCTTGAATATTGACACCACTTAGAAGGGTACTACTTTGAGGGTTGTGACCATTAACAAGTAAGGTACTCTTTTATTTTATGTCTGCAGTCTGTATTTTTATATTGCATCACATATGTATGTTTGAACAACACTGTGTATATTATAAGTTAGAATGAGGCATAGAATTGAAAACAGATATGTACTTATGTTCTTTAGATGTGATAAATTCACAAAGCAAAGTATAACAAAACAAAAAATAAAAAATTTTTTAATGTTAGGGAGTATAATGAAGACACCAAAAAATCTAAAAATAATAAAGAATAAATAATAGCAACCATAAGAAAAGGAAATCAACTTGGAATGTTTCAACAAATAAAACATGCTTGGCAAGTGTGTGTACTATCACCAAATTTAATCAATAGGTTAAACTAAACAGGGCATATCCAGAATATCAGTCGGTGGTCATAAAATAATGATGTTGAGGTTTGTTGGTGACATTGTCTTAATAGATAAAAGTAAAAAGAATTTACAGAAAATGATTGATACTCTAGTGAGAGAATGTAAAAGTATAGGCCTTAGCCTTAAAAAAAAAAAAAAAAAAAAAAAAAAAAGCAGAAGTTATAGTTGCAACATAGAAAAACATTCAAATGCACTATTAAAGTAAACATCTATCTATTGTTCTTTTGAGCAGAAAACGGCATATAGGGCAGAAATTCTAGACTTTAAAGGTAAAGTATGAGACTTGAACCAGTGTCTTAGCACGTGAGTTTACACCCATATGTGCTCGGCCGCCTATCCAGAAATGTTTGGAGATTTCTGTATAGTGTCGCCTCAAGCATCGAAATCAGATGCGAGGCAACATTCCTCACCTTCCAAGGGTAATACCCTGGTTACCCATTTCTGCCAATGGCTGGGTCGACTGTGGGGGTATTTTTATTTTTTTTTCCAACCACGAGTACAATTCATACTGCTCCCAGCGGGAATCAAACATGGGTTGTTCGAACGTCGGTAGTCCAGTCGGGTGGTTTTTCCAACTAAGCTACCGAGGCCTTTGTATCCTACAACTAAGCATTAGACCTTGCAACTGACTCGCAGTGTATCTCACCACATGTCTCTGTTCTGGGCGAATTGCCCAATCTCGATGAGAAAGCTGATGCGTGCTGTTGTTGCTTCTCATCTCAGAGTTTTTTTTAGTGCTTTTCTAGGTTGTCTCTTTTTCTTTTACCCTCTGGTTCCCATTTGAGCGTCTGCTCTGAGATTCTCTTGTTGTCTCTTCTCATCACATTACCACAATATGATCACTTTCCTCTCTTGTTTACAGATTATATTTTTGGATGCTTTGTCAAAGTTTTTCAAGTAAATAGGACAACACTGAAACAGGTAATTGAATTCAAATAATGGAGGACAATTTAACTCCAGATGACAGAAGTAAAACAGAGGTGAGGTGCAAAAAGCTCAGGTAAAGGCTGAATTGCAATGGATGAAGAAAATATTATGTACGTCCTTTTTGTTAATGGAAATAAGAAAAATAGTCCTTCAGCATGTAGTGGAGCCAGCTTTGACATATAGATGTGAATCCTGGACAATCAGACAGCCGACTAAAAAAATCGCTGGAGGCCACAGGAATGTGGTTTTACAGAAGAATTGTGAAAATATCATGAAAAAGAGTATTGCAGATGTTCTAAAAGATGCAGGGCAAAAAAAAAAAGGTTATTTCCAAAAGGAAACAATAAAAATATTAGGAGGAAGCAATCAAAGTATTTTGACCATGTTAGAAGGGAACAACTGGAATATATTGTGACAACAGGAAAAATCATAGGAAGATGAGATATAAGGAAGAAGAGTGAAAAGATACATGACAGTTGAAGAGGGTGTTTGTTAGAAAGTCAACAAAAGAATTGATAAACAGCTGTAGAGAAAAAAAATGTGGAGAAACATGATCAGTTTGCCGGTAGGTACAGACAGTACTAGTCCGTGTATAGTATAAATGCATGGGTGATACTACACATCACTGCTGCACTTCAGATTTGACTATTAGTTATTTGACTCTATGCTATTATTTATATAGCAACACTATCTATGTTGGGAGCAGCGATAGCTCAGTGGTTAGTGAACTGGACCACAAAGGACAAGAGGTAAGCTTCGATTCCAACCGACGGCTTCTGGTTCACCAAGCCTTTAATGGATATCGGATTTTTTTTCTGGGAAAGTAGAGCGGCATGGGCGTAATACCGACCACAATTTTGTATCTTCCAAAGCTTGAAGCCAGAACAAAGTCAGTCACATCAACGTGAGACATCAGCTAGCAAATTAAACTCTATTTCAAGATCCTGTAGTCAAACCATCTTTAAGTCATTTACCCATTATTAGGGGGTCTATAATAAAGGGGAATCGAGGAATGCAGGGCATGAATCGAAGAATAAATCATTTTAGAAATCCATTAGGTCCATGAATATGTCCAGGGTCGAAGGTTCAAAGTAGAGCGGTCAGGAAGGTTCACAGGGGAAAAAGGTTGTGACGTATTGTTTGGCAAATAGCAGATAAAGGAATATGGAGGAGTGAAGTTGATTGGATGCGCAAAGGAGCATGGGAGTGTAATTAGGGGAGGTATAAAAAGCTAGAAAATAGAGAAATCTCTCTCTCTCTCATTGGTAACAGTTAGTTAGTAAGAGACAGATCATGTGTGGAGATACGATGACCAGATTGTTTTATATTTATGTAGATATTGTTCAGCGCCAAATTGATGTGAATAAAGTTCATTGCTGTTTTATGAAGACTATTATTGTCCACTCAGCTAAGTATGAAAGATCCTGAAGTGTGGTGACACTAGAACAGGGGAAGAATTGTAATACTGGAGAATAAAGGCCGCTTGTCCAGTGCTGTCACCCTTGGTGTTCGAGTCTGAGTTTTTATTTCACCCCCAATAGAAAAAACTTTTGACTCTATCTGGATTTGAAACCGTGTTCTCCTGGTTTGGAGCAGCCCAACAAGTTATTGCTTCGGCCTCCCACTCTCTATCCTGTAGTCAAGACACAGGTTTATAACACTCATTTTCTGACCACAATGTGTCTGCTGGTTAAACTGTAAAGTTCTAGACATATAAGTGTAAGACAAAGAGATCATCATGATATTCACAAGAAAACTGCCTGTGTCTTCCTTTTTTGTGCTGCAACACAGTTCTGGCTTCTTATAGGTAACAGAGAACCTGCTTATTAAATAATGGGACACAAGTTTCCAAAGATGCATTACTGATAACACTTGAAGATATAAAAACATCTCTTTATAGTAATTGAGTTATTAGCGGGCCATCATCATTGCACTCTGAACATGTGCATAGGTGCTCAGATCCCCTCCTCAGCAATTCCCGCAGTGTTCAGTGACTGACAATGCCAGTTCTGTGTTGGCTGATTAAGTCTTATTTTACGCCTTACTAAGTTTCTCGTTTCTGGCTGTGCCCATCTTAACTCCCATCTCTTTCATCCGAAGTAGTGATGTGGACTTATGGTTGTCGAAGTCCTGTGCCCTGCCCACATCTCAAAGGGCATTGATGACGTTCACCCGATCTATTGGTTGACCATCTTCAATGACAGCAGTGCTAACCAACCTGTCCACATTTTCATTTCCCTGTACTCCTGCATGTCCAGGGACAAAGGTGACCCTACATATTTGTAACTTCTTCAAGGACTCTACCCATTGGCTGCGCACAGAGCCCACCTTCACTTTTCTTATCATGCTCATCAAATCACTTGGTATACAGGCATGGGTGTAGTCTTATGACTCTAACCAGATGAAAGCCCTGGTGACTACCATCATCTCCATCGTCATGCTACTCATGGTAATAATGTATGCACCACTGTCTTCTTTGACTATTCTGCCTGCCAAGTGTGCAGTAAATGCCCATGTACTCCTATAGTATCGTATTACGGATCCATCTGTATAGATGACTACATCATTCTCATTGGTGTTATCCCAGATGGTACCGTTCACCACCACATTGACCACAACTGAGTTCTGTTCCCTGTTTCCCGTTGAGTGTGACAATAAACAAGAAAATGCCCCTGAATGACGTAGGCACTGGTATCTACTCCAGGAAGGTGGTGCAATAGATGTTCTTTATCTGCACTTATCTTCAGGTATGCCCGTGCACTCCAAATTTTGATCCTGTCATCACTGGTTGAAAAGTCAAGAAGATACCTCATTGCAACACAGGGAGTGTCCCTCGTACATCCCAAGATAATGCACATAGCTTTATTCTATATTTTCTCCAGCCTGTCAATTTGAGTCATACTGACAGTTAGAATTGCCAGAGCGTACTCGATTGGTGCGAGGACTAATACCTGGAATAGAAGGGCAAGTAGCCTCTGCTCAATGTTGTTAGCTGCCATGACCTTTAAGTCGGCTAATCCTTTGCAGGATTTTGTTATGACACCGTCGACATGGTTTTCTGTAGTCCCGAAAACACAGGTTACAATCAAACTTAACTCCGAGGTACGTCATCAACCTGTCCCTGGTCACCTCATCAGCTCCCATTCATACCACCAGTGTTTTCGTGCTAACGATATGATTGTTAAGGGAGAGCCATGCAACTGACGCTTTATTAGGATTAACCAAGGCACCTGATACTTCACACCAGGAAGAGATGCGATCAAGTTCATTTTGCAGTGTTGAGGCGATTTCCCATCTGTCTCTCCCTGTCGATATACCAGAATGTCATCAGCAAAAGTCATAGTTCTTCCCTTCCCATCCAGTTGTTTCATGAACGTTATTGTGTACATGTTAAATAGAACTGGTGACAATGGTGAGGCTTGTGGCAGCCCTGGAAAAATGGATGTTGACTCAGATGGCCAACTTCTACATCTGCGTATCACCTTCCTCTGAAACAGTGCTGAAGCTATCCATCTAATGAGGAGAGGGTACACTGCCAATTTGAGGAGCATGTGCATGAGGTATTCAAATGATACTCTGTTGTTTGCATCCTCCAGATTTATAGCAGCAGTACATGTCTCCACTCTTCTGTGGAAGCTTTCAAAGACATCATAGCCAAAGACTGTCACATTAAGCCATGTCTCTTTGTTATATCTATAACCTCCGAGTGTAGGTAGGAATGTGCGTATCTGTTCTAAGGTGACAGGTGCTGTACACAGGCAACTATTTTCTCCAGTAGCTTGCTTGCAGTGTTCTGCATCGTGATGATTCTGTAGGCACTTTCTGAGAATGGTCCTTGTTTGGCTTTGGTAACAGTAGTAAGTTGCTGTGTAGCCACTCCTCCATTAATCTGACCACTCTGAATGCTGGCATTAAACTCTTTGGTCAATTTTTTCAAGTCGTCATCAGCTAAATTGCCTGTGTCGTCGCACCGAACACCATCTGGACCAGGAGCAGTGTTGTGTGACCTTTTTAGTGCTGTGCAAATGGCATAGATTGTAATTGTGAGGTGATCTCCCAGCACTACACAATTTTGAGAGTGAACCCCGTTATCATTATTCTGTTTGCGCTTTCTCTTTGCTCTCATAAGATTTGTGCCATATCTGACCAGTGCTCTGAAAGTCCGGTATGCCTCTATGTCATGTTGTGCCATTCATGCTCTGAAGAAGGCGCCAGAATGTGGCTAGCGATTTTTTTTAGCACACTTTTTCGCAGAAGTCGACCCACTTGGCATCATTAGCATGCTTAGAACATTGTTCAAAGTGCATCACTTTTTGGTCGACCACTTCTTTCAGATGCTTCAAGAGCTCAGATTGTGTTCTTCCATTCTTTCTGGCTTTCTGCCATATCTTGGCTATTTGTCTCTTATTCCGCCAAGCTTTCACCAGGGCAGCTGCATCCATCTCTCCTGCCTCCCACAAGGGGCGCCCTTTTTCCTATGTCTGATTTTGCTAATGACATCCTGGTATGTGTTTTCATAGTGGATTTTATAGTAACACCATCTACTGGTTTGCATGATTTAATAAATTATGAAAGACCGCTGTAGTTGGCTTATACCAAATTTTTTTACCCCCAGTCTGAATGCTTCTTGTTAATCTAGCTGTGTTGCCTGCCTCAAAAAGTGTACCCTGCAGAGAGTACTTGATGTCTTGATCCCATCATTAAACTACATACAGTTTTCTGTATTTTTTTTTTCAAAGCTTTCACTTTAAGGATTTTGCACCATCCTTATGGTGTTTTGTGCGTGGTTGGCTGCATTCACTAGATTAATGAGTCATTTGTGGGCGCATCCATTGTTGTGTGTGGTACGTCATCATGATGACTGATCATATATCCCTAAACCGGCCGCACGCTCATAATGAAGGGCAAAATGATGGAGTTTTGTTCATGACTTTGAAGCCCCCGTATGACTCCCAGAATTTCATGTTGAGCAAGAGGGGTGTTCTATAGATTCAAGAGGGCTACTGTGAGATCGAGGGAGACATGAGCTGGTTTATCATTTCACAAATTCACATTGCAAGAGAGATCTGAGCGCTTACGAACTGCTGTTCGATGAGGATAATCCAATGAATAACTGTGTTTCATGTGTTCGGATTTGGAGACAAAAATGATGCTCTAACATCATCAAGTGCTATACATAAAAAAAAATATGACGATCAACATTTTCAGAATGGCATGAACTTCCAGTCAATATGGCGGATAGGCGGCAGGGACCTTTAAAGACTGTCTGAAAAGTGTTCCTTGTTGCAGTTTCTTCATTTTCCAAGTGTAGCAGTGAATGTGAGGGTGTGGGGAGAGAAGGAGAGTAAGGGACAGTTTGGAGAGAGTGAGGAAAACATAGTACGAGGAGCGACCACGAGAAATCCAAGTAGAACTGTGTTCAGAGGAAGAGCAGGAATCTCGTGACTGAAAACAGTGATAAACATGGGAGGTGAGTGGATGATGTAGTAAAAATCTATTGGAGGGGAGACTAAGGAAGTGAGTATAGAGACAGTAACTTCAAGCTCAGCATAGCTATTGATGGATAGTTAGAAGTTATTTAGAAGAGATTCTCTCTTGTATTAAAGAAGTAGTAAAGCCATAATAGAGATGATTAGTTAGGCGGCTAGAAACCAAGTGTAATTGTGGTTAAGAGCATTATTAGTTAGGCTGAGAGAGAGTGACGACATGATGCGATATCATCCAGTAGAAGTTGTGATTTTCCTGATCCATATGTGTGAACAGCCGAACGGAAATGAATACCCGCTGGCTGTGTGAATATTCTTGATGTGACATTTTAACGAAAGACTTCAGTGTGTAGTATTCAGTGTGTAGTAATACCTTTATTCCAGCAAGTCATATCTACATGTTGAAGTTGGGAGTTGTTGCAGGCACAGAAGGTCACAGAATCCAGAATTCAGTGCAGAATGGTCCAGTTCACAAGACAAAGTATGATCCGGTGTACATTGGGTACATTACAACAAAGCAATCACAGACATTGTGACATCCGAGGTTGCCTACTGGGAAGGCGAGAGAGCGAGGTAGATCCCCGTTCACAACGACAGTCTTCTAAGAGTGCCAGTGAACACGCATCCAGTTACACAGATCCAGTTATACAAGTCTGGCTTGCTGCCGGAGCTACTGAGTTAAGTGCTCTGTGCGCACCGTGAGCTGTGTGTCTCATCCGTTTTGATCGTGTTTCGATATTTCACTTGCTGACGATAAATTATGATATCGTATGACGGTGAACAGATGGCTGTGTTCACTTTCTGTGCGGTTTCACCGTATGACTTTTGACATGTGCTGAGACTGCTATGATGGGGACTGCAACTACCTTTCTTTGTTTAGGAGATGAGATATTAATTCAGATGATTCTACTGGCATGGGCGGTTGAGCAATTATGGAGTTTAATTCGTTTTCAGTGATACTGGGGCCTTCCATAACCATAACAGTTTGCTGACAACATCTGATATTCAGTGTCGATCATTTGTTCACACTCAACATGACAGCTGTAAAGAAACTCAACATATACAATGATCAGCAAAACTCTAAATGCTTATGTACATGATATGTTTATCACATTTTGATTAATTATCTACTGGAGTACATATACTATCTCACATATTCATGTTTCAAGCCATTATATAAAATGTACACACATGAGAACAAAAAAACATCCACTTACAGTGGGTTACTTTCCACAATTGAATCAATTTCATAATAATCCTGGCCTTCATCCTTCTCATTTTCTATCTTCAATAGTTCCACATTTCCCTCAATTACTTTCTCCACTCTTTCTGCATCAGTCCTAACAACTTCTTTGAAAAAGTAAGAGACCTGGTGGAATTTTTCATTGAGATGGGGTACCAGAATTTCTAACAGAGATTTAAAAGTAGGACGATGTTTGGGGTTATATGCCCAGCATCTTTGCATTATGTCAGATCTGGAAAAAGGAAAAGAACAAATAATAAAACTGATTAAAGATTAAATGGTGGATCAATTTATAAAAAGTGGTTATATTTTACACCTGTCAACATCTTCTGTATTTACCCAATGACTACACCTCTTCGTCATCCATTCTGAAATGGACATTAATTGTGTACATATGTGTTATATTGTGATTCACTGCAAGCTATTATATTTGTGCCTTTTGGTCCAACACATCTGCCTTCAGCATGGCATTTTTGTTGAGTACCATGTTGCTCTAACCAACTGGTTAGCCTGTTATTAGGAACACTGCAAAGATGAAGAGTAGGATCTGGTTAGTTCTGGTTCACAGAAATCTAGTGCGAGCAGTCAGATGAGTCAGTGACTGCTTTTAGCCTTAGTACCAACAGATGAGTTTGTCCTCATCTATTATCTAATGTTTTCTTTTAAATGCATCCTGTGCAATCACTATATCCACAAGAATCAGTCTCCACTCTAAACATCACTAATGATGAAAAGTAAAATCACAATGACAGTTACATTACGTGGCTTTAGGATGAAAGACTTAGCAAGTTGTGGTTCTAATAACAAACAGACAAAACACTAGTAGCAAGTTGTGAGGTGTGACGCACATTCCTTCAAGGTATGGTGACAGCTTTACAAAAAAAGAACACAACAAACAAAATACTGACATTTTAGCCTACATGTAGCCTTCTTCAGAAAATGAGAACAACACTAACCAGAAATAAAGATAAACTCTACTACATCTAGAATGAATGGGACAGGTAAATCACGGACAAATTAAAAGAGAGATAAGAGATGAAATGATAAAATAAAAGGGACAGACAGAGAGAGAGACAGACATACAGACAGAGAGAGAGAGAGAGAGAGACAGACATACAGACAGAGAGAGAGAGAGAGAGAGACAGACAGACAGACAGACAGAATAGGGTATACACAATGCAAAGTTTAGAAACAGATTTAGTGGTGATGCCCCTTACAAAAAGCTCTATTTTGCGCAATCACTGCCAGTTAACACTTCCATATGTTACACCGCAGCCTGCGTCAGCCCATTAGTCAAATTAATTTTGCTGCTGTCTACATCACTCTACACCATTGACAATTTAATTCATGTAAACCATATTTATACTTTTACATTAATTATTCTATATATAGTTTCTTGTAAACATTCTTCACTGAAGAGTTCCTTCCTCCTCCTACATGTGGCGTTTACAAATAACTTATGTCATAGTGTGTGATTTTCTGTTTGGATTAGCAGTGTTCCACAATAACAACAATCAGCTGATCGAAATGGCATTGATTAGTGTTCTCTCTCTCTCTCTGCGATCAGGACTAAATCAGAGTAGGATCCCAGACTCTCACATGAAGTCTGCTGTCAGGTTAAGTGTGTTGATCGCCCCCACAGGCAGAACATCACAATTAGAGTCTGCCAGATCCACTCTGAATTGAACACCCGTTAAAACGTTGCACTGTGTTCTGTGCCAGTGGCCCAGTGCATCCGATTTCAGCCAGCATTTTATTCAGGTTTGCATTCCTTAGCCTTTGATTGTCCCCAATCTTCCTGCAAGGCAGCAGATGATCTTTTCTGTAGGGGGATTCTGCCCTTAGATGGTCGGCCCTCCCAGGTTTACGAGCACCATCTGCCCGAGTCACTAGAGGTGACTAACACAGACATGCACACACAAAGATAGGAGATGTGACCAACACAGACTTGCACACAGCGATACGAGGCATGACTAACACTGACACACATCAAGATATATGACACATGACTAACATAAACATGCACATAAAGATATGAGATATGACTGACATAGACATGCACACACAAAGATATGACACGTGCCTAACATAGACATGCACACAAAGATATGAGATATGATCAACATAGACATGCACACACAAGGATATGAGATGTGACATACACAGGTATGCACACACAAAGATATGAGATATGACTAACATAAACATGCACACAAAGATATGAGATATCTAACCTAAACATGCACACACAAAGATATGACACATGACTACCACAGATACACACTAAGATATGAGATATGACTAAACACATACACACATAAAGATATGAGACATGATTAACAAGGACACACCAAGATAGTGTTGATTTTATTGCTAGAATTCAACCGATTTACAAGTGAAGAAACCAGTAAATTAAAATTATTTAATGTTTTGAATAACGATAATATCTATCTATACCAACAATGGAGGAGCAGTTATTTGAGAAATTTCAATCTGGATTGAGAAAAAAATAATGTCTTGTTGAAAACTTGTAATTAATAAATCAATAAGTTTACAATGAAGAGGAAAATCAATACATCATGATTGTGGATGACAAAGTTAAGTTATTTTTTTGTTGCTACATCAAACAAATTTTTGTGGGTGCTCGAAAACATATTGCCAATGTGTTTTTTTTGCAAAATAATTCATATTGGATTATATTTCCTGATATTTATGATGGCAAGTTGGCAATTATGGTCTAAATTTTACATTTTCATTTTTTTTTTTTTGTCATTTATGCCCCATTTTTCTTTCTACATGTCTCGTAGCATCTTTTTTGTGCAATTGGTTAAATCTAATTTCTTGTTCAATTATAGAAAAATTCATATACAATATGTAATATGTTAGATAACGATAAAGAATGTAGATTGATATTTAAAAACATAAGGTCCATGAAAAATTTTGTCTCTGAAAACTCTTCTATTGCGTTGATATAAACCTGAAAGAGTTCAAAAAAAAATTAAAGTCTTGACTTTATGAGTGTGTGAGTGATTTTTGTTGGTTTTATGATTGATACTCAATGAGAGGGGTCTCCATGCCCATTTTTCTCATTTACCCTCTTCATCAAAAAGGGTTATCTCTGGGTGTAAAGAAATATTCAATTGTAAGTTGTTTTGAGCTTTAATTGCTAAATCATCTATAAGGCTCTCATTATAGTTGAGTTTTGTCAATTTGACAGAGCTGTTATCATTGTTGCATGGAAAACATCGGCAGAATTTCTACTGCTTGAGAAGCTGCTTTGGTTGTTATCATGTGAGAAGGATTTCCAGTCTTTTCCCCTTCCCTTTTCTCAGCAGCAGCTCTGTCCTTCAAGATGCTTTGTTAAATGTCCTGTGCTGAAAGCCCCACAGCTTGGACAAATGTAATCCACTGACAGGTACTCATCAACTGTCATACAGACTGGAGCAATGGCTCTCAACCGATCAAACAGATTATCAATGTCTGTGTGATCAGCAACTGCTGTGGACGACAGAGGCTCACCAATTGAATCATTATGCATTGATGCATCTGTCTGATGAAACCTGCCTTGCAAAAGTATTTGATGATGGTATCAGCTTTCACGTCATCCCAAACTGCAGCAGCGATACTCAACACTTCAGAAAGATTCTGTCAGAACTCCGACAGACATATACTTATGACAGACATAACATCTTATACAGAGTATATTTATTCTCACATTATCATTGCTATCAGTGCCAAACATAGCCACTTGCGATTAAACAAAATAGAAAGCTTGTCACCATAGAGATAAAATGTCTGAGAAAAGTGCTTGGAGTGAAAAGACAGAATCATAAATTATATTATAAGAGAAGGAGTAGGCACTGATCCAATCCTAAGCTACATACAGAAACAACAAATAAACTGGTTTGCCCATCAGGAAAATTTTGTGTCATTCATTACCATACAAAAGTATATATTAAAAGAGAAGAGCAAGAGGGAGACCTAGAGTAAGACAGACAGACAACATCAAATAAATGCTACAACAACATATATTTGCAATGACGAAAGCCACTAAAAGGGTGAGAACCAGAATTTTTTATCTTCCTCGACACTTGGATGGGTACAAGAGGAAGTAAAGAAAGAATGAGAAAATATTATTTATAAGTAAATATATATTTTACATATAATATAATATAAATACTATTTAGAAACAAACCGTCAGAAAACACCCTTTCGGTTAACGGGAAAAAAATTTGGAATGTGTGTACCTTTCAATATAACAATAACTAACTATATCAGTATTTAGGTTTTTAATCAATGCAACAGGAGATTTTACAAATAAAATATTTCATGGACATTATGGTTTTAAAAATCAATCTACATGCTTTATCTTTATCTAACACATAACATATTGAATATGAATTTTTTGATAATTGAACAAGGAATTAGATTTCACAAATAAAAAGATGCTACAAGACATGTAGAAAGAAAAATGGGGGATAAATGACCACAATATTCTTGTTTCTATTGTCAAAAATGGATTGCATAGTATCTTCCTTATTTTTTGGAAAGCTGCTTTTGCCTGAGCCATTCTGCATCTCACCTCTTTTGTACATCTTCCGTATGAGGTTAACAAAGTTCCTAAATATTTTAATTCATTTACCTGTTTTTAAAATCACAATTCAGAACCGGTACAATGCAATAGAGAAGATACAAAGCATTGATGAACAGTGGGAAATGCTAAAAGAATCAATGCAACAAACATCAAAAGAGTTCATACCACCAGTGAGGACAAATTCAAGAAAGAAATGGATGACAGGTGACATTTTGCAGCTAATGGATACAAGAAGAATAAATAAAGAAAATAAAGATGAGTATAAGAGATTAAATAAAGAAATTGTAGTAAAATGCAATGAAGCAAAAGAAGCATGGCTAAAAGAGAGATGCAAAGAGATTGAAATGCAACAAAAAGGAGATGCTAAAGCTATATACAAACAAATTGAGGAATTAACAGGAAGAAAAACGTAACCAAAAAATGGATATCTAAGATCAAAGGAAGGAGAACTGTTGATTGATCAAGAAAACATAAGGGAACGATGGACAGAATACATTAAAGATCTTTATAATGATGAACGAACAGAAGTAAATATTAAGGATAATGGAGAAGGACCAGAAATGCTCAGAGAAGAAGTGGAAGATGCCTTGCGCAATATGAAAGCAGGCAAAGCTCCTGGACCAGATAATATAACTAAAGAAGAGATTGAAGCCATGGGTGATTTTGGAATAGAAATAATAACAAAAATATTGAATGATATCTACAACAGCGGATATATACCAGATGACATGCTCAATTCAATATTCCGTCTGAGGTTAATTTTTTGAGGTTAATGATTTCTTTGGTAGGAAATGCCAGTAAATGTTCTTTATTATTCATAGATCTTTGCTGTCTACGTTTATGCTTTCTAACATGTTGATTATTTCTTGGTGCTTTACTTTGTCAAATGCCTTAGTGTAATCTATGAAACATAGGCTAACACATTCGGCCTGGAATGCATTCAATAATATCTACGACCACAGAGCATATGAACGGATCTATAACGAGTTTAAGGTGTCCCCAAACACTGACTGGCGAGTCAAAGGCTTTAGCCATGGCCTGGGACAGGCCTATATTTACTGGACCATCGTTGGCTACCACCCTTTCAGGCCACCATTTGCCCAAAGCAGCGACTATGATCAATCGCAAATGAATTTTACAAAGGTTACTACGAACGAGTCACTTCATATAGACTATCTGGAACAGGACTGGTCAAATGCAACCACAGCCTGGAGGACGTTCATCTTGGACCAATCACAAGGCTTCACCCAAGCAAGTGCGGAACGGTTAAACAACTCTATCCGGACATATGTGGGGCGATCCTAAGGGCGCAAGGCCAGATGAGGCATATTATCGAAAACACCTCAGCATTTGACGTCCAGAAGGAGTTCTTGGGCAATTTGGAAGACGCCATTTTGTCTCCGGCCTATCTGCCCTCTGCCAGTATAAAAAAGTACCAAGATGTGCTCTCGTGTGCCAGGAGTAAAGTTGATTATTCCTCTGGGACTGGTCTTTACATGGCTCAGAGCAATATGCAGTTGCAAATAGGGCAAATTGTAGGTTACAATAACCTAATCATTATCACCACACCAGGTCAAAAGCTAGGCCTGAATTCTGGCATAAATGATACGCCTGTGCCCCCACCTCCGTCAGCGTTAAGAGCCCGTTTCTGTCGGCCGAAGTGAAACCCCCTCGTCCTGTAAGTGTACCCATAGTGCAGGTACCGACAACCTTGGCAGCAGATCTCAGGCAGCGGAGCAGCACCAGAATGAGAAAACCGCATTGACCGTGGGCAGCATTGCAGTAGACCTATTCTTTCTTTGGGCGCGAAGTGGATAGTTTCATTGTCATGTAATCGCGAGCTGAGCTGTGAGGTAGATTAATTCGCCGACACCAACAACGAGTGCCCAGAGATTTTCAGCGAGCTATCCCACCGCTTTCTGAACTGTTGAGAGAAGCCATGTTATGATGGAGCCAATAATGCCTGGAAGTGCGACAGCTGCTTTGTCCGCGAGCTTCCCCAGCAGCCGCCCAAGGTCTTGCAGACGTTGTTTTACCCACTCTGGCACACCACCCTTATCGGCTGGAGGCGATGGTGATGGCAGTAGCGGTGGTCTGACAGAGCCTCCTCTGCCCGTGATGGCCAGGACGAGTGTGGAGATTACCATGCTTAGCGCTGTGAGGATAGCGACTATGGTAATGTCCTGCTCACAAAACAAGGTTTTAAACCTCTCAGTGAGCGTTGTGTCCTCCTGTAGAATTTTGTTTACAGTTTCTCGAATGCGATTGATCTGGGTGCACAAGGCATTGCAAGTATTAGATATCGCTTCCAAGGCAGCTCTTTTGGATTCGAGCGTCCTCAATATGTCTTCCTCATGTCTCCTGATTAACTCATTCAAATTCTGAGCAACTTTAACTTTCTCCTTCTGACAAACCAGCTGCTTGTTGAGTTCCGAAAGCTTGGCCAAATTGTTGTTGTGCTCTCCTCTGAATGTCTGCATTATTTTGTCAAGGCCCCGGAGCTCTCGGAGGTTTAGACTGTAGTTGTCAGCCAAAAATTGCTTGACTTCTGGTAGCGTACGATCTACAGCACTGATGATCTCTGTTGTAGATTTTACTAGAGTTTCGTCGGATGACGCATCCGCATTCACGACCACACCTCCCAGTTCTTCCAATGGAACCAAAGCGGCTTTATTGAGCTGAGAGATTCCGAGGCAAATTTTTATTTCACCTCTGAACCGTGCCGGGTTCAAGGGTGCCCATCAACCTTGCTTGTAAGGTTTCTATCTGGAAAGTCTTTGAGGTAAACAATCCCATCTTTAACAGTAAAGTCATCATACGATCGTTTGGGCGAGTATCCCATTTTTTCCAAATTGGTAGAGAAGTTGTCTAGTACCTCAACACTATCTCGCTGTTGGTTTATACACTCCCCCGACTCATAGTGGGGGTCAGGCAAGAAAGGAATGTCGGTGATGCGGTTGTAGGCATTGTCGATGACCTCCTCCGCTGACAGATCTGCGTCGTAGCTGAAACTGGCTTCATCCGGGTCCAAGACATCGTCAGGCCCAAAGTGGTCCATCTTTATTGGGTCGGAATGCGCCATTGTATTAGACACTACCCTATATATTTTTAACGATATTATAAGCATGAGTTCTTCTTCATATGGTCAAAAACTCAATCCGCATCGCACATTCCGCAAAGCGCGAGGGGTCAAGTCCAAACTGCAAACCTGCGTTGTCCCAAACAATCCGACTACCATCGATCAGAATCAGCAACTGTTGGTTCGCTTCCCAAACCTAGGTGAGCACGATGCCATTGTACCTGGCACTGTTCGTCTAGCCTACACAATATAACACTCGTCTTGAAGGACGTTAACCACACTGTTTGCAAGAATCTGGGGCGAGCCATCATTCAGAAACTTGTGATCCGGGCTGGCAACATAGAGGTCTTATCCATCGATGACTACAACATTTTCGCCACTTACTTCGATCTCTGGAAGCTCACCTCTGAGAGACACAACACCCAGTATCAGGGTATTTACCTCTCAAATGACAGAAATGTAACCAAACTCCGACTCACCGCAGAGGCTGCCGTCACTACCGACCGCGAAGCAGATAAGGCAATCACGGATGTCTATGGAAATTGCTATAGCATTCCGCTGGATTTTGAGCTCCTTGAAAGCTACATGCCATTTTACCGGAGCGGGCTCAAAGACAGATTGTCTTTTGAGCTTACCTTCGCCAGTTACGACAAGGTCATGGCTGCCATTGGTGACCCTGCGGCTTCCTATAAGATTGAGGACATCTGTCTCGAGTTTGACAAGGTAACTGATTAGAATCTGGCGGCAACATTCATTCACAGTGCGCACACGGCACCAGAATCCTCTATGAACGGATCCTCCGCCACAGACTAGTGAAAGTTAAAAAGAACGACACGGTTTTGAATGTGAACCACAACATACCAGCCAGGAGCATGAAAGGCATTATGGTCCTATTTCAGGAACCCCCAAAGCTGTATGCATACGACTCGGAGCAGTTTTATAACCCTCAGATTTCAAAGGTAGAAGTAACCATTGAGGGAAAGGTAAACCAGAAATACGCCCAAGGCTTGAGAGCCTATCAGCAATAGGACGAGGCCCGAAGTACTTTAGAGCTGGACCAATCAAGCGCCACCTTGAAGCTGCCATGGTGCTTAAAGATCACTATTTGGTGGGTGTATCCCTCGTTGATTACCTCACCGACAAGTACGCGCTGTGGCTCGACCTGCGGAGGAGTGACGATGACTGGGCAGGAGAATCGAGAATGGTAGTGAGGGCATATCCCTCCAGATTAGCAAGAAGGTGGCAGGCTCTGGGGATTTAAAAATCTACGTCTTCCTTATTCAGGATGGTCAGATAAACATTAAAGATGGCTGATTCATGTCTGTCGAATACTAGCCTATTTCTCACAGATCCACATTGTGCCATAATTTACGGGCAGACAGGTTCAGGAAAAACGGTTTTCATCCTGGACCTCTTGGAAAGCCCTTACTGGCACATATTTGAGCATATTGTGATCCTCTGCCCAAGTTTGAAATACAATGAAACCTATAAGTCTTGACTGTGGGTATGGGATGACCCCGAACTGTATACAGTCAATCCGGATGATCGGCTTCACGACTACCTGCAGGCGTTCTACAAATTATTCCAGGGAGAGTCTACTCTATACATCATTGACGATTGCAGCGCATCTAAGGCTCTCACAAAAAAGAAGAGTATGCTCTCGTGGCTGGCCTTCTCTGGCCGCCACTCGCAACAAAGCATGTGGGTGCTGATCCAGAAATATAACTCGGTTTTGACAAACCTCTGAGAGTAAACGCGATGGATGGCCCTTTTTCACTGCAAAGACTGGGACTCCTTTGAGGAATGTTTGCGAGAGAATGATGTCATCCCTTCAAAAGAGGAATGAGCTGAGGTGAAGCAGCTTCTAGCAAAGACCAAGTATAGCAAGCTCGTGTTAATTATGGGCCAACCATCTGGTTAAAGGGTGTTAACAGGGGCTAACATCTGTTAACAGGATGTTAATAGGATGGTGGGAGGTACTAACATTGTGAATGCTATTTTCCCAGTTGTTTTCATTGGGTTTTGGCTATTTTAGACTCAAAAGATTGAGGTGTATACAAGCGATAATGGACTTCGATGAGCTGCTCAACCAAATGCAAGACCAACTCTCCACTTCATGCCCCATGGAGTCAGCAGAAGATTAGCCGCCGCTCTGGCCATAAAATGGGAACGATTAGCCACTCTGGCCGTAAAACGGGAACGCTTATGCTCTCTGGCCGCTGGAGGGCAGGCCGGGTAATATGTGGGTCGGGCACTCACGATTGAGCAGGCGGAAGGCTTGGCCGATGAAGAAGTTGACAAGATGCACACCAGATATGAGACTCGGATGGGTGCTATAATGATGAAATCCTTAGGGGAGGCAGCACTACAACTGTACGCCACAATAGCCAGCATGTATCTGCCAATTAAGGATCATGCGGCATTGGTTGCCATCTTGGGAACAGACCTGTTAGTCGGACATGCATTGAGCACTTCTGCTTCCATGTTGTACCATAAATATGGCATGTATTTAGCACCGTTTACTGTCGCATTAACAACTATTAAACATTGTAACTTTACACATGTATGTGATACGTCGGTACTAAATGACGATGCAAGAGGAGGCCAGCACGCCCTGTAGAAAGAATGTGACCAGCACGCCCTCGGAGAAAGTGCCAGAGCAACCAAGACTAAGGACCCCGTGAAGGTTACCGCTGGAAAAAAGGGGGGCTGCTACGAGAAAAGAAAATATATTGGCTCAACTCCGTGATGATAAGCAGTCCCAGCTGGCAGAGGAGCCCGCCTCGGAAGAGGCTGTCACGGTTCCCAGTACTGATGCTTCACGGGACATGAATACAAGACTGGGCTCCCTGGATTATCGGAGGCCTCGTACTGGCTGGATTAGTATTGATGTTCAGACATCTTAAGAACATTGATAGAAAGAGCTATAGAGGTAAAGAAAGATCTATATATGTGCTTTATAGACTACACTAAAACATTTGACAAAGTAAAGCATGTGGAAATAATCAATATGCTGGAGAAATTAAACATTGATGGCAAAGATCTGTGAATCATAAAAAAACATGCACTGGCCACAAGCAGCAGCCATAAGAATTAGCAACCAGACAGGACAATTCCAATATATAAAACAAAGAGTCATACAAGACTGTGTTCTGCCGCTGGATTTGTTTTCACTTTACAGCGAACATGGAAGCCACGATAGCTCAGTGGTTAGTGAATTGGACTACAAAGGACAAGAGGTAGGGTTCGATCCCAACCGACGGCTTCTGATTCACCCAGCCTTTAACGGGTGCCAGATTTTTTTCTGGGAAAGTAAAGCGGCATGGGAGTAATACCGACCACATTACCCCAAAAATCATGTGCCGAAGGTCTGTAAAATTTATGGTCGCTAACACTATATTCCTTATATGCCACTTGGCGTGACGGGGGTACTTTACTTTTTTTTTTTTACTCAGGCCAAAATAGCATTTCAGAAAATGAAAAATATCTTATGCAACAAATCTATGTTAATAGAAATGAGAAAGAGTTTATCGGTGCTATATAGAACCAATTCTGACCTATGGAAGCGAATCATGGACAGTAGACAAACAAATGAAAAGACGATTAGAGGCCACAGAGATGGGATTTCTCAGAAGAATGTTGAAAGTTCCCTGGGCAGCTAAAAAGACCAAAGAAGAAATTCTCAAAGAGGCCAACACAAAAAGGCAGCTCCTAAAAAACATCAGAAAGAAACAATCAACATTTTTCGGGCACATCATGAGAAGAGGAAAGTTGGAATACTTGGTTACAACAAATAGGCAAAATAAAAGGAAAGAAAGATCGCAGACGACAAAGAGAGAAAATACTGGTAGCTTGGTGTCATAGCATGGAAAACGGTCAACAACAGAATTGATACGATGCACTGTAAACAGAAGATTGTGGAAGGACATGATCGCCTACGCCAACCGGTATGGCACATGATGATGATAATGATATGCAATAAACACAACTAATCCAAATGGAAAATCACACACTATAACACGATTTCTTTGTATATACACATGCAGGAGGAAGAAGGAACTCTTCAGTGATGTTTACAAGAAACTATAAATAGCTCACAATTGTTCACAGCTTGCTATTTAGATTGACAGCCTAAGTCATAAAATCACCCAGTAAATGGAGGTCATGTTGTTCTGACCTACTTTTGTTAGTACCATTTAGGAGCACTGAAAAAATAACACCAGCGCAATATATTTTATATTACAATCCACTTAATTCATAACATATAATCTATCATAATAGCGTTTTGGATCTAGATTTTTTAATACAGCAGTAAAGTTTACTAATTTCTGTAAGTAAAAGTGAAAGTCATAATATTTTTGACCACTCCAATTTTGTTAAACTTGGAGAAGGTCTATGTTTTTGTGCTTGTAGCACTGGTGTTCAAAAGTGATATTAATAATATCTTATGATCTGCTTAATTCATGGCATTTTATCTCTCATATTAGCATTTTGAATCTATGCTTGTTTATATAATTATACAATTTAATAATTTCGGTGGGCATAAATAAAAATCATAATTTTTTTTTATCGTCTATTTTGTTAAATTTGCATTCGAAGTTGAAATATACTTTTGTGCTCACCGCGTTGGTGAAATGAAAGTTATCAACAATGGGCTATTTAGGCGACAATTGCTATTTTAGCAAATTTGCTAAATGAACTGAAACAACTGACAGGACACTGTTGGCAGCATTATAAAAATAATAATTGTTTTTATAGGGGCAAGGTGACAGGAAAAGTTCTGAATGTAGGTTAAAAACAAAGGAATTTTTGTCAGAATTTTTTGCCGAATCATGTGCCGAAGGTCTGTAAAATTTATGGTCACTAATTCCATATTCCCTATACGCCGCCACTTGGCGTGACGGGGGTACTTTACTTTTTTTTTTACTATTAACAAATATATTAATTGCGATAAAATATGAGATAAGGGTTACATTTTGTAAATGTAAGTTTATTCCTCTATAAATTATATAATGAGACAATTAAGAGTGTGGCAGGCAAGACCACTGCGCCACAGGTAGGAACTTTTTATATGATGACACGACTGCCTAAATAGAGCTACATTGTAAAATGGCTAGTCAGTGTAGACTGCAAACACCTGTGAGCTAATTTACAAGTTGAAAATATGGTTTACATGAAATGAACCGAAAATGGCTCTTTCCTATTGGGGATTTAAGAAGATACTCAATTTCAGTACACTTCATGGTGGTGCCAAGCTTCTCCAAAAAGGAATGTCAAACAACATGCAACCAACACATAAGTGAAGTGTATTGACACTTGCAAAGACATACAAATGCTTCCAGACAGTAGATCATTTGACATTTTGTACCTTTAGCACTTAAAAGATCTTTCAAAATACAATTACTTACAGGTCTGCTGGGCATTCATGTGGTGCATTAATAAGATGCCCTTCTGTAACAAAGTGCAAAACTTCATCATTGCCAAGGCCTTGATATGGCTGTTCAGCTAAGGTCACTATCTCCCACAGGACTATGCCATATGACCTGTAATATTACAATGTTGATGCTATAGTATGCCAGTGTGATCAGTACTTTGTACTCAGAAATGCATACAACAATATCACACTTTACATAAGCAGCATGCATGCACACACACCATTAACAAATATAGTAACTGAAAGAATAATCAATAAGAAAGAGGAGAAAGCTCAGGAAAGCAATATAACACTCAAAAGTTGCTATTATTGCCAATAGGCAAATTGGCTTACAAATGACTTTGGTATCAAAAATTTCCTTTGTCACATTTAACTATTTCTTAATCGACTTTGAAATACTGCTAATTAGAGATGATTATTTATGACGATTCAGAGAACAAATTTGAGGAAACAATTTTGATCTCTTACACTTTCTGTACAGATTTTCCTACCATATATCAGACATTGTTGTAAATATTCCATCTTTAAGTGATTCTGGGGCCATCCATCTGACTGGAAGAAGAGCCTTTTGGTCTTTGCGATAGTACTCAGTCATATATACATCTCGTGCCATTCCAAAGTCTGTAACAAAGAAAAGTTAATAAGTAACTCAACTACAAACAATGTAACAACTATGAGACTAACATCATCAAAAAAATCATGATCAACTCTAACATCATGATCAACCAACAAGATCAACCAATAAGACAGTATTCTTCTTTAAATATAGTTATTTTGAATTAGACTGGCACAAACTTTCAAGCATTTAGTTAATTAAATTAATCAGTCAGATAAATCCAGACAAAAATGTTTAATTTTTACCTGCAATTTTCACAGTTCCATCTTCTGCAACCAAACAATTTCTAGCTGCCAAGTCTCTATGCACAATTTTTTTATCAGACAAATAAGCCATTCCATCCGCGATCTCACCAGCCATCTGAAGCATCTGCTCATTTTCTGGAGGAAAAAAGTCTGGAAAGTCCTGCAAGATTAATAAATACATTAAAAACATATTGCTCTCAACATTACACCAACTTACCTCCAATGTTCAAAACATTGCCATAAACAATTGTAAGTTACATACTTTATCTCAGGTATTTATTTGATTCCATTATAAATATTGACAATAACATTATGTACCATCTTCATTCATTAATGAAAAACTATTTGATCTGTATACAAGATGAATGCAAAGTTATAAGCAATTTTTATAATTACTTGGTGCAGTTGAATGCAGTGATTTCAGAACTATAAGCCTAATGAGCCAGGTAACAAAAATTTTACTAAAAGTTATACAGGGAAGGATTCAGAATAAAATCAATACTGAAATAGATGAGCAACAATTTGGATTCAGGAAAAACAGTGGGACAAAAGAAGCCATATTCAGCATGAGAACATTGATTGAAAAGTACACAGAAGTAAACAAACCAATATATGCCTGCTTTATAGACTGCACCAAAGCTTTCGATAGAATACACCATAACCAACTCATAGACTGCCTAAAGGATATAAATCTAGATGACACAGACATACGACTAATATGTAATTTGTACTGGGAGCAAACAGCAATAATAAGATATAACAAGGAGAACTCTACACCCATGGACATAAAAAGAGGAGTAAGACAAGGATGCATCCTATCACCAAGCTTGTTCAATCTATACACTGAACAAATCTTTAAAAGCATCTCAGAGATACCAGGCCTAAACATTAATGGAAAGATAATCAATAACCTAAGATATGCTGATGATACTGTTCTACTAGCAGAAAATCCTAAAGACCTACAACAATTGCTTAATGTGATAAACATAACAAGCAAAAAATATGGACTAGAAATGAATATCAAAAAGACTAAAACGATGATCATAAACAAAGAAAATTCTCAAGACCAACAATTAAATATCACAGTTGAGGGAACACATCTGGAGACAGTCTAGAGCTACAACTACCTGGGACATACTATAACCAATGATGGAAAATGCAAAATTGAAATAAACAAAAGAATAGGTATGGCAAAAAGTAATTTTAATGCCATGAAAAATATACTAACAACAAAACAAATATCAGCAGGGCTGAAACTAAGAATGGCAAAGTGTTACATCTTCTCAATATTCCTGTATGGTGCAGAAACATGGACATTAGACAAGAAAACAGAACAGAAAATTGAAGCCTTTGAAATGTGGATTTATAGAAGAATAGGTAGAATTGGATGGAAACAAAAGATAACAAACGATGAAGTTTTAAAACAACTGAAAATAAAAAGAGAACTACTAAATACAATTAAGACAAGACAAATGAAATATACAAGGTAAAAGAGGCAGAGGCAGACCAAGACTAACATGGACGAGTAACATCAAAAGATGGACAAGTCAATCTAAGACAGCCTGCACCATCAAAGCAAGAGACAGAGTAGAATGGCGATCCATGGTAGCCAACCTTCGTTGCGGAGAAGGCACTCGATGATGATGATAATTACTTAGAAAAATTACCAGGAGGTCATAAATCTTACATGACAATATAAATTTGAATTACCACACCATTATGCTCTATGCTGACAATTTTATTACCAATGAAATATAGAGTGTCCTATAGCTAGCAGCAACAGTGCAAATAAGTAACATCCTTATCTAAGTGGCAATGTAAAGATGGTTGTCCCACTTGAGACATTCAAAGAGGAACAGCATTCTAATATCCATTTTTTTTAGTAGAGCAGGAGTGGAACCTACTATAATTTACTGATAAATGTAGCTGAAATGTGTCTGACATATGTCTGTTGCCACAGCCATTGTACATATGGAGTAAAGTAAAGATTCTCTTCTATACTTCCCATATTTGTAAAAGGCAAGTCTGTACACCAGACAAAAAAAGTCTTACAAATAGGGAAAAAAACTATACATGTCCATTCTTTTTATAGTTCATTGGCAAGGAAGTGTAATTTTAGTGCTATATTATTCTGAATGAGGATTCTCCAGCAAAATATACCAAGCTCAAGGTGTATCCATGTGAGTGAAGAGCTTTATGATTGAGTTATTGAGTTATTTGCGGGTCATCATCATTGCACTCCGAACATGTCCATAGGTGCTCAGATCCCCTCCTCAGCAATTCCCTCAGTGTCCAGCGACTGACGACTCCAGTTCTATGTTGGTTGATAAGTCTTCTTACACGGCCACCAAGTTTCTCATTTCTGGCTGTGCCCATCTTAACTCCCATTTCCATCATCCGAAGAAGTGACGTTGATCTGTGTTTGTTGAAGTCCTGTGCTCTTCCAACATCTCGGAGTGCATTGATGATGTCCGCCCGATCCATCGGCTGCCCGTCCTCAACGACAGCGCAGCTAGCCAACCTGTACGCTCTCTCATTTCCCCGTACTCCCGCATGTCCAGGGACATAGACAAAGGTGACCTTATGTATTTTGGATTTCTGCAACGACTCTACCAATTGCATGCGTACAAAGCCCGCCTCCACTTTTTTATCATGCTCATCGAATCACTCAGTATACATGCGTGGATGTAGTCTTGTGACTCTAACCATGTGAATGCCTTGGTCACTGCCATCACCTCCATTGTCATGCTACTCGTGGTCATGGCGTATGCACCACTGTCTTCCTTGGCTATTCTGCCTGCCGAGCATGCTGTAAATGCCCATGCACTTCTTTCGTGTCGTCTTACAGATCCGTCTGTATAGATGACTGCATCTTTCTCATTGGTGTTATCGCAGATGAGACCGTTGACCTCAGCATTAACCACGACCAGGTTCTGTTCCCTACTTTTCCTGTCGAGTGTGACAATACATAAGAAAGTCCCCTTGAATGACGTAGGCACCGGTATCCACTTCTCACCAACGCTGATATTGGAAAGCTTTATGACTGCAGTTAGTCAGTTTTTAACAAGGAAATGAGTTCCAGACAGTGCGACCAAGTGAGTGCATGGGTCTAGACCATCCTTGGTGGACCACTTACTTTTAGCGACAAAATCAACAATGACGACAAGAAGTGGGAAAAATACAGATAATGCCAAAACTATTACATTGAAAAGGAAAACATTAAAGGCAAATGCACCGGATCAGCTGGATCATGTAAGAAACAGTCGAAGTGTTAGAAGCTAGGACTATGTACGCATTAGGTACTGAAATTATGCCTTAATAAATCAAAGAATGTCCATTCCTGATAAGCTACTGAGCAACACCAATATAATGATTTTGCAATAAACACTTCTTGGTGATAGGGCAGTTTATGCCCCTGGATTTCACTGTTTCTACAGAAGATGACACTTTCTCTGGGTTGGAGTTTTTGTTTCTTTTGCCAATACCCTGTGATGAAATTGATCTTCACTGATATCTGTTTTTGCAAGTTTTTCAGTCTCTAAACTTCTGGCTATACCACAATATGCAGGCTCACAGAAACAATACTTTGTTGGTGTTAGTGAACTGTCCAGTTCTTCAGGCATGTTGCTTCTTAGCTGATCTTCTGATTTACTTTGGACAGCTTGGAGAACTAACCTACACTCAAATAAGAAAACTGGAATAATTTTTTAGTGTATTGTGTTAGTTTAGATACCCAAACAAAATATTTACCTCAGAGATTAGTCTAACTTCAAAAGATAAATTTAATAATGAATTAAGCAAAGCTCACCTCATTATCCAACCGACATTTCCGCAAATAATTTCTAAGATCTCCAAGCGCCATGAGCTCCATGATGACAAGGGCAGGCTGACCTTTTGAGACAACACCCAAAAGCTTTACAACATGATGACATTCAAAAACCCTGAAAGATAATGACACAATGGGGAGTATTGATGAGCTGAATTTTGGTTTCACTCTCAATTAGAAAGAATAAAAATATAATCTGTCATGTACAAGTATAAGAAAACATAATTATGTAAACAAATCATTATTAATTGTATGGAGACTAGGGTTCATATTGGATAAACAAATACTACATTGACCTTGTCAAAGAAACTTACTCAAGGGGGTTACCAATCAAATTTATCAAAGCTGCTAAAACGATATTTCATAAAAGTCACATGAAATGTTAACAACTACGCTGATGAACATCATCATCATCATGTGCCATACCGGTTGGTGTAGGTGATCATGTCCCTCCACAATCTTATATCCACAGTGCATCATATCAGTTCTGTTGTTGACTGTTTCCCATGCCATGACACCAAGCTATCCAGTATTTTCTCTCTTTGTCATCCACGATCTCTCTTTCCTTTTATTTTGCCAGTTGTAACCAAGTATTCAAACTTTCCTCTTCTCATGATGTGCCCGAAAAATGTTGATTGCTTCTTTCTGATGTTTTTTAAGAGCTCCCTTTTTGTGTTGGCCTCTTTCAGAACTTCCTCATTGGTCTTTTTAGCTATCCGGGAACTTTCAACATTCTTCTGAGAAATCCAATCTCTGTGGCCTCTAATCGTCTTTTCATTTGTTTGTCTACTGTCCATGATTCGCTTCCATAGATCAGAATTTGTTCTATATAGCATCGATGAACTCTCTTTCTCATTTCTATTGACATAGATTTGTTGCATAAGATATTTTTCATTTTCTGAAATGCTATTTTAGCCTGAGCTATTCTGCTTTTTATTTCTGTGGTGCATCTTCCATCTGATGTTATTATTGTGCCCAAATATTTGAAATGTTGTACTTGTTTCAGATTTGTCTCATTTATTTTTATGCTGCATGATGGTGGTGATTGTTTCTTCGATATAACCATTACTTCTGTTTTCTTACTATTCAGACTGAGACCTTTCTTGTTGCTTTCTTTTATTATTATGTCTATTATTTCCTGTAGTTCATTCTCTGTCTCTGCTATTAAGACTGTGTCATCCGCATATCGCAAATTATTTATGTTGTGACCGTTGACTTCAATTCCTTTTTTGTCTACTATTGATCTCATAATATATTTGCTGTAATGATGAACATAGTTAAGAGTAATACTGATGAAATTGTTGAATTATTTTCTACTATTCTTAATCTTTGTCAGACTATATTACTAGATTGTTTTATGAGACTATATCCTGCTAATCTCAATGTAACAGCAATTTATAAATGTACATATCTTAATTACAAATTTGCAATTCTTTTGATCAATTGATATCGTGAATTATTCAAATCTTCTTACAATATATTAAAGGTCTTTGTCCCTCACTCAATTAGGTGGACGTAAATTCAGACCACAGCAAGATTAAATTTTTTTCTGCTGCGGGTGAAATATAAACTTTGAGTGAAAATATCATAACGACTGCAACTATGTGGCCTTTGTTCTCCATTGCTACAGTCTTGTGGGGATAAATGCGTAATGATAGTTTTCTGACAAAATATATAGTTGCAAATTTGGACCAAATTATTTTGTTTCTTTGTATTTTGTTATGTGATAATAATAACAAATCCTTCAATAATTTTATGAGCCTGGCAAACTTACTTCATTGTTGTTGCCTCTTTCAGAATTTTCAGCCTTTCATGAAAGTCAGCTGTATCAATGACAGTCTAATTAAAGTAAAAAAAAATTGATAAAAAAAATAAATTGGACATAAGTAAAATAAAACACAAGACAAGCCACATAGTGAGATTATTAAATTTTTTTTGGTTTGAAATAATCAAAGGAAAGTATGGAGTATAAACATAAACAAAAAGGGAAATTTCTCATTATAAATCTAAGATCAGGAAAGGATAGAACTTAATAATTGAAACTAAAATTTGAAACTATAAAATATGCTTTGTTGATCAATGGGGATCAAACTAACAGTACACCCGAGAAATATCATATAAGTGACCATCAATGAGATCCATCAAAAATAAATGTGTTTTAAGGTCTGAACCAATAAAAAGATGATGAAACTTGATACCAATAGCAGAGTTATGGTTTTGATTGATTTATTATCCTTTTGGGCTGATTACAGCGCATAGGCAGAAGTCATGGTTTTCCATATCTGACGGTCAGTCACAACCTGTTTTAGTTCCTGGTTATTTCTGATGCCTACAACTGTGTTCTCTTTGAAGATGGTTTTACACAGTTTCTTCCTCATTTTCTTTTACCTTCTGGTCTCCATATAAGGGCCTCATGAGGTAGTCTTCTAATGTCCATTCTGAAAAAGTGGCCAAGGTATTTCCAGCGTATTTTCTAACGTAATTGGATACATCTTTCCTGTTTAAGTTTTTATGTCTTATTTCTGTAATTGGTTTGAAGTCTGACCAATAGATGTTTAGCAGTTTTAGAAAGCATTTGTTCTCAAAAGTGTTTAGCCTATGGTCTAGAGCTTTTATTGATTTGCAGTGAAAACTTAGACCACATAACAAAATATATTTTTGGAGGAGATTTGCAGTGAAAAAAATAAGTAATGAGGAAAAGTAAAAAGTTTGCAAGTCATTTCTTTTGAATATCAGACTGGACAGCACTGGAAAGAGTATTAAATTAATGAGTTGGGATACTTGAGAATGGTTGAATCACAAAATGACAAATAAATCAATGAAGAAGTTGATTATGGTAGAGATTAGAGACAGTTAGATATCCTGTGTCTTGTTTATAAAGCAGTTGTATATCCAGTGATACTAATATATATAAAACAGCTGATAGGGAGCATATTCCAAATATGGACAACCATGAAAATCTGTGTTCTTAATTATATTATACTATTATGGTAACTTCCCAATGTCAAATATCTTTATTTCAGCCTTTCTCAGGGTCAGAGGGCATCAGCTAACAGACATGCATGATCCATAAAAACAACACCAGCTTATTTGACTACATTAAGAATATATTTTATACTCATAATTCACCCCAATCTGTCAAAATTTCCATCACATAAGTATCCTTTTTAAACAAATTATCACATAAAGTATCTTTTTTTTAGAATGCTTTGCTAGATAAAATATATTTATTTTTAAAATGCCCCATAACCTTTATTTAGGATATTTTTGTATAAACACACCACCGCATAAAGTGTAGAATCATAAAAAATATAAAATGTGTGTTTATGTGTATTTATGCATGCGCACAAAGACAAAAACAATAAATTGAAAACAAAAATACAATAAATTAACAATAAAGAGAACTGACTTTGACAGCCACGATATTTAAAATTTTAGTTTCAGGGTCTTCCATGGTCCCCTCATACACATTTCCAAATGAGCCTTTGCCTAGCTCTTTAATTAAACGGATGGTTTCTCTAGGCACCTCCCACTCATCTGCAGCATACACTGAAAACAATGAGATCACAAAATTTAGATTAAAAAGATTAATTTCACTGTGAACAAAGTAGTATGACAAACAGGTGGATGCCAGTGCATCACAGGAACCATTAACATGCATACTCTTCAGTGCCTGATTAAAAAAAAAAAAAGTTTTTCAAGATTGCATTGAACCTGGTTTTTTATTATAATCAATCAATTAATGGACAGGAACAGTGACAACTTTTAACAAATGTATATTTAAACTAGGATTTTCAAATCAATTATATTATCCATCCTTACTTATTCATGTCAGAGCTGAAAAACAACGTATCATGCATCATCATTGAGTGTCATCTCCACATCGAAGGTTGGCTACCATGGAGCGTCATTCCACTCTGTCTCTTGCTTTGATAGTGCGTGTTGTCAAGGGCTGACTTGTCCATCTTTTGATGTTAATCATCCATGTTTGTTTTGGTCTGCCTGTGCCTCTTTTACCTTGTATTTTCCCTTCCAGGATTACTTCTAGCAGGCTGCTGAGTCTTTTTAATATGTCCCAACAATCTCATTTTATTGTTTGAATTGTGTTTAGTAGTTGTCTTTTCATTTTTAATTGTTTTAAAGACTTCATCGTTTGTTTTCTTTTCTTTCCATCCAATTCTTCCTATTCTTCTAAAAATCCACATTTCAAAGGGTTAGATTTTCTGTTCTGTTTTCTTGTCTAAAGTCCATGTTTCTGCTCCATACAGGAATGTTGAAAGATAAAACATTTTAAAACAACTAACAAATTTAAAATAAATAAGATGCATTTGAAAACAAATGCCTCAGGAAAATACTTTGTATACCCTGAAATAAGACTAGTGCAGAAATAAGAGAAAATGACAATGCATAAAAAAATATCAATTATAATCAAGAGAAGAAGGTGGTCATATGTTGTTGTCATCATATATGATGAGAAGAGACAACAAGAGAATCTCAAAGCAAGCCCTCAAATGGAAACCAGAGGGTAAAAGAAAAGAGAGGCCAGCCAAGAGAAACACTAAAAAGAACACAAAGGTAACAGGTAACAACATAAGGCATCAGCTCCCTTGAGACATTGAGCAACTCGCCCAGAAAAGTGATTTTGGCATGATACAATGCAAGTTCTATGCTCAGTCTAACACTTGATAACAAAGATCACCTGACACAGACAGTCTATAATTTCTGTCCTATATGTCATTTTCAGCTCATAACGACAATACATAAATAGGCAGAATTGGCTAGTATCCTTTAAATATTATGGTTTGATTAATAATATAATGACCATCATCAAGATTTGTTCTGCGTCATTTACTTACAGCTCCTTAATATATGGATTGTTCTACCAAGTCAACCGAAGGTTCCACTTCAAGGATTCTGCATCATCACCTCAGTTTTTTCATGCATTTTGGTGGCATTCTTTGGAGTTAACTGGTCGTTGTGGGTGTATCCATTGTAGTGTGTGCCAAGTCATCATGACATTGAGAGCTGTTCACTAACCATCGTTGGATTTGTTTGGCACCAATTACTTATCATCATCATCATCATGTGCCATGCCGGTTGGCGTAGGCGATCATGTCCTTCCACAATCTTCTATCTATCATGCATCGTATCAATTCTGTTGTTGACAGTTTTCCATGCCATGACGCCAAGCTATCCAGTATTTTCTCTCTTTGTCATCCGCAAACTCTCTTTCCTTTTATTTTGACAGTTGCAACCAAGTATTCCAACTTTCCTCTTCTCATGATGTGCCCAAAAAATGTTCATTGTTTCTTTCTGATGTTTTTTAGGAGTTCCCATTTTGTGTAGGCCTATTTGAGAATTTCTTCTTTGGTCTTTTTAGCTGTCCAGGGAACTTTCAACATTCTTCTGAGAAATCCCATCTCTGTGGCCTCTAATCGTCTTTTCATTTGTTTGTCTACTGTCCATGATTCGCTTCCATAGGTCAGAATTGGTTCTATATAGCACTGATGAACTCTCTTTCTCATTTCTATTGACACAGATTTGTTACACTTAGTAAGATATAATTCCATTAATGATTTTTAAAATACATCTTCTGTAAGTGCTCAAAATATATTTTGATTACGTTAATTTGAAAATTGTATGTTATTCTCTTAAATAACCTCTTTTATAGCATATTTTAAAAAAAGAGCGATTATTTATAATGGCATTTGTAGAGAGCAATTGATCTGTATTTTTTTGCACATGCACACAATTAACCCAATGTAGCGGTTTTGTCAATCGATACACATCTTTTAGTCGAAAATTTGGAAGTTAAACATTATTGTATGCTAATTCTAAGTCATTATTTTAAATCTAGTTTATTGTAACAATTGACATTAGATGTGCACAATCATATAGCAACAATATGTTGTAGGGAATACTGTGACAATCAACAAATTAATAGGAATGACCCGGAAAAACACCTGATTTTACTGTGCATCCTGTGATAAGATAAACATAATTAAACTAGAAACAGTAATTGATTAACTTGGTCAACTTCAACTTTGTTTGTAGAATATTGTAATAATTATAATTAAATCATGTATTTAAATTCAGCAAACCTACTGCTATTGTTACTGTACTTAAAAGTTTATCTAGTAATAACTTTTCACTTTCCTTTGAGTTGAATTTACGAAAAAGAAAATTTATTAGAATGACTTTGATTGTATTGAATGAATTGTATTGTTTCATATATTCATTTTAATATTCAGAAGCCCTATGGCTCCCAGGGAGCCATGACAATTTAAGGTGGCCAGAGGAAACAATGGTACAATTTGTAAGCTATGCACATCTGAACACTTGGGGGGCCTCGGTAGCCTAGTTGGGAAAACCACCCAACTGGACTACCAACGTTTGGACAACCCATATTCGATTCCCGCTGGGAGCAGTATGAGTTGTACTTGTGGTTGGAAAAAAAAATACCCCCGCGGTCGACCCATCCGTTGACAGAAATGGGTACCTGGGTATTATCCTGGGAGGTGAGGAATGTCGCCTCGCATCGTGAGTTTCGATGCTTGAAGCGGCACTATCCAAAAATCTCCTAACATTTCTGGATAGGCGGCCGAGCACATATGGATGGAAGCTCGAGTGTTAAGACGCCGGTTTAAGTCTCATACTTTACCTTTATCTGAACACTTGCTTTTTAAAACAACTACCATAGTTTTATGCAATTGTGACATCAAATACAGGAAATAACCCTCTCACAAAGACTGACCACAATGTTTGTCTAACCCTCCACTTCCAGAAAAATTACACCACGACTATATACTTTATATTACAATTCACGACATTTAATCTCTCTTATTAACACTGAACACTTATATTTGTTTATACAGAAATACAACTTCATAATTTATGTGAGTAAAAGTGAAAAGTTATAATTTTTTTGACCATTTCATTTTTGCTATATTCGTATTTGGGGTCATCTATGTTTTTGTGCTCGCTACACAGTAATCATAAGTGATTTAACAATATTTTACAATCCACTTAATTCACAAGATTTAATATCTCTTATAAACAGTTAACACCTATATTTGGTTATCTATCTATCTATTGACCTTTTGAGCCGTAGCCGGTCCATAGGGCATAGACCCAGATACTCTTCCTCTTGTCTAAACTTTTATTCTAGCAGTTTTCAATCTTTGTAATGATCTTTAATCAAATTTCGCCATTTGTCTATGTTCTGTGCAAACAACTCTATCTCAATGAAAGCTACGTAGACAGCAATCCTGAATGTAAGTTAGAAACATAGGAATTTTTGTCAGGGGAAGGACTTCATTTGGAACATTTTAGGGTCTCATTTGAGTCATGCTTAGGTCATTTCATCTAAAGAATGTGTCCCGAACATGCGTGCATGGCATGAGGCTGAGGGGGTGGCGGCATCACCCGAGACTAGAGAATCAAGTATAATAATATAGATACTTGCAGAGTATGACCACAGATATCACTTTTCCAATGCAGCGAAATGTTTCATTAGCAGTGCCTAAGCTAACTCCACATCAGAAGTATCTGGCGGACTTCAAAAGTGACTCTTCTCAATGGTCCTCTGATGTCTACTGTGACACTATTGTCCTTTCCTATTTCTCTTCCTCCCCTAACCATCCCTATCCCCTAGTTCCTATCATGTTCATTCTGAACCCTCAACATTTAGCAAGCTTTTTTGTGTGAATATAGATATTCCAGCAGATGATTTAACTGATCCAACTAGTATGAATATACATACTGCACCAACAGTATCATTTCTAACAAGTACTTCAACTTCACCTATGATCAAATGTGACTGTACAGTGCAAGGGATCATGAGTAAACAAATTACCAAACCATTAACACACGTGGAACGATGCATGCTCAGTCATCTCATGGAAGAGATGCAACAAACATAGATTATTAGATGTAGCACTAGAGGACAATCTACTGTTTTGTATAGAATAATAAAACATAGAAAAGAAACACCTACAACAAGAACTCCCACCAAGAGAAGAACAAGCATTCTCAACGCTGTTATAAAAAATATTTCAGACACATCAATAGAACTTCAGCAGGTACATGAACTGAAGGGTGTTTCTTACAAAATAAAAATATACAATTTCAAATAAAGTAGCAATACCTAGGAAGACAACACTAAGAATAAAAGAAAAAGTAGATCTAACATACACACAACAGAGGGCACTGCAAAAAATAACTGGTGTACAGATGGCACATGAAGGGAGAGAATGGAGAGGAGAAATGAAAAAATATATATAGAAAAAAATGGTATGGTTAAAGCTTCATGTAACAAGTGAACACCAAAAATCAGAACAATGTTTCGGCACAAAGGCCTTAAACAGGAACAAACATGCAACACATGTTATACAATATGTAGCTTTCGTTTTCTTTTCAAAAGATTTGTAAATGTCATATGCAAGGATGGAGACATTAGTAGTAGTGTCTCTGTCTGGCCTATAGCCATTCTTTATATTTGGCAACAGTCCCTTGTGCTAAAGATGCACACTAACATTTTAAAGAAATATTTTTCAATATATTGATATCTTTCTATAATGTCATTCTGGTTTGTGGTGTCCACTTGTTACGTGAAGCTTTAACCATACCATTTTTTTCTATATACATATTTTTTCATTTCTCCTCACTGTTAGCTTCACTGCAGCTTTGTATTTTGATGCATTTATGTGCATTTCTTGGCCTTGACCCTAATAGAGAATGGGCAAGAAAGATTACCAGTAAATGAGTGCATGTGGTGATGAAAAGTTTGTTGGAGAAAATGGGCAAAGACTGCATACACCATATACATGTATTAAAGATTTGTGTGCATTCCTATGTGAAGATCTAAATGATTACAAGAGGGTAGGATTATTAAACTGGTATAACAATTGTATTTCTCAAAATTAAATATGGGTTAAAGTTGGAGGAGATCATTGAAAAGGGAGCTTAAAATTAACAATGCAGGTAGCAAATGTAGACAATCCTAATTAAAAACTAATTCTTGTAGCAATGGCTAGAGTTAGTGATACTCATGACAATATTGGAGTATTTATGAAATTCAGTAAATCTTAGATATAATCATTAAAGAAGTTAAAATGGGAAGGAAAGAAAATGGCTCTTTTTTTTGAGGATTATGATTTTCTAACAAAAGTTTATGGTCTTGCTGGACCTCAAGGAACATACCCTTGTCTTTGGTGTCTACAGTCAACAAAACCAATAAAAATGATCAGCCAGGAGACAAATTTTTAATCTAGAAACTTGGCCATGTTGAAAAGTGATTACATGAACTTTATGGAAAATGGGAGGGGTGATTAAAAAAAAAGCTGCTTGTTTCCACAACTCAATACATGAACCAATTGTACACAGTGAAATTGAATATGTAGCTCCTCAATACCTTCACATTTCATTAGGCATAGTTTAAAAACACCACAAATTTAATGGAGATTACAGCAGACAGAAAAGACACTTGAATTTTTTTACAAGACACAAAAGGAAGAAATCAACATCACATCAATTAACAATCTAAAAAAGTTTGGCAAAAATTGGAAACAAGCAGCACAGTCTCAGGAACAAATTATTTCTTTAATAAACAAAAGTTCAAAACATAAACAGAGTTCAAAAATGTAAAGGCAAGGACAAAATTAATGAAACAATTAAACAAGGTAATGTGAAAAAACACAGAAGATGGAAAACTAGACAGAGAAATTGACTTGAGAATACAAAAAGCAAATGCTGTCACATACCAGCTTTCACCATTGCTAAGACATCCAAACATTTCTATGCCAGCTAAACAACAAATGATAAATAGCATCTTCATACCAACTTTATGCTATGAAAGTCAATCATGGGCCCTTTCTAAATCACATTTAAAAGATCAATACATGTGAGATGCGATGCTTGAGAAAAGTAACAAACAACACAAGAAGAGATAGAATACCAAATGAAACCATAAGAAAAATAGTAGGAATAAAACCCTGCCAAGAATATATAGAACAACAACAATTTAAATGGTTTGGTCACCTGGTCAGAATGAATCCTCACCAATCACCATCAAGGGCGTTCTTCTCGAGAATGCATGGGAAAAGACCAAGAGGAAGACCCAGAAGAAGATGGATAGATGCAGTGACAGAGACATGTAACAACAAAGGAAAATCACTAATTCAGACAATTCGAGCAGCACAAGAACGACAAATGATATAAACCACAACACCTTTTAGGTATCAATTAAAATGAGAAAAGAAGAAAAGAAGAAGAATGTGAAAAAAATCACTGGTTCAGTTAGGATATGAAAGACTAAGTGCTAGGTCTGGTCCAATGCGTTTGTTATTTACTCTAGATTATGAGACTTAACTGAAAATCACGTTTTTACAAGACAGTATGAAAAGTTACTATCACTTAATCTTTACATTTGAAGTTCAGAAATTAAGATTTTCTTTGAACTTTTGCTACACATCTTGTGTTGAAGTTAGTGATAAACTAATCATTTTGATTACATAATTTCAGCAGTCTGCTTCAAATTTTCCCTAATTTAACATAACATACAACGGCTATTTGTTTTTTTTTTTAAAGGGGTTAAAAAAACAGTGTAAACTGCCTTAACCACAACTCATGCACTGGAAGGTTCATTTTAGCATTATAATCCTTAACACCTTTACAGTGAGGTACAATTTAAACAATTTTCCCTGCAGTAGTATTTTTTGCTAAAAATAAAACGGTTTCTTAAAGCTCATATTGAGCACTTTTTACTTTCAGCATGAAGCATTTTGCTGTTTTACATACTCCTGACTGTAAATAGTTACACTTTTTAACCTTCTTACACAGACTTATTTATCTAAAAACCACTATTCAGTGTCATTTTGCTTATCTCATGGCTGATTTTGCCTATATTTGAATAACAGGTTAGGCTAGAGAGTGAAAAGGATAATTATATGTCATAGCATCTAGCCTCTTTTTTCTTATGCCTTTTCTTCCAACTTTTACTTTATTTCTATATCTCTCTCTCTCTCTCTGCGATCAGGACTCAGTCAGAGTAGGATTCCAGACTCCCACATGAACTCAGCTGTCAGGTTAAGTGTGTTGATCGCCCCCACAGACAGAACGTCACATTTAGAGTCCGCCAGATCCACTCTGACTGAACACCCGTTAATACGTTGCACTGTGTTCTGCGCCAGTGGCCCAGTGCATCCGATTTCAGCCAGCATTTTTTCAGGTTTGCTTTCCTTAGCCTTTGATTGTCCCCAATCTTCCTGCAAGGCAGCAGATTGTCTTTTCTGTAGGGGGATTCTGCCCTTAGATGGTCTACCCTCCCAGGTTTACGAGCACCATCTGCCCGAGTGATTTCTATATCAAGTGTTATTAATTGTGGAGCTTCTTACATATCTTCTTCATCCATTATGATGTCAGCAAGCTTTTCTGTCTTTTTAAAAAAAGAAAAATTTACCCATTGATTCCTTGCTGACATATATGTATCTAAATTTTGGTCTACCAACAGGCAGCTTCCCATTTATAAGTTCCCAATATTGGCCTTGGTATAGTGTGGAACAAATTCAAAACAAATGAGGAAATTAGAGAAATCGCCATTCAATCACTAATATCTTCAGTAATCAGGAAAAGACGATAGTCATATGTTGGACATGTGATGAGGAGAGATAATAACCGAACAGCAAAGCAGGCCCATATGGGAAACAACAGGTAAGAGGAAAAGAGGTCGACCCAGAGAGACACTGAAAAGAACATTGATCAGAGAGGCAAGAGCAGCAGGAATCGGCTTCCTCAATGAAATAAAGTTGCTTGCACAGAACATAGACAAATGGCGAGATTTGATAAAAGATCTCTACAAGAATTGAAAACTGCTAGAATAAAAATTTAGATAAGAGAAAGAGTATCTGGGTCTATGCCCTGTGGGCCGGCTATTGCTCGAAAGGTCAAGAGATAGAATATTGGCTTGAGGATGCGATTACTGTCCATTCTTCTTATGCATCCATTCACCTTATGTTCAATTTCTAAGTTTCAACATAATCTTTTCAATTCTGAATCAGGTTTTCTTAGTGTGACCAATCCATTTCTATTTTCTATTTATAACTTTTTGAACAAATGAGAGTTAATTAGAATTTCCTAACCTGTAGAATTTCTTATATTTATGTACTTTAATTCAAATACTATCCACTGTACGCAACAACTACATGGAAAGACCACCAGTGTATCATCTCTAATCATTGACAATCTTGGAAAATGATTCTGAACAGCAACTGTAGTTTTTCAGTATTTCTTTCATATTCCTAGAAAGTGTCATAATAGGAGCTACAAAATTACACAGTCACTGTCAGCACTGGAGACAGAATAATTACTAATCTCCATTTTGCTGTTAACAATATGGGCGGGCTACAGGAGTTGAAAAAAGTTATCTGAACTTATAAAGATACATTGAACCAAGAATTACTGCAAATAGCATGGAGGTAATAAAAAAAAGACCAAAACTAATTTGAGACAAGGATTTTAATAGCGGAAACACAGATAAAAATACAAGCTAAGAAAATTAGATGTCACATGTAAATTCTATGTCATGTCCTTACTAGGACCATGAAGAGGTTCAAAACAGAATCAGGCATTGCATAATCAACAAATTCATACATGAAAAAAATGAACCAGATCACTATGAAAGAAATGCAAACTCGAATAGTATGCCATTACAACTTGCTTATCTGGTCTTTAAAAAAAAAAAATTAACTTTCGGGGGCCACCAAATGAGCAAAAAAAAATATAGTGAATTAAAGAAAAGATACATAAACAACATCTTGGAGGCTTTCACGTTGTCAGCTCACAACAAGAAGTTACAATCAGAGAGGAATGGAGAAAAATGATTATAATCATCATTTGTTGTACCAAAGATCCTGAGGATTATAGAAGAAAGGAAGAAATTATTATGCATTCATAATAAACACTAAAATGTTCTACAACAACCCATTTACAGTTAGAATGACCATACATGCAAAACTACTTACACTGATCAGTTGGTATGTAGTGTGGATTTTGAGACACAATAACATCTGGGTCGACATACCTTTAAAAAAATTGTAAAGGTAAACAATGGTTGCAATCATTACTTGTTTTTACATTCACACATTAAATTTGCCAATGTTATTGGATAGATTGGTAGTAATCCAAACTAAAAGTTGATACTGTAGAGGTTATTAGCATGCTACAAAGACAGCAATAATTTACCCTCTGCTGTTGGCATTCATAAAGAACCGCGAAGGGAATCCAGAAAGACAATGCATCCTTTCAAATATAATCGACTGAAGATATCTGCACTATCAGTGCAATTATGTCAGTGGACTTTTAAACTGAGGGAAAGATGAATTATGATATATAGACCTATGGTGGACACGGGAGATATTGGCCTCATGCATGCTGAAACTATGGCAGTCTTGCTAAAAACAACTTGTGCGTCCTTCGTCGAATGATGCAACTTAAAAAGATATAAAAGTGGCTACCAGTAATTTCCATCAGTTGTTGGCAGAGGCTAAGAGAGAGCAATGGATTCAGTTCATGCAGGAAGCAGTAGCAGACAATGCACCTACAAGTTTTAGTATCTCTATGAAGATAAAAGCATACTCTGGAGCTAATACTAACATCAAGGACAATGAGGGTAGAATGCTGCTCACATATAGGAGGTACATTACACAAACAGATCATGACAACATAGATTTGTGCCAAGTGATTAGAACCATTAACATCATCCTTGGAACAAGTCCTCCCCAAGTACCCAATCAGTTTTGAGAATGTAGCATGCATGATCAAGGGTGTCACAAACAATGACCCAGAATCGGAATGTATATTATTCAGCCTCTTAAAAAAGGCAGACCCATGACATAGTTATGAAAATTACAGCAGAATTCATCATCATCATCATGTGTCATACCTGTTGGTGTAGGCGATAATGTCATTCCGCAATCTTCTATCAACTGTGCATTGTATCAGTTATGTTGTTGATTGTTTTCCATGCCATGACACCAAGCTATCTAGTATTTTCTCTTTTTGTCATCCGCGATATCTCTTTCCCTTATTTTGCCAGTTTTAACCAAGTATTCCAAGTTTCTTCTTCACATGATGTGCCCAAAAAATGTTCATTGTTTCTTTCTTATGTTTCTTAGGATATCCCTTTTTGTTTTGGCCTCTTTGAGAATTTCCTCGTTGATATTTTTAGTTGTCCAGGGAACTTTCAGCATTCTTCTGAGAAATCCCATCTCTGTGGTGTCCAATTGTCTTTTCATTTATTTGTTTACTGTCCATGACTTGCTTCGATAAGACAGAACTGGCTCTATATAGCAACGATGAACACTCTTTCTCACTTCTATTGACATTTGTTGCATAAGACATTTTTCATTTTCTGAGATACTATTTTGGCCTGAGCTATTCTGCTTTTTACTTCCGTGGTGCATCTTCCATCTGATGTTATTATTGTGTCCAAGTATTTGACACATTGTACTTGTTTCAGATTTGTCCTATTTATTTTTATGTTACATGATGGTGATGATTGTTTCTTCCATATTTGCAGATTTCATCAGAGCATCAAAACTAGGGATGTCCCAGAAGAATGGTTGCATTGCTATCTGGTCTTAGCACTCCCTAAACCAGGCAAAGATAGATCCACTCTGAGCAGATACCACATTACTATGCAGAATGTCTATGGAAAGGTTATAACAAAAAATTTTTTTTTCAAAATGTTAGCATGCATCTTCAGCACACGGGATTGTTGCCAAATATAAAGAATGGCAATAGGCCAGACAGAGAAACTACTACTAATGTCTCCATCCTTGCATATAACATTTACAAATCTTTTGAAAAGAAAGAAATGTCAGTCCCAGCAGCTCTTTTTCTTGAAGGATGCCTATAACCAGATGGACTATGGCAAACTTGTTATCTATACTTAAAGAGACAGGCTTTAAATTTAACATATAGCTCGTGCATTGGGGAGCATCGGTGCTGATGCGAAAAAAAATATAGTTACGTTTCGGTGCCTGGACATCTAAGACATGCTATATCCTGCTGGGACAACCTCAAAGACTGCCGTAATCATTTGATTTGTTATAAAGTTAGCAATAGAAAAACTGCTGAACATTAATCTTAGCCCGCAGCCTGTAGTGTTTTTGACAGATGCAAGATCAGTACTCCAGGCACTACAATCCAGAAAATTACCACATCTGCAGACCTTATTGACTGAACTCTGCAAGCACCACAGGGTTGCCCTGCAGTGGATCCCATCTCACTGTGGAATACCAGGAAATGAGAAAGCAGATCAGTTGGCAAAGGAAGGTTCAACAGGCACACAACTAGATACACCTGTTACATACCATCATAAGAAACAGATAATCAAATCAATCAGAGGACCACAAGCCCCAAATCAGGATGCCTTTTATAATATGAATAGATATGAACAAGTTATCATTATACGTCTCAGAACAGGACACAATCGACTCCATAGTCACATGTATACAAAATTCAAGATCGGCACCTCAACTACTTGTACATGTGGACAGGCGCCCCAGACTGCTGAACACATACTTCAAGACTGCACTGAATATAGTAGACTGAGGAAAATCCATTGGCCCATAGATACAACACTACAGACAAAACTATATGGGCCACTGCAAGAATTACAAAAGACAGTAACATTTATACAGGAAACGACATTGCAGATATAGACAATGCTTCAGGCGAACGAAAGATAGATAGATAGATTTGATTTGTTGAATATATACATAGCCAGGGTAGTCTTTAGTTCAGATTGGCGTCATTACAGTTGGGGCATTCCCATATCTGCTCTGCTGCGCGTTTCAGCAACAATCAAAGTGTTCGTTTACTGATTGTTCCTGTCCTGCATTGATTGAACATGTTGTGTTCTTTGCCACTGAGGATGTTTTTCCTGCTTTTACCACTCTTGGCACCTTGTTCCACCATTCTTTTGATATTTGGATTATCCTCAGCTTCCTTGTCACCATCCTATGAGAGGTGTTCTTTTAAAGCCCTCGCAATGTCATATGTGTCCAATTTTAAGATTTCCTGCGCAATGGCAGACCCCAGCAACCTGTCAGCCATCTCTCATTACCACATCCTATGGGTCCAGGTCAATATATTAATGCAGGCTGATGACAGGAGACATTGAGTAGGTGCACCCCCTACTGTGCACCTGTGGATTCTTGTCAAACCCGCAAAGCATGCTTTATGAGTCAGCTAAAATGACTGCATGTGTTGTTGGTCTTTTAACCAGCCATGCCAGACCATTTAGTGTGGTACCTTGATTCATTAGAGTACAGCACAAGTATGCTCAAGTTTGGGCTAATTTCAAAGTGATACGAAATATAAAACATCCCTGACATTTGGAATTAGGTATAACCAAGGGCAGCTGCCTCATGCTCAGAAAATCTTGGATGGCTAAGGCAGAAGAGTCCACAAGAAGTGTATGTGATATGAATGACATTAAGACTGGCAAAGTGGGTTGAAGTAACAAGAGAGGCTAATCAAAGAAACCATTCAGTCAAGCAAGGGGGTACAACAATATGGCTTACAGAGTCACTGGCATCGTAATATGGGAACCCCTTGAAATATTGTCATCATCTAAGGAGTCATCATCTACACAGACAGCTTTTTGTGTCTTGCGAATAGTGCAATGGTTGGTGTTTTATGGCATACTAACATGACAGAAAAGTGGCTAGGGAATTTGGCTGCTGTAACAGCTGCAGTCCCCATTGTAGCAAACACAGCACATGCCAAAAGACTGGTCAAGCAGCATCGAAAGTGAATGCAGCTGAACTGTCCTTCATCATACGATATCATCATTCATTATAAGCAATCGTAATATCGAAACATGATCTGGATGAAAAATACAGCACTAGCTCTGTAGCTCCGGCAACAAGCTGGACTTGGAATATAAGGAAACTGCAACAAGAAACACTTTTCAGACTAAGCCTCAATGGTTGTTGCCGCCTATCCATTACATTGACCTGTATTCTAATGATGACGGATATTGCAATCAACACAGAACAGACTATTGCGCACACTGTAGAAGATTTTAGATCACATGCATGTACTCCACTGCACCGGCGAAGATCCCAACAGTGGAACTTCTGATCAGGACACACTAGTATATATGACAATGACATAGCCAATAAACTCACTTGCAGCTCTGGCACTGGATGTGACCTGACTGGACAAAGAGGACATCACCAAGTTTTTTTCTTATTTCTTAAGAGAAGAGGAGAAAGGGTAGGACAAGAATGCATATAGAGAGTATTTTAGATGAGTCTAAAGGTGGAAAAGGAGACTGGTTGATTTGGAGTGGTTAGTAAAAAATGTAAATGTACCATGTTTGCTGTATTTTTGTGGGGAAAAAACCATTATTGCTGAATATTATAATTAATTTATAGTACTTTCAATATAAAATAATAGATAGGTTATGCAGATACCGCTTCTACCCTTCTTTGATGCTTAGGTGGAACTATCAGTGAATACTTGTGTCCAGGTATCTCTGGAGTATTTTTTCCTGTAGCTTGATGAGTGACAGGGCTTTCATTTCTGTCTTGGAATGCTCATTTTTAGAAATTAATCCTCAAACACCTAGAATTGTTTTTGTTCTGTTCTCATGGTCCAACCATGGTTTGGATGTAAGGGCTTCAAACAGGTCTTTGTTTGGTTCTAACACATGCATGTTGTATGAAAGTTTCCCTTGCCAGACAATTTGTGATCTTTAGGAGCCAGTTTTTTGGTGTCTTGGAATTTTTGGTGCAGTGGATGGAAACCTTTTGAGCTTTTTAAAACTGGACTAGGGTTTTGTACTTTCTATGGAGTGCTAGATGCTCTGGATTTGCTGTTTTCTCTATTTTTATGATGGAGGTGCTTTTCGTTGGTCATTTGGAAGATTAAGTTGAAAACTCTTCCAAATCAGAATTTGAACCCTCATACAACAAATGATCCTCTGTATCATCCAGTCAGTGCACTCACTTAAAATGCCTCACGTAAAAATAAAAAATATAGACAATTTTGTCCCATCAGAACAGTAGGATTAAATATGTTCTTTAGCACACTCAATCTCACATAGCTTGTATAAATATTATTACAATGCCGAAAATGCTTTCAAGCAATAACTTGCCAACAAATTTAAGAAAATCCAAAATTGTAACTCTTTCCCGACTCTACTTGATTTATGTTTTCTTTAGAATTAGACCAAAATGAACCAGATTAATTTTCAGTTTACAAAAATTCCATCACATGTCTTTTTTTCATTTTACAATTTCATGCAATATATAATTAAATGTGATACATGTTACATGAGGTGTTCTCATGACTGTAGCATAGGGTTACGATCACAGCTCGGGAATAAATTGTGTATCTGTATTTTACATCACCAGAAAGGAAAATAGTTGAAGAAAATGAAAATAGCAATATATTGATGATATCTGAAGGAAAAATTATATTATTCATTATAAATAGTATAAAATATTCAAAGGCAGATAATTTTCATTTCAAAATATGATATTTCTCAGGCCTCTTTTCTCCCATGACTGGATGTGTTGCTATCCATTCTACTCAAAATGTTGCACAAACTAATCCAAGGTTCTTCAAAATACACTTTATTTGATGCATTAATATTCACAAACAATTAAATTATGCACAAGAAATAATAGACAGCTATCTAATAATAGACTATTTATCAGAAATAAACACATATTTACATGGAAAAGTAAACTAATTTATATAAACACAGTAAATACACGTGGTAATCAAAGAAAGTAATTATAAAGCTTCCTCTAGATATCAAATACAAGTACTAGTGAATTATCATCGAGTGACGTCTCTGCATCAAAGTTTGGCTATCATGGAGCGTCATTCCACTCTATCTCTTGCTTTGATGGTGCAGGTTGTCTTATGCTGACTTGTCCATCTTTTGATGTTACTCGTCCATGTTAGTCTTGGTCTGCCTCTTTTACCTTGTATTTTCCCGTCCAAGATTACTTTTAGTAGGCTGCTGTGTCTTTTAACATGCCTCAAAAATCTCATTTGTCTTCACTGAATTGCTTTTAGTAGCTCTTTTTTCATTTGTTGTTAGAATTCATAATTTGTTTTCTTTTCTTTCAACCCAATTCTTCCTATAAATCCACATTTCAAAGGCTTCAGTTTTGTGTTCAATTTTCTTGTCTAATGCCTATGTTTCTGCACCATATAGGAATGTTGAGAAGATATAACATTTTGTTATTTTTAGTTTTAGTCCTGGTGTTATTTGTCTTGATGTTAGTATATTTTTCATGGCATTAAAATTATTTTTTGCCATTCCAATTCTTTTGTTTATTTCAGTTGTACATTTTCCATCCTTGGTTATAGTATGTCCAAGGTAGTTGTAGCTCTGAACTGTCTCCAGGTCTATACCTTCAACTTTGATATCCACTTGTAGGTTTTTAGATTTATCATTGATTATGATCATAGTTTTAGTTTTTTAAAAATATATTTTACTCTAATTAAATATTTTTTACTTGTCATGTTTATTTCATTAAGTAATTATATATCTTTAGGATTTTCTGCTAGTAATACAGTATCATCAGCATATCTTAGGTTATTGATTATCTTTCCATTATTGTTTATGCTTTGCACCTCTGTGATGTTTTTAAAGATTTGCTCAGTTTTCGATTGAACAATTTTGGTGATAGCATGCATCCCTGTCTTATTCCTCCTTTTATACCAATAGGTGTAGAGTTCTCTTTGTTACTTTTTTATTGTTGTTTGCTCCCAGTATAAATTACATATTAGTTGTATGTCTGTGTCACCTAGATGTATATCTTTTAGGCAGTCTATAAGTTGTGTATGGTGTATTCTATCAAAAGAAGCTTTGGTGCAGTCTATGAAGCAGGCATATATTGGTTTCTTTAATTCTGTGTTTGAATTGGTGAATATATATATATATATATATATATATATATATATATATATATATATATATATATATATATATATATATATATATATATATATATATATATATATATATATATATATATATACAGAATTATCACATTATTATAAAATATGCAATCGTATCAGAGCCGATGTGTCGGTTTTTGGATCCCGTAGTTACCTTCATAAGTGGACCCCGAATGTGTTGGTTAGAGGTTTGAAAAAAAGTTAGTAACTAAAAAATAGTTCATAACAATTGGAAAGTTTATACTAACGCAGCTGTGATAATGTGCTGACATTTCCAGAAATGACAGTAATTGAAAACTGAGTACTGGCATATAATATACAGGGAATAATAGAACAAATAAGTATGTGTTAGCACTCGGAAAAATTAACAGACAAACAACAACAGAAAAAAACGAAGAACAATATATGGTCCGAAACTTTCCTATTAATGCAAGTATCTCCCAGTAGGGCTGAATACTTGTGTTGTAGACAAACATTTATAAGACGAATATACTATACATATACATATAATATACACCCTGTTTTTCAGAACTATTTTTAAAGAAAAAATGCACCTTATACATAACATGGCAAATGAGGTATCTACAAAAAACACCTTACATTAATAGTCAGTCTTTATATGTTTCGAGAAATGCAGGGATGGTGGTAGAGCGGATATGAAGATACCCTAACTTTAAGGAAACGGATTCCATGAAAAGAATACTAACATGTTGCTTGCTGTATGATGAGTACTGTATGATTAAGCATTAGCCATAGACAACAGCTCACCTGTATTTTTGGTAACAGTAGACAGCCACAAGAATTAGAATGATAAGAACAGCCAGTCCCGAACAAATACCAACAATCAAACTGAGACTGTCATTTTCTTCTCCTATTACCAAACAAAAAAAATAATTAAGGAAAAACAAGCAGAGAGAAAAACAAATCAACTACATTTAAACTAATATGTCTACAAAATATATCTAAACATATTGAAATTATTGTGATTGAATCAGACCTGTTTTATTTTTGTTGAATGATCAAAATTAAAACAATACATAGAATTATGAGTTAGAATTGTGTTCACTTGTGAGGTACATGAGACAGAGTGTGAAATAAAGCTACAGCATACCAGAAAAACAGAAGAGTAGGAGAAAATGCAAAACCAACTACTTCTTACCATACTTAGGTGGAACAAAGAAGAATACTTCCTGAGTGTAGGTTCCATTGCCTGCTTGAGAGTGTGCAATGATCTGTAAGGAATAGTTGCCAGGCAGGAGACCATAGAGTAAATATCCATTACTGCTGTTTTGGAACTGTTTTGTGTTTACACAAACAACCACGGGAATGGACTGTTAGAAAAATATAATAATATGCAATAAAAAGTATTAAGCAATTGGTTTTTTAATCACTGACCTCCTCTTTCACTCATTTTTGTGTCCTATCTTTATTCCTCACTGCATTATCTTTATCGTCTCTCCTGCTTTTCTTCCTTCCTACCAACCGTTTTCACTTTTTTCCTCCTACCCTATGGGACTCCCTCCTGTCATATATCCTCTGGGTACCCATTCTCTTTTTCACAATGCTTTGCTCCTTTTTTGGTCATTGAAATCCTACCTGCCCTACTGACTATCACGTGATCAACAGGCACATAGATTCTGGTAATCATTTCGGTGGAAGAGCCAACCAACGGCTTCCGGGTTCACCCAGCCTTTAATGGGTACCGGGTTTTTTTCTGAGAAAGTAAAGCGGCACGGGCGTAATACCGACCACACTACCCCAAAAACCATGTGCCGAAGGTATGTAAAATATATGGTCACTAACACCATATTCCCTATACGCCACTTGGTATGACGGGGGTACTTTACTTTTACTACTGCTTATAGGAACGAGATACTTTTTTTGTTTAGTTAATTTGTTTCTCATAGATCGAAAATGCCACATAAGGTCGACATTATAACTTTTCATGTCCAGCAAGTCACTGATAGATCATGTTTTGTTCTAAGTCCATTGCTGACCCACTCTCTATTAATTGTTCTTATCAGAGTTTCTACTGGTCCTCCTTGTTTTCTTTTGCCATTAAGGCAAGGCTTGGCAGGGGAGTCCATTCTGAGCAAATGACTGATGTTCTTTCAGCATCTTCTCAATGTATATCAATCAATCAAATAAAAGCTTTTTATAACCCTTTTTGAAGCAGTGGACAATGACTTTTTATCCATCATTCTTGGACATTTTCTCTACTTCTTCCCAGTCTAGGCCAATGTTCTTGAGAGTTTTTAAAACTTCTCTTCCCCATTTTCTTTTTCTCCTCTGGGCTCCATGACAAGCTTATGACAGACTTGCCTTATTATGCTGGTATCAAATTTTCTTTGTGTGTGTCAAATCCATCTCCATATTCTATTCATAATCTATTGGTAAATAGGCCCTTGTTTTGTTCTTGCCCAAACATCTTCAATTCTAATTTAGTTGTACATCTCATTTGATATTCAGAATTTTCCTAAAAAAGTTGTTTACAGATTTGCTAACTTTTGTTTAGTTGTATAATTCAGCATCCATGTCTCTGAGCCATATTCAAGAACTATACATTTTTTTTTTACATTTGTATTAAATAGTCTCATCTTGAGACTATTTAATAGATGAGACTATTTAATCATCGTCATCATCATCATGTACCATGCCGGTTGGCGTAGGCGATCATGTCCCTCCACAATCTTCTATCTACAGTGCATCGTATCAGTTCTGTTGTTGACTGTTTTCTATGCCATGACATGACACCAAGCTATCCAGTATTTTCTCTCTTTGTCGTTCCGCGATCTCTCTTTCCTTTTATTTTGCTAGTTGCAACCAAGTATTCAAACTTTCCTCTTCTCATAATGTGCCCGAAAAATGTTGATTGCTTCTTTCTGATGTTTTTTAAGAGCTCCCTTTTTGTGTTGGTCTCTTTGAGAACTTCCTCATTGGTCTTTTTATCTGTCCAGAGAACTTTCAACATTCTTCTGAGAAAACCCATCTCTGTGGCCTCTAATCGTCTTTTAATTTGTTTGTCTACTGTCCATGATTCGCTTCCATGTCATAATTGGTTCTACATAGCACCGATGAACTCTCTTTATCATTTTTATTGACATAGATTTGTTGCATAAGATATTTTTAACCTTCTGAAATGCTATTTTGGCCTGAGCTATTCTGCTTTTTATTTCTGTGGTGGAAGTCCCATCTGATGTAATTATTGTGCCCAAGTATTTGAAACGTTGCACTTGTTTCAGATTTGTCTTGTTTATTTTTACACTGCATGATGGTGATGATTGTTTCTTCGATATAACCATTACTTCTGTTTTCTTACTATTCAGACTGAGACCTTTCTTGTTGCTTTATTCTACTATTATGTCTATCATTTCTTGTAGTTCGTTCTCTGTCTCTGTGTCATCCGCAAATCACAAATTATTTATGTTGTGACCGTTGACTTCAATTCCTTTTTTGTCTACTATTGATCTCATAATATATTCGCTGTAAAGTGAAAACAAATCCGGTGACAGAACACAGCCTTGTCTGACTCCTTGTTTTATATATTGTAAATTGTCCTGTTTGGTTGTTAATTCATATAGCTGCTGTTTGTTGCCAGTACATGTTTTTTATGATTCGCAGATCCTTGCCATCAATGTTTAATTTCTCCAGCATATTGATTATTTCCACATGCTTTACTTTGTCAAATGCTTTCGTGTAGTCTATAAAGCACATATATAGATCTTTCTTTACCTCTATAGATCTTTCTATCAATGTCCTTAAGATGTATATTGCATTATTGGTGCCCTTTCCTTCCACAAATCCACATTGTTCCTCACTTATTTCTGGTTTTATTTTGTTCCTTACACGTCTCATGATTATTCTTAGTAATATTTTAGTCATATGGCTCATGAGACTAATAGTGCGATGGTCTTCACAATCAGTGGTTTGGCTACCTCCAAAGAATACCTGAAAATGCCTTACCATACTTACAAGGCATATATTTAGCCTTTGGTGTCTTGACAGACGGTTGATAGAAAGCAATCATGATTAGTCAGTAGTTTGGTAAATATTAGTGTCTTATGCAGGTTGCTGTTTTACTGAACTTCTCTCGTGACTGAATCTGTCAACCAAAGAATGAATAAGATGCATTTGTGGTGCCTGGCTTCATTCAGGGCATACACACAATTTAATATTTGGACATAGACCACAAGGAAGACCATTGAAAAAGAAGATGGGAAGATATTAAAGATACCTTACAACAACACAAGTTTTTCTATCCAAGAAAGTTATAGCAAAAATTCTCAATTGACTTTGACACAGGAAGGTGAAGGGAAAACACTCCCACCAAATCTGATATGAGAGAAGGAATGATGATATGTCACAAAGTTCTACTAGTCGCTCTCCGTACTTGGTTTCTTCTGTTAGTTCATTCATTTTCCTCTCAGGCCAAAGATGGCACATAAAGTGAAAGTCATAGTTCTCCACAATTGAAGATTTGCTGCTAGCTTGGAGGTCTTGATTGTTTCTTAGTCCCATAGTTGAGCCTTTCCTAGTAATTGTTCTGCATAGCGGTTATCTTGGTCTACATGTTTTCTTTCACCAGATGGTTTCCACATGAATGCCTGATGAGGAAGTCTTTCGTCAATCATTCTCAGCACATGACTTTTTTGCATGACATATTTCCAGCACCTTCTTCTTATTTAAAAAAAAAGTAAAGTGCCCCCATCATGCCAAGTGGCGTATAGGGAATATGGTGTTAGTGACCATATATTTTACAGACCTTCGGCACATGATTTTTGGGGTAATGTGGTTGGTATTACCCCCGTGCCGCTTTACTTTCCCAGAAAAAAAATCTGGTACCCATTAAAGCTGGGTGAACCCGGAAGCCGTCGGTGCAATCGAGCCCTACCTCTGGTCCTTTGTAGTACAGTTCACTAATTCTTCTTATAAAGCTCAACATATATTCTTGTTTATATTTGACTCATATCAGTTTATTTAAAATGTTTTCTTTCCAACTTATGTTTGAGATCCTACATAGACATTTGTTTTCAAAGGCACTTAAGTTTCTATATATATAGTCTGGGTGGATTTTCAACTTTCACATCCATATGTGATAAAACTGGTATCACACATTAGTTGAACAATCTAAGTTTTGTTAGTTTGCTGAGTACTATGGTAATAATTATGGAAGGTCCCGGTACCACTGCAAATGCATTAAAATTCATAATAAAGGTCTGCTGAGTACATTTTGGATCTCCAGATGTTTGTCAATTTGTTGAAAGCATTTCATGCTGGTCTGGTGCATTTTATGATTTCTGATGTCATGTCACCATCTCTGGACATTTTTGCTGCTGAGGTAAAATTAGAAACTTTTTGTGAAATGTCATTATTAATTGTTATATCAGAGGATATGTTGGCAATTTCCAGGACTTTTGATTTGGTCGTGTTGATCTGGAGGCCTATTTGACCAGATATGTTGTGAAATCCTCTATTTTTTTCTTGAGCATCAGGGTGTGTTGAACTCAGGGGTGTCAAGTTGTCTGCTAGGTCAAGATCTTAAAAGAATTTATTATCAATCAACTTAATGCCTAATTGTCTGTTTTCTATAAATTATTGTATGATCCAATCAAATACAATTCCAAATAAAAGGGTGACAAGACACATAGTTATTTCACACCTGTTTCTACTGGGAACCAGTCAATCACACAGCAAACTTCTGCTAATAGAGTGAACAAAATGATGCTGATGGAGGTGTTCCAAAATTCAATCTTTGGGAGGCAATATTGTGACTTGGGATGTTTAAATAAAAACAAGAATAAACAAGATACACGAACATAATGTTCTCTCTCTAGAACAGAAATATTTGACAATCCTGTGCTAGAATCACAAAGAATTAATATTATATTTTAGGTATATCAGAAACAAATACAAGTGGAACAATATTAGAACAGGTAAATGAATTTAAATATCTGAGAATGATGTTAACCTCAAAAGGTAGATGTACAAAAGAAGTAAGATGCAGAATGGCTCAGGCAAAAGCAGTTTACCAAAAAATGAGGAAGATACTGTGCAATCAATTCTTGACAATAGAAACAAGAAAAGTTCTTAAATGTTATGTAGAGCCAGTCATAACATATGGATGTGAATCATGGACAATAGGACAACAGACAAGAAAATCACTGGAGGCTGTAGAAATATTTTTTTACAGAAGAATGTTGAGAATACCATGGAAGGCTAAGAAGAGTAATAAAAGTGTTCTGAAAGAGGTCAAAGCAAAAAGAGAGCTAATTTCCAATATTAGGAAGAAACAATCATCATTTTTTGGCCACGTAATGAGAAGGGAATAGCTGGAGATGTATAGTGACAACTGGTACAATTGAGGGACAAAGAGATAAAGTGAAGCAAAGAGAATAGATACCTGCCAGCTTAAGAGAATGGCTTGGCAGAAGGTCAACAATAGAAATGATAAATAACTGTCAGGATTGAAAGTTGTGGAGAGACATGATCACCTATGCTAGCAAACAGTTACTATGATGATAATATCAGAAACAAGATGGAATGTGGAATCATGCAAAAAGAAAAATATATGTTTATATACTCAACCAATACAGAACGTCCATAAAGGTTATGTACATAATATTTTATTGCGAAATACAATGGCAGTTTCCCCTTGCCTGTCTTAGGATTTGGTTTATTCCATTAGTCTTTAAATCTAAACAGGGTCTATCATACATGGCAGCAGATAGTATCAAGTCAGAATTTTCCTTCTCCTAGATAATCTGTTAACCAAGACCGACAAGTCACCTTGTACCATAAGATGTTATTTTCTTGAACAATTAGGATATTAATTTCTAAGTATTTTGTACTTGTTCACAGAATCTGTCAATTTCATTGCCAAATTAGGACCATGGTTCGGTAAACTTGATATTTTGTAAAAAAATATTATTTTTTAATGTAGAAAATAAAAACCAAACAAACAAAAGGCTACTTACATTCCGGTCCAATTCGATCTTCATATACTTAATATAATACTTTAGAATGAGACCATTTGGATGTAATGGCGGTTTCCATTTGATATGCACATCTCCACTTTTGTTTACCACAGGTTCAACAACTACAAGGGAGCTGTTCAGATTGTCAGCAGTTGCTGAAGAGAAAATAATTAGAATAGTTATATAAACTATTATGTTGAACACAAGTTTTTATGTAAGAGATAAAGGGAATAGTTAGGTAAACTATTGTACTAAGATTACTTGAGCAAGAGAATAGTTATGTACACATATTATGGGCTGGACACTGTTTTACATAAAAAAAAACAGTGTCAAATGTTAGAATACTTCCAGACTTAACAATGCAAATAGCATTGTCTGTATTAATACATACTCGTCAATGTATCAGATGCATATAGAAGTGATACTGATAAAATGTAAACATGTTATGTAGATACTTTGGCATTTTTTCCAAAATAATTTCTAATAATTGAAACCAGTATAGCTAAATAGCCCTCGAAGTGAGTAAAACAATGATACCTGAATCATATTTCTACGACAATTAGGAAAAAAGTTATGATTTTTAAAGTGAATAATTACTCAAATTACTGTGTTAAAGAAGAAAAAACCATAGCGCCAGATTTAGCATGCAAAAAAAAGTCAAATTTTAAAGAAGCCAAATTTTTTTTTACTAAATTAAAAATATTATCATTATATTTGGTCTACATTTTCAAAATAATCACTATATTATATTTGGTGTAAAAAAAAAAAATACCTTTTATTTGATTTGCGTTAAAAATAAGTCATTTAAATTTATATATGTCAAAGTAACTGTTATTTTCATGAATTGACGTCAAAATTAACAGTCATTTGAGTCATCCTCTGCAATTTATGTAAGAATAATTATAAATTTCTGTGATTCAATTCACATAAAAATAATACTAATGTTCTGCTAAAGAAGTCACATCATTATTGTTATTTTATTTATAAGAAGTATAATTTTATTATTAATTTTTATTTTTATTCATTAAAAAAATATGTGTTTACAATATAAAAATAAACTAGACACTTCAATAGCTATTTATCATTGTTTTTTTTAAACTTTAAACATACTTCACAAACAAACAACAAAACAAAACAAACGTGCAAACAAAAGAAAAAAAACAAAAAGATCACATGTGGTGAAAAACATAACATTTTATTAAATAACCATTGTTTGATGTTATTCATCCAAAACCACAAAATGCACCATTACAGGGACATGCAATGGGCATTTTAAAAATGACATTTATTGAAAACAGAAAAATAATACAGCAGGCTCCAGCAACTGTCAGATATTTATCAATGAATTCGTTTCAAGAAATTTTATTATAAAGAACTATTTTATTATAAACACTGGACATAAAATGAAAAAAAAAACACAATTAAAAGGTCTTGACAATCTTGTGAACTGAGCAATAAATTGGGGGATGGTAATTAGACACTTCAATAGCTATTTATCATTAGTTGTTCAATAAACATACATGTTTTACCAGAGGTAGAAAAATTTATGGACACTTTACAATATGAGGCAATCTGGGCATCAGAGGATTATTGTTTAAACAAACAAAAATATAACCATTGTTTGATGTTATTCATCCAAAACCACAAAATGCACCATTATAGGGACATGCAATGGGCATTTTAAAAATGACATTTATTGAAAACAGGAAAATAATACAGCAGGCTCCAGCAACTGTCGCTTTCGATGGCGTTGGATAGGACACACACTACGGAAGCCAACTGAGAGTATTACACAATAGGCCATTTTTTGGAATCCCCAGGGGAAGAGACAAAGAGGAAGACCAAGGAATTCTTGGAGAAGACAGATAGAGGCAGAGATGAAGATGATGGGGAAGACATGGAATGATCTTAAAAGAATGGCAAAAAACAGAACGACTTGGAAAGTGTTTGTTGAAGACCTATGCTCCACTGGGAGCTAAAAAGGTAGAAGAAGAAGAAGATAAATACTGTACACAAAGGAGCACGCAAAGGGCATTTTAAAAGCGTTTTTGAACGTTTGCAATCTTTAATGAATATTTTTCACATAAAAACATAGTAGAAAAGATATAGGCTAATAGATATACGCTTTTGTGGTTTGCATAATTCAAAAAAGAAACAAAAGATCTTAACAATCTTGTGAGCTGAGCGATAAACTGGGGAATTTTAACATAATTATTTTAATTCAAATTTAAAGCTGCATAGATGCAATAGTTATACTTCTGAAATTGTTTTAGTAAATAAGATGCAAAATAAACACAATTTTGTTAACTTAAAAAACCTGACCACTAATGATGTTGTCTGGTGAATAACAAAGATTATCTGTCAACTAAAAGACTGAACTTGTTACTAATGTCATTGTCAACATGTAATGAACAATGTATGTCTAATGCTAATATGTATTATGAAAAACCACTTACATGGGATAATAACAGACACTAAACATACATACCATTTTTGACAATAGAAGCAAAAAAAGAAACAGAATTATTAAATGTTACGTAGAGCCAGTCTTAAAATATGGATGTGAATACTGGACAATAGGACAACAGACAAGAAAATCACTGGAGTCTGTAGAAATGTGGCTTTGCAGAAGAATGTTGAGAATACCATGGACAGTGAAGAAGAGTAATGAAAATGTTCTGAAAGATGTCAAAACAAAAAGAGAGCTAATTTCCATTATTAAGAAGAAACAATCATTATTTTTAGGCCATGTAATGAGAAGATAACAACTCGAATATATTGTAACAACTGGAAACATTGAGGGACGAAGAGATAGAGGGAAATAATGAAAAAAACATACCAGGCAACTTAAGAGTATGGCTTGAAAGAAGGCCGACAACAGAAATGATAAATAACTATCGAGATCGAAAGTTGTGAAGAGACATGATCACCTACGACAGCAGGCCCGGTACTTGATGATTATGAAACATATGTGCCATATTGGTTTCTGTTTTAGAAATTGGGGTCCTGCATGCCATCGTCACCTCGAAAGGGCAGTAGATGATAGAAACATACTTACAAAAATATCACATAACCAAAAGCAAAATCTGCCAATAACTTAACTAACGGCATGTGGTATTCAGTCTCTATGGAATCTGGGTCATCCACTCTACACATGAGACACACACTCTGCTCTGCTAGATCCCCCTCCTCTGCACTGACAGACAAAACTGTTTCGGTGTATGTGACATCACATTCACCTTCTGTCCATACATGATGTAGTGTTTCACCTTCAATAGAAATGCTACGTCGCACAACTCCTTCCAATCTGTTCACTACATCAGCATTCACTGCACTGAATGCGTCTATGGTATTTAGGTGCTGATTGGTAGAGATGGCTGTCTTAATCAGTGCCTCTAGCCTCTTCCTGTCAACATCCTCTACCTTTTGACGCCGTGCAGCTTGCTTTCTCTGTTGGACTTTATGGACAGTTTCTTCCCTGGCCACTGACTGCAACCTTACCTTTGCTCCATGAAGGACAGCAAACTTCACAGCTTGGACCTGCTCATGGTCAGAGAGTGTCTCAAGCCACTCAAGCATTCCATTCTGTGCCGCCCTGTTCTTTCCATCAATGAAACCAATGGTTGCATTTGGAGCTCGTCGCCAGAGAGCATCCATCATGCCCAGCACTCTCTCAGCTTTCATGTTATGTGCCGGTGCTGAGGCTGTGGCAATGAGCATTTCAGCTGTAGGACTGGAGAGATCACCAAACAGATACGGACCTAACTGATGCTCAAGCTTTTTAATAAAAGCAGTTGCCAGGGCTTTTACTGTCTCATAAGGTTTGTCCAGATTTGATCCCAGTTCAAATTTTCTGAGGAGATCTACATCTTTATCTGCAGTGTCCAAGGGAAGGTCAAAAGCATTGTGTGTGCAGGTGTAGATATAAGATGGCTCTTCCACAATCTTTCTAAGGTACTCTAACAACTTCCCATACTTATCCTAAATTGCAAGATTGCTCAAGCCCTCCCGGTTCTTATAAATAACTTCCATCCAGGGTCCAGTCAGGAACTTGGAAAACATACCCAGGGCTTGAAGCTGAATCTGGGTGTCACCATCCATCAGCTGCTTATGGATAGCTTTTTTAAAAAAACTGTTCCTTTCTTTTAAGAATTCCAGGAAGGTGCTTCTTAAACAGTAAACAGTTGCTGCCATATGGAACAGAACATGAATTCTGTTCCCCACATACCTGAGGATGGTGCCAGATTTCAGGTTCTTACCCCTCAGGAATGTTTGTAATCCCTGTGGATCCCCAGAACCTTTTTTGTACCTTAGTTTTGAAAGATTGTGGATCAAGTTTGAAACCACACAGCCTGTTGGGGTTGAAGTTGTACCCTTCCACTCACTGTCCAATCTTGCAAGCGTGAGTCTGGCTGCACTTGCCAGACCATCCAGAGGGTGGACATGACATTTCAGATCATAAACCCTAATATTGTACCTCTCTTCAAGTCTCAGAACAACACACTTATTTACAGGGGCTCTGTCTGTAAGGGTGCTCTTGATTGCCTGCAAGATGTGCGACCCTACTTCAGACTCATCATTGCCACTGTAAACGCTGCATATTTTGGAGATGTCCGAGAGGCTATGGCTGATATGGTCTTCATAATCACCAGTTGCCCCGCCTGAAAAAAGGCCAATACTAATAACTAAGGAGGTTTGCTTAGTATCCACAGTTGTGGTGATGTGCACTTCATTGATAAGTTGACCATCAATTGAAGTAGCATCCCACGACAGTGTGCAACATGTAGAGTTATGTAGCAGGTACCCTGCCTGAAGAGAAGACAAAACACCTATCTCATAGGACATCTGTGCCACAACACTTGGACAAGGCAATTTAGAGACTGTAACACAAGACGTAGGATACATAGTAGACAAGATATAGCCTAACAAATCAGCACAATTGTCAACACCAACATTACTCAATAAACACTTATACAAACACTTCCTTAATTGATAGCTATACTGTTTACCATCTGCTTTCACCTGAACAACACCAGTAGGAGTGGCCTCACTCATTTTTTCCTTCTGCTCTTCAACCTGGTTTTCAAATACAGAAATAGTCTGCAAGTTTGCTTTTTGTTTTTTGGCAAAATCTTTTTCAGCAATTTCTGCACTTAAAATAAGCCGTGATTTATCACGCTTGAGCTGATCATTTCTAATTGAAAGATTAAGATTCACTTTTTCAAGTTGACTTTATTCTCATAGTTTCTGATCAGCTCTTGGCAAGTGTTCAGTTTTTCTTTTAAACTTTTAATTTTATTATTTAAAATTTGAAATTTATTTTTAACAAAATAAGAAGTGCTGTTAGTTTGTATCACAGCTTTACTTTATATTTATCTCTCAATTTTTGAAGTCTTATTATTCTTGTTGATTATTTCTGTAATTTTCCCAGGTGGATTGCATATGTCTGTCTTGTACTGTTGTCGAACTACAGTCAACTGTTTATGCAAGCGAGCATTATTTTTTTGCATATTATTTATTGTACGTTGCTTATTTGTACAATGCTCGCAAGCATATCTAAATCGTTTTGGTGATGGTGACGTATCTGACTTGTCACTTATGGCAGGTGCAGCTACGTCACTCGTGGAGGGTCCAGCAGAAAGAAAAGATGGTTCATCAAAAACAGTAGTCAGGTTTTTTAAAGGAATAGGAAAAATATCATTACATATATTCATTAAAGATTGCAAACGCTCAACATTTAAATGTGCTCTACTACTTTAAAAAAATTTTTCAAAATTATACAAACTATATAAAAAAGCCTTATCATCAATACTGTTGGACTCAACAGTCCTCACACAACTTAAAATGTAATTATAAACTTTTTTAACGGAAGATGTCTTCTGGAAAGTTCTCCTCTTACCATCCCCCAGCAAGAGTTTTGCAACATAACCCTTTTTCAAAGGGTATTCTTCAAAAAATGTATCAAGGTATGTTTTTAATTGACTAATGTGTCTTATAGCCTTGACACTTTCTTGGCTTGCCATATCTGTAGACATGAAATTGAACACTAAAAGGGTGAGGAGACGAAATTGATACACGCCACAATAAGAAGAGGCAGAGTTGGTGCAGTGCAGTGCGCAGAGAGAGATAAGTGACGTGGAAACAGGATGACGTAGTTCTTTTTGGCAGTTAGAATTCCGGCAGGGAGAGAGAGAGAGTTGACAGTGTGGACAGCTGGGCCAGGGATGAACTGGGGGCAGTTGATCAGTGTGACGAGTCTTGTGTGGATAACTCGTGCTGCCAGAGATGTTTACCTGTTGACTGTTGATCAACAGTCTATTTAGTTTGATAAAAATTTTGAAATAATCTTTTGTGACTATTGTAACATAAATTTACTATTTTAATATGGAAAAAGTCAGTAAAAATGTTCAAATAATGGCATCCCAGGAATCACTTTCGTGGCAGGCAAGGATTTAAATGACGAATGACGCCGTGGCAGGCACTCCACTCTCAAACTGACTGACTCAATTATGAGTAAGTCACAACACAACAGTGTCAACAGTAACGGTTATAAGGAGTCTGCCTTACTTAGGGCCAACAGTCAGCATTTGTCATTAGACTCATTAGAAGACTCCTGGTGGTTAGGTTAGGGCAGGATTGTTCGGAGGAGGCAGTGACTCAATAAGTAAGTAAAAGTACCCCCCGTCACGCCAAGTGGCGTATAGGGAAATATGGTGTTAGTGACCCTATATTTTACAGACCTTCAGCACATGATTTTTGGGGTAATGTGGTCGGTATTACGCCCGTGCTGCTTTTACTTTCCCAGAAAAAATCCGGTACCCATTTAAGGCTGGGTGAACCCGGAGCCGTCGGTTGGGATCGAACCCTACCCCTTGTCCGTAGTAGTCCAGTTCACTAACCACTGAGCTATCGCGGCTCCTACTAATTTTTAGGGAATTAGTAAAACCCAGGTGTCCTCGCCAGGATTACGAACCCCGGCTGTTGCCGTGGTAAGCCAACCGCCTATCGATTGCGCTAACCGGACACCCCAGTGACTCAATGCTAGGGAAAAAAAATTATTCACTGTTTTATAATTATTTAAATTTAATTTCACATGTAATCATGATCATTCATTCTTCTTAATCTTCATATCTAATTATTATAATAATAAAATAAACCATACATTCATACAATACATTTTCATTTGATACAGTGATTAAAAACATATAATTATAATTAATTAATTATTATATTATATATATAATTATTGTATTAATCATAATTAATGATTAATGTATTGTGTTTCAATTCAATAATTGGGAATATTTATTAATATTAGGCAACTGGAAATACTACATTTTAAATTAACTATAACTAACTATAATAACAAAAAAAAACGTTGAGTGAATTAGGAGGCACATGATGATGGTTGAAGAGACGCCAAGTACCAAGCATGGGGGAAAACCAGAAATTTCGGATAATAATGGTGTGGTCGTTCAAAGGCTGATAATTTCATTACGCGCTGACAGATCAATGTAAAATTTACCACAAATATGTAAAAATGGTTATAGAATCCGGTTATCTTATTATTTCAGCTACAACGTAACAGCATTTTATGTTGCTATGACTTAAAGTTCAACAGAGGACATAGTGACCATAGTCGCCAATCATCGCCCATGCTTATCAATGGGGAAAATTTATAATAATGGTGTGGTCGTTCAAATGCCGATAATTTCATTACGCGCTGACAGATCAATGTAAAATTTACCACAAATATGTAAAAATGGTTATAGAATCCGGTTATCTTATTATTTCAGCTACAACGTAACAGCATTTTATGTTGCTATGACTTAAATTTCAACAGTGGAAATAGTCGCCGATCGCCCATGCTTGCCGACGGAGCAAGCATATTCATGAATTTTCGTGATTTTCGCATTATCCTAACACGGATCACTTTAAAATTTCACATACTTATGTAAAAATAGACGCTAAATATAAATATCCATTTAATTTAACTTAATCTTACCTTATTTTGGTAGAAAATGTGATGAAACCTTAGTATGTCGCTGGAAAATTCAACAAAAACAAGCGGAAATCGTCGCCGATGATTTGGCGTCTGCTATAAAGCAAAAAGGAGCCTCGTTGTGAGAAAGCTAATTGATTTCCGTACATCGCGTCCTTAAAACGTCGTCGGGAAACAATTTACGTACGATGTTTATTCCAGAGTTAATAAAATTCGCGAAAAGGCAAAAATGGCTACTTTGCCTGGAAACCAAAAATCTGGATAAATTAATAATGGCGTCCATTAGATACCGAAGTATCTATGTTATGTCATGCAAAATATGCTATGTTAGGATTTCTAATGACAAGAGATATCAACTTCATAAAAAGATTAACCTTAGGAGGATGAAAAACAAAAATAGTATATTGTGGGTGGGAAAAATTGAGAAAACATCTGGATTAGTATTCTCAATTGCTACTATTAACACAGTGGAAGTATGCCTACACTTTCAAAATATGATGTTGAATTACAGCAAGTTTAACCACTGTGCTTAGGAAGGGCATCCAGAGAATGAATTAATAAGAAATCAGATCTTGAAATTAGACAACTGGTTAACACTATCTTTAGTGAAAATGGTGCAGCATTTAAACACACTAGTGTATGAGTAGCAAACTAAAAATAGCCAGAATCAGCATGATTGTGCGTTCACTGTCAAGCTAGCTACGTATACTACCACCAGGTAGTTTAGCACACAGTTTCCCACACCAGAATGCCAGGTGATGTCTTTCTAAGTGGATGAAAAGGTTGATTTGGGTGAGTTTTTTGCCAGTTTAGAAGAGCAAGTGCAGGGACTTTGTAATGGCTAACAAGGAACAATCATCATGAGATGTAAGGAACAAAATAAAACCAGAAATAAGTGAAGAACAAAGTGGATTTATGGAAGGAAAGAGCACCAATATTACAATCATCTCCGCAACGAAGGTTGGCTACCATGCTTTGATGGCGCAGGTTGTTATAGGCTGATTTGTCCATCTTTTGATGTTACTCATCCATGTTAGTCTTGGTCTGCCTCTTTTACTTTGTATTACCTGTTACCTGTTGTTTCCCACATGAGGGCTTGCTTTGCTATTCAGTTATTATCTCTTATCTCATGTCCAACATATGATCATCGTCTTTTCTTGATTACTGAAGATATTAGTGGTTGATTGGCGTATTTCTCTAATTTCCTCGTTTATTTTGAATTCGTTCCACACTATACAAGTATTTTCCTTAGACATTTATTTTCTAATGCGTTCAACTTTGTTTCTATATCTCTTGTTGTTTTCCAGCTTTCACGCTTCATACGTAAGGGTTGATAGCACATTTGATTTTAATAGCCTTAAGTTTTGTGTTTGTGCTGATGAGTTTTGATTTCCGCAACTTTTCAAGGCTTCTGAAAGACATCACTGCTTCAGCCATTCTGATTCTAATTTCTTTGCTTGTATCCCCTTCTCGATCAATGTGACTTCCAAGTTAGATAAAGTGATTGATCTCTTCCACTGATTTGTTTTCCTTGTATATTTTGTCGTCTGTTGGAATTAAGCTTTTCATGACTTTAGTCTTTTCATGCTTGATCTCAAGCTCAATTTTGCTGGCTATTGATGATAGTTCATTTGTGTTTTCCTGCATCGTTTTTATCTGACTGCTGATGAGAACTATGTCTTCAGCAAAATCGAGGTCCTCCAAATGGTCTCATTGTATCCATTCGATGCCTTTATTACCAGTGCAGCATTTCTTCATTATGAAGTCCATAACAACTCCAAATAACAAGGGCGATAAAATACATCCTTGTTTAACCCCAGTTTCTATTGGGAAACATTCGCTCAGTCCTTCCTCTGTTCAAACTGCACATGTGTAACCATCATACATGACTTTAATAATATTTATGATTTTTTATGGTAAGCCATATTGCTTCAGAATTTTCCACAAAGAATCATTATGAATATTGTCAAATGCTTTTTTTAAGTCGATGAAGCTAAGTACAAAAGGTTTTTGCTTTTCAATGTGTTCCTCCAATATAAGTCATAGAGTAAAAATGTGGTCAAGGCAGCTTTTCCCTTTTCTAAACCCAGCCTGTTCTTCACGCATTACTGTATCTATTGAATCCTTTATTCTATTTAGGACGATTTTGCAGAATAACTTTGAGGCAAATGACAAAAGTGTCACACCTCTCCAGTTGTTACAATCTTTTAAGATTGCCCTTTTTTTGGAATCTTAACAATGATTCCTTTTTTCCATTTATGAGGCGTCTTCTCTGCTTACACAGAGGACTATTATTTGTCAATTGTATATGCATTTTAACCCTAGATTACAATAGCTATCCGTGAATCTCATACGTACGAACAAAATGTTCATAAAAATTACAATCACTAATTGTTACATTTGGAGTTCAGAAAATATAATTTTCTTTGAACTTTTGCTACAAAGCTGTGTGTCTACCCAAGAAGAAACACAGAAATCGGATGCAGTAATCATTTTTACGATAGGGTCATACTTTTTACAAAATGCACATTGATGTTTGATCCAACATCAAAGGAAACAAATCTAACACTCAGGGGTCACCAGAAGTAGTAATTAGGAAGGTATGGGGATGTGGGGGTGTTTCCCCATGAAAATCTGTCAAATTCCAAAAAATTTTATTTTGAGGTTGTCATTTCTTACGAAGGTATCATCATAATCCAGGGTTAAAAATGTGTACTACTAACTTATTTTTTTTCCCAATGTATTTTTATTAATTTATGTAAAAATTAATGTTGTAAATGACTATATTTTCATAATAACCTTCATACTTTTTTTTCCCCTTCTTTGTAACTATGTTGCATGTTTTTAGGTCAGTGTTTATTTTTAGTAACAAAGAAATTAAATTCACATAAAATAAAAAATAAATTAAGATAAATAAATTCTATTTTCAAAAACATTAGCACTAAACAAAAGCTCATCCAACTCCCTATTCAGCAATATATATATACTCCACATTCAAACTAAAGTTTGACATCTGTGGTTGTCTACAAATAGGAAACTAAAATATCCCAAAATATTATTTAAAAAAAAAAAAAAAAAAAAAAAAACCAAGGACTTTTCACAGTTAACAGATAATTGTGTGAAAGTGAGGGACAAGAATGGTCAGAGAAGTAAAGAAGAAGAAATTTATTGTTGCACCACAACAATTGCCTAGTGCACACAATCTTGTCTGTCTGACAAAACATTGTCTGTTGAAATTCATTAACATGAACTCTACAATAAGAAAGCCATTTCTTTAAATAAGTTATCAGGAATGTAAACTGATGAAAATGATAAGCTTACGGTTAGCAGCAGTTTGTTTTGTAATGTTAGCACTGTTGCTGCAAAGCTTTGTTCCAGCAGGATCTGTTTCATGACATGCAGTCACCTATAAATGAAAAAATACCCCACCGCACCCCCAAAAAATCATGAAAAAAAAATAACATTGGATTTTATATTTTAAATCCACAAAACATTTATAAATATATAAATATAAAAACCATGCAACGTTTTCACATTGTAATTTTTTATTCCACTTGTGATATGCTATAATTACATGCCATTTTGTGCTGAACTGATACCATAATCCATTTATAGTATGATCCTGTTAGAACTTGACTATCATGAGAGCTGCTCTATAGTTTTAATTATCATGGAGGAGATGTCCAACATCTACAGCAATCAATCCCAGCTCATCTGTGAAATCCTGCACCCATCATCTTGTATTTCTACACATCTATCTGATATCATGCTGATATGATATCACAATGATCTTCCCTATTTCGGCTATCATGTAGTTTATAAGTAGCCTATACTAAGGCTTACTATATGCGTTTCCACGGCTCAAGCGGAAGCCATTATGACAGAGATGAAAGTTTGTCTAACGTTTGCAATTTGAAGTGGATACAAAAGTGAATTTAAATCATTTTTTTTTTTTTTCTATTGGATTATGTGTATTTTGAAGAAAAGAATTTTATTTTAGAAATCCCTGATAATTGTTATGTGCTATAATGTAGATAAAATTATGATGGTGAAACTTATACATCAGTGCTCATTGAAGTTTCCACCTCGTGACTTGTTGTAGGAATAAATTGGCTCCCAGTATTCTGTTGTTATTATTATAAATAGAAAGATTTGATTAGTTTTGACAAATTCACTGATGCAGATGGCTTAGAACACACAATTTGATTGAACAATTAATATATTCTACTCTATATATGGAGCCTAACAGAGTACCAGCTATAGAACTCAGTAATTCAAAGTGGTCAAGATCTCCTTATCTTAAGATAAAATTAATAAAAGCAAAGTAATTTCACTGGATGTGTAATAACTGGAAACTGGGGAGATTGTCCCAGCTGATAAATTTGTTGAGCTATTATATGAGCAAAAATATTGAAGATGTTACTTTTGATATGTTACTGTTGACGTCTATACCAGAATTTGCGATATGCGGATGACACAGTCTTAATAGCAGAGATAGAATGAACTACAAGAAATGATAGACATAATAGTAAAATAAAGCAACAAGAAAGGTCTCAGTCTGAATAGTAAGAAAACAGAAGTATTGGTCGTATCGAAGAAACAATCACGCAGCATAAAAATAAACAGGACAAACCTGAAACAAGTGCCACGTGTCAAATATTTGGGCACAATAATAACATCAGATGGAAGATGCACCACATAAAGAAAAAGCTGTATAGCTCCAGAAAAAAATAGCATTTCAGAAAATGAAAAACGTCTTGTGCAACAAAACTAGGTTAATACAACTGAGAAAAAGAGTTCTTTGATGCTATATAGAGCCAATTCTGACATATGAAAGTGAATCAGGGACAGTAAACAAACAAATGAAAAGACAATTTTAGAGGCCACAGAGATGGGATTTCTCAGAAGAATGTTGAAAGTTCCCTGGATAGCTAAAAAGACCAACGAGGAAATTCTCAAGGAGGTCAACACAAAAAGGGAGCTTCTAAAAAACATCAAAAAGAAACAATCAACATTTTTCTGGCACATCATGAGAAGAGGAAAGTTGGAATACTTGATTACAACTGGCAAAATAATAGGAAAGAGAGATCATGGATGACAAAGAGAGAAAATACTAGATAACTTGGTGGCATGGCATAGAAAACAGTCAACAACAGAATTGATATGATGCATGGTGGATAGAAGACTGTGGAAGCACATGATCGCTTACACCAACCGATATAGAACATGATGATGATGATGATTCCAACTTTAGCAGTCATCTTTCTGAACAACTACAGGAAAGCCAGAAATTACACATATAAGCTAGAACAACAAGCTAGAACCTCAAAGAAGAGAAAAATAAGAAAATTTAGTCAGCAGTAGCTTTTGTCATGATGACCAGTTCTGCACGTGAAGTTCTTTTCATGGAAACTAATATTTATTTTTTCAAAATATGTGTGCACTTATCTTTCAGTCATTTAGGATGTTCATTAACCATTTGAGCAAGCAACATAATAAACTATTTGGTGCTTATTAGTTTGTGTTTATATTGTGCTATGATCTCTGCCAATAGTCTGTTCTTTAGAGTACACTATTAAACCTATATACGGATTTAAAGCACAAGAACTGTTTACAATTTGTTTGTCCATTCTTTGGGATCTTCTTCATTCTGGCAGAAAGGATTCAATGAACGGTAGCGTGAAATTATATTTATTCTAAAATAAAATACTTAATAGTGTATATGCAGTAATAAGTTAAGGCCAAACTCTTAATATATCAAACTTGAGTGCTTAGCACACTATTATATGGCCCAACAATCATGTCGATGCTCAGAAGTCAAAGATTAAGATGGCTGGGGCACGTCCAGCGAATGGAAGAAAAATGCATCCCCAAGCAAATGGACATAAAAAGAGGAGTAAGACAAGGATGCATCCTATCACCAAGCTTGTTCAATCTATACACTGAGCAAATCTTTAAAAACATCTCAGAGATACCAGGCCTAAACATTAATGGAAAGATAATCAATAACCTAAGATATGCTGATGATACTGTTCTACTAGCAGAAAATCCTAAAGACCTACAACAATTGCTTAATGTGATAAACATAACAAGCAAAAAATATGGACTAGAAATGAAAATCAAAAAGACTAAAACTATGATCATAAACAAAGAAAATTCTCAAGACCTACAATTAAATATGACAGTTGAGGGAATACATCTGGAGACAGTCCAGAGCTACAACTACCTGGGGCATACTATAACCAACGATGGAAAATGCAAAACTGAAATAAACAAAAGAATAGGTATGGCAAAAAGTAATTTTAATGCCATGAAAAATATACTAACAACAAAACAAATAGCAGGGCTGAAACTAAGAATGACAAAATGTTACGTCTTCTCAATATTGCTGTATGGTGCAGAAACATGGACATTAGACAAGAAACAGAACAGAAAATTGAAGCCTTTGAAATGTGGATTTATAGAAGAATAGGTAGAATTGGATGGAAACAAAAAAGATAACAAACGATGAAGTTTTAAAACAACTGAAAATAAAAAGAGAACTACTAAATACAATTAAGACAAGACAAATTACATTTTTGGGGCATATTAAAAGACACAACAGCCTACTAAAAGTAATATTGGAAGGAAAAATACAAGGTAAAAGAGGCAGAGGCAGACCAAGACTAACATGGACAAGTAACATCAAAAGATGGACAAGTCAATCTATGTCAGCCTGCACCATCAAAGCAAGAAACAGAGTAGAATGGCGATCCATGGTAGCCAACCTTCGTTGCGGAGAAGGCACGCGATGATGATGAATGTAATGCATACTGACTACTAAAAGTATTGACGACCCTTGTGACGTTATGAAGCAATATGAATATGGCAGCAGATGCACAGGCCTGTGTTCTATGTAAACTGACCTAGCCTATACATCTTGTGGTGCTAACAACAAAATTACTCATTGTTTGCAAGGTTAGATTGGAATCGGACCCATAATTCACCAGTTCTTATCATCACTGCAATAGATGGTGCTCCAGCTAGGAAGGGTAAAACTAAAGGTCTCATTGAAGCTCCTGGAGACAGATGAATGATATTCTGCTTTTTCTACATGTACATTGCATTATTCACAGGGAATATCTAGTTGCTATTTTTTAAATTAGAACACCTAATGTAAGTAGTTCTAAATAGTAACAATTTTCATTGTTTAAGTTTAATACCGGCAATTTTTTCTCCAAGAGATGAATTGTGATGAGATTTCTAATATACATCATGATTTTGTTAGTAAGATGGCTCTCATTAATGTATTAACTCTTTCAGTACGGAAGGTTTTTATCACTGCAACGTAAGAGATTTCAGAGACAAAGCTTTTTCATGGACTTTATGTTTTTAAACCCTAGATTACGACTATCGATTTTAAATCCTATTATTACTACTATTTCATCAAAATGTGCAATTTTACAACAAAAATCCTAGCAATTTTGAAAAAAAGATGCATTTTTTTGCTACAAATTGATCTTTGTAGGGTATTGTGAATATGATTTTAATCATTTACAAGCCGTAGGGCTCCGATCCTGGGCTGCAATGCAATTGCATAGCACTAGTTTTTTCCCACCCTTCTTTGAACCATCTCAGTCATTTGTTGCCTGTCCTGCATCTTCAAAAGGTCGATGGATGGGATGTACTTAGACAGTCCACAAGAATTTTAAACAAAGAGCGTGTGCGTGCGTGCATGTGTGCGTGCATATATATATATATATATATATATATATATATATATATATATATATATATATATATATATATATATATATACAGTCGAACCTGTCTAAGGCGACCATTCACGGGACTTTCAAAAACTGGTCCCATAGGACAGGTGGTCCTGCCTCACAGGTTTCACATAATAAATAGAGCGATAAAAAAATTTTTATCCTAAGCACAATGAAAACTAACCTGCAAATCAGCGTAATCCATGAGTAGAACATAGTGCACATGTCGGTCTACAATAGCCACTGGTTGGACACTTTTCATAAAACACGATAGTTAAACACACAAAAATATTTTGTCGAATCACTGATATTCGTTCTTCCAGCGTTAATGCTTTTGGTTTTACACTTTTGACACTGGCCATTTCCTATATTGTGTGTAACACTTTTAAAATCCACAAAAATAATTCACTGAGATACTGTACATGTACGTGAATACACTCTAAGCGGGCAATGACTAATTCTTTAGTTAATTCCTGTAATTTATACGGGCCACGCAATGGTCTACTCTGGTCTAGACGGAACCGCGAAGTGATGTCACTTCACGAATCATAGATCTGCGTCTGCCGTGTTTCTCACACCAGTATTGACTGATAAATGTAACACGTCCCACTGTAATCTGGGACTCACTAAATACGGGAAAACTTCGACACCTGTAGACACCTGTGTCGATCGTTTATGGCTCCCAGCGAGACGGAGGAGGACTGGCTGGTCAGTGTATCGTTATCTCGGTCTATTACCTGCGTGTCGTAAACGGGATAAATAACATTGGCGGCGGTTAATTAGCCTGGTCTCTGGTCGCGTCATACGGTGAGCGCCGTAATCAGTGTTAGCATATAGTAAAAAAACTTGGGGAAATTGTAGACCCGGTCCTATAACCAGGGAAACGCTTTAAACAGGTGGTCCTAAGACCAGGTTCGACTGTATATATATATATATATATATATATATATATATATATATATATATATATATATATATATATATATATATATATATATATATATATATATATATAGTCAGAACATGATGACTAATCAGGGGTTACCAGCAGGAACATTTGGAAGATACAAGGGTCGAAAAAATTTGCAGACAGCAAATAACCCAATTCCACAAAAAATGTGTTTTGAAGCTGTCATTTTTATGATGTAGTAGTAATGTAGGGTTAATATCAATATAAATAGTTTATTTTTATCTAACACATAACATTATTAATTTTTAGATAATTGAACAAGGAATTAGATTTCATCAATAAATGACATGACATGTTAAAAAAAAAATGTAGGATTAATAACCAAAATAAAAAATCAATAAAAAAAGTAAAATGAGACTTGCCAACTTAAAAACATAAATATCGGGTCAAATTAATCCAATATGAATAATTTTGCTAAAAAAATCATTTGTAATGTGTCTTGAACAGCCTTTAAGGTTTTGTTGATGTAGCAAAAAAATAATTTTTTTTTTTGTCATTCACAATCACAATGTATTCCTCTTCACTGTAATCTTGTAATCACAAGTATCCATCATGAAACATTATTTTTATTTTATAAATCCAAATCCAAAACACTTATCCCGTTGTTGGTATTGATACTTTTACTATTGGTCGTTTCAAAATATTTTGAAGGTGTTTAAAATTCCATATCTCTGCAACCAATTGATTGATAATGCTGAAATTTTGCATATGGTCTTGTGATTTTTTGGTCCCAAGAAGTACATTCATTTCCTCACCAACAAACGTACAGTTTTAAATATTCTTTATTTGAAGTATACAAATTTAAGGCATTTTGGTCAAACCATATATTTGGAGGAATTACCGCTTCATATGAGTGAGCACCCACGGACTTGTCATCTTGAACGTAATGCGCGCCAATTTCCCTGTTTTAAGCACTAAAAAACACATAAAACGCGTCATAGTTATAATTTTATATCCGGTGCATCCCATTTCCTGTCGTTTTGTTGTGATTTATGTGCAACGGCGTATCCTAATTATTGGGTAATTTCGTTAAATTTGTGATCTGTTAGTCAATGGGTATAAAAGTAAAGTTCCTTACATTGCAATCAGTGGCAATAAAGGTGTATAAATATTTTTGCATAGAAGCTAAGCGTGGAAAACTGTATCGAAGCATCTCAAAGCCAGAAAAGAGAACTATTCACGCATTGGGTATAAGCAAACGCTTTTTCAAACAAGTGCTTAAAGCTAATGGAGTGTCCAGTTCAATCAAGACTAGGACGCTAGGAAGAAAGAAAGTAGTAGATAGTTTTGACAAGGAAGTGATTAGAAGAGCAATTTGTAAAATGTTCGATTCCAAAGAAACTGTGACTTTAAGAAAACTGAAAATTCGACTGAGAGCAGAAAATGACATTGTTGTGTCAAAAACAACATTATGGAGAACTGTTAGAAGCATCGGTTTTACGTTTAGAAAGTACGATAGTGGTAGAAATGTCATCTGCGAGAAGCCGCACTTAGTTTCTATGAGGAGTAAATATTTACGTGAAGTACGGGAAATGCGTAACCAAGGTTATGATATTGTATTTCTAGATGAATCTTGGATAAATTCTCACCACACAAGTGCAAAGGAATGGCAGTTATCAGATGGAAGTATTAAAAGATGTGTACCCACTGGAAAAGGACAGCGTATTATAATGGCACATGCAGGCAGCCGAAAAGAAGGGTTGGTGAAAAATGCAGAACTTATATTCACCTCTAATTATACTGACAACAGGGACTATCACACCGAGATGAATGGCCATATATTTAGAGAGTGGATTGAAAATACTCTTCTTCCAATTCTAGACAGACCATCCTGTCTGGTAATGGACAACGCGTCGTACCACAACGCTGTGGCAGAAGAAGACAAAATTCCTACATCTACCAGTACAAAAGATGTTATAAAGATTTGGCTAAGAAAGGAAGGAATTCCATTTAACGAGGGATTTTTGAAACCTGAATTACTGTCACTTGTTAAGAAATCGCAAAAGACCAAAGTATTCCAAATAGACAAAATCATTCAACAGCATGGTCATACGTGCTTGAGACTACCCCCTTATCATCCACAATTAAACCCCATTGAACTCGTTTGGGCAAAAATTAAAGGGCAGGTGGCAGCTGAGAATACAAGTTTTAAACTATGCGATATAAAAGGACTGACATATGCTGCTCTATCACAGATTGACAAAGATTTTTGGTGCAAATGTGAAGATCATGTCTTAAAAGAAGAAAATGACTATTAGAAAAAAGATGGACTATCGTTCGTTCAGCCCAGATTAGTAATCAATATGTTAGACTCCTCTGATTCAGAATAAATGAAATAATAATGGACGTTTTTATATGTCCGCATGATCAATCTTTAGCTAAAGTTGATAACGTTTTGAAAATGTAAAGATTCTTGATATGTGTACTGCAGGCATGCAAAGAAACTAAATCACTTTCATATGTCTTGTTTACGTAAAATAATGAAAGTCACATGGAAAGACATAAAACGAACAATGTAGCTCTTTACAGTGAAGAGGATCCCGTGCTTACATCGGACTCTTTAGTCACATGCGTACCCATAAACAATAACTTTGCTTGATATGTCATGCTCGTTATCGCTCGCAACGGATAATTAATTTTTAAAAATGTATTCTTTGTTGTATATTGTTTAAATAGTTTTCATTAATGGAACTGTTTATACGCTGATTTGTTTTAGACCGTCTGTAAAGGCTATAACATTGACATTCTCATAGTATTTTAAAGAAAGTAAACAATAGAAAGTAAACAGTTGATAAACGCCTCCAACTTTCAAGTTGTGTAGAGACGCCTATGTCGAGAAGCTGATTTCCATTAATGTACGGTAAATTATTTTCTCCAGGAGCAAAAAGATCCGTAAATTCACTGAGATCAAAGGAAAGTGCTGCTTCATGATGAAGCATACTTCCTACATCATTAAATTTTGTGAAATCGGTGGGACCTTGGAAAAACAAGGCCAGATGCAAAAAATCATGTTTGTAAGTGCAGGGAAAGAGGAGATATTTCATGTTAATCGTGAACATTTAGATTTGAAACGACCAATACCATTTTTCCAAACACTTACTTCTGTAAATGTAATGTGTTCAGTGAAGTCTTATTCTGTCTGCAATGGAATGGTGGGAAAATTGAGGTTACACATTGTCTACACTTAATATTTTTTATGCACCCAAGGATGATGAGCATTGCCTTATTTTGTATATTTTCCAATCATTCCACTAGTGTATTGTTGAGAGTCAAGATCGCCAGTGTATACTCATTCCCATACAGGATCAGCCAGATATAAGAGAACATGACACTGCTCAATTTGCTCTGTTGTCATGATCCTCATTGCAGACAAGCCATTTCTGACTCTCAATGCCACCTGGCATGGTGAAAACAAGCTCCAATCAAACGACACTACTATTTATTTGCTATTGATTTATTTGCATCAACATTCCACTCCGAACATGTCCATCGATGCTCAGATCCCCTCCTCAGTAAGTCCCACAGTGCCCAGCGACTGACGACTCCAGTTCTGTGTTGGTTGATTAGTCTTCTTACACACCCACTAAGTTTCTCGTTTCTACTTGTGCCCATCTTAACTCCCATCTCTTTCATCCGAAGGAGTGGTGTGGACTCAAGGTCATGGTTGTCGAAGTCCTGTGTCCTTCCCACTTCCCGGAGGGCACTAATGATGTCCGCCTGATCCATTGGTTGACCATCCTCAACAATAGCACAGCTAGTCAACCTGTCCGCTCTTTCATTTCTCCCTACTCCCGTATGTCCTGGGACGTAGACAAAGGTGACCTTACATATTTTTGACTTTTGCAATGACTCTACCCATTGCATAAGTACAGAGTCAGCCTCCACTTTTTAATTCATGCTCATCAAATCACTCAGTATACAGGCGTGGGTGTAGTCTTGTTGCAAAAGCAGCAAAGGTTTCAATGCTTACATGGAAGGAGGTCTAAATTTGTCAATGATGGCCACTCTGGCAATGCCACATCCTACTATATTTTTTTTAATCGCTCTGTACAAGATAAATAAAAACGGTCTACCCTTGTTTTTGTCCACCCTCTGCCAGGTAAGATCTAAGCACCTATAAATCAACAACACAGTTAATCTTCACTGTGCCACTCACACTTCTGCGAAGCTGTCAGAATAACTTCATTGGTTTGTCCGTGCACACCCTCTCACATAAAATTGCCCATTTCTAACCTTTGACTTTCTTTGCTAAAGTTTTTAAAAAAGCTGACTTTCATATCCAAATTCAACAAAAGGATGTGTTCAGTTTGGGTGTGCTGTTTTTCTTCTTCTTGGCTATCTGCCATTTCTCAACTGTTCGCTATTTATCCCACCAAACCCTTTCCACCTCATCGGTCCAAAATGGGGGCTGCCCCCAATTTTTCATTATAGAGTTGTGAATGCTATACTTATTGTGCCTGGTCTTGCTAACAATGTCTGACTTGATATGTCATACATAGAGGACTGTATCCATGGCCTGTGTTTCTTGGGTCTACCCTTTTCTGCCAGTATACTGCAAGGACCATGATTTCCTAGGACACTAGGAAGTGGAAACCAGAGCCAGATCAATAACACTGTCTCCATTTCATGTATATATAAAGTAATGTACTAATTAACAAAGATCGTTGAATATAAGAGTCTAGAATTTCTGCCCTATGTGTCATCTTTGGCACAAAAAGACAATAGATAGATAGAATGTACATCATAAGTAAAAATATTTTAAAGTTGACACATTGAAGAGTTAGAGATGCATGGTATGACAAAAGATTACCTGAATCTCATATGATTGATAATGCTCCAGATGTAATAATGTGACCTCTGTATCATATACTATGACTTCCTGTTTCATATTAGAACTGAAAGGCTCAGTGGTAATTATGCTGCTGGCATTGTCATCAATTTTAATTAAAGTTCCATATTTGGAAACAAAACGTGAAGGAGAAATTATTGGATTGTTGAAGTCAAATCCAGGGTTGGAAGAGCTGTCATGTTGTGGTGCAACAGTTGTGAGCAAATCTACGCTAGTATTAAGAGGAACAATACAATCGCGTCTGTGAAAAGAAAGATAAAAAAAATTTTGTCTAATTTATTTTAATGTTTTCATGCAAAGAGTCCAAAAAAATTTCTGATTATACACAGTTTTGCATAGGAGCCAGTAGTGGGGTTTGGTATACACTCCAAGTATGATGACAACTTTACAAAGAAGGAACACAACAAACTACTGACATTTGGGCCTGCGGCCTTCTTCAGAACACGGGGACAACGACAACAAATGGTGAGGCACAGATTTATCTATAGCTACATGTTGGATGATAAAGTTAGGGAGAGGTGGACGGAGAGATGAGAGATAGGATGGTGAGATGAATAAGGTATAATATTGTTAAATTATAAAAAGAAAAAAGTAAAGTACCCCAGTCACGCCAAGTGGCGTATAGGGAATATGGTGTTAGTGACCATATATTTTACAGACCCTCGGCACATGATTTTTGGGGTAATGTGGTAGGTATTACGCCCGTGCCGCTTTACTTTCCCAGAAAAAAATCTGGTACACATTAAAGGCTGGGTGAAGCCGTCGGTTGGGATCGAATCCTACCTCTTGTCCTTTGTAGTCCAGTTCACTAACCACTGAGCTATCATGGCTCCATTGTTGATTTAGTTGTCATGACATTGTTGTCTTAGTGCAAAGGCAGTATCTGTACAACTCCAATTTCTCCAAGTTCTATCAGTCTCATTTAGTTGTGGTCAAATTATAGATCTTACGTCTTTTAACTAGTATATTTCAAAATATTTTGTTGGCATGACTTAATAGTAATATTTCTCTGGATTAAGTACAGTCATGCTTACTACCCTTCTTATTACATATGGGTATGATAGTGGTGTTCTCCCAATTCTGGGGTGCTTCTCTTTTTATCAATACTGTGTTGTATAATTGATACAGCCAAACTACACCTGTGTCTCCAACAGATTTCAATAGTTTGGTTGGTTAACATCAAAGGCTAGCCACCCTATTCACTGCTGTTGTTCTTAACCCTACATTCTATCTATCTATCTATCTATTGACCTTTCGAGCCGTAGCCGGCCTATAGGGGATAGACCAAGATACACCTTCTCCTATCTGAATTTTTGTTCTAGCAGTTTTCTTTTAAAGATATTTTATCAAATCTCGCCATCTGTCTCTGTTCTGTGGAAACAGCTCTATCTCATTGAGGGAGCCGAATCCTGCTGCTCTTGCCTCTCTCATCAATGTTCTTCTCAGTATCTCCCTGGGTCTTCCTCTTTTTCTCTTACCTGTTGTTTCCCATATGAGGACTTGCTTTGCTATTCAGTTATTATCTCTTCTCATCACATGTCCAACGTATGACCATCGTCTTTTCTTTATTACTGAAGATATTAGTGGTTGATTGGCGATTTCTCTAATTTCCTCATTTGTTTTGAATTCGTTCCACGCGATACCAAGTATTTTCCTTAGACATTTATTTTCGAATGCGTTCAACTTTTCTATATCTCTTGTTGTTTTCCAGCTTTCACATGCATACGTAAGGGTTGATAGTACATTTGATTTGAATAGCCTAAGTTTTTAACCCTACATTACAATTATGATATAAAAATGACCACTTCAAAGCATTTTTTAAAATTCTACAGTTTCTGCATGTACATTTTTTTCCTAATTGTTTCTGCTGGTGACCCCTGAATAGCTACTGTGCCCAGATTTTTTTACCCAAAGTTGTGGTAATGTAAGTTGTGTATGGTTTCTCATTATTCTTAGTAAAAATTTAGGCTGAGTGAAGTGAAAAAAAATGACTTCTTTCATTTCATTTTAGACTGTGAAACTCTCGTAGACATCAATCAAGCCTTTGAAGCCACTGGATTGGCAACGAATATCAGAAAAATACAAGTGCCCTACTAATAATGTTACACATTTTTTTAGGAGCTCCCTTTTTGTGTTAGCCTCTTTGAGAACTTCCTGATTGGTCTTTTTAGCTGTCCAGGGAACTTTCAACATTCTTCTGAGAAATCCCATCTCTGTGGCCTCTAATCGTCTTTTCATTTGTTTGTCTACTGTCCATGATTCGCTTCCATAGGTCAGAATTGGTTCTATATATTGAGTTATTGAGTTATTGAGTTATATGCGGGTCATCATCATTGCACTCCGAACATGTCCATAGGTGCTCAGATCCCCTCCTCAGCAATTCCCTCAGTGTCCAGCGACTGACGACTCCAGTTCTATGTTGGTTGATAAGTCTTCTTACACGGCCACCAAGTTTCTCATTTCTGGCTGTGCCCATCTTAACTCCCATTTCCATCATCCGAAGAAGCGACGTTGATCTGTGTTTGTCGAAGTCCCGTGCTCTTCCCACATCTCGGAGTGCATTGATGATGTCCGCCCGATCCATCGGTTGCCCGTCCTCAACGACAGCGCAGCTAGCCAACCTGTCCGCTCTCTCATTTCCCCGCACTCCCGCATGTCCAGGGACATAGACAAAGGTGACCTTACGTATTTTGGATTTCTGCAACGACTCTACCCATTGCATGCGTACAAAGCCCGCCTCCACTTTTTTTATCATGCTCATCGAATCACTCAGTATACATGCGTGGATGTAGTCTTGTGACTCTAACCATTTGAATGCCTTGGTCACTGCCATCACCTCCATTGTCATGCTACTCGTGGTCATGGCGTATGCACCACTGTCTTCCTTGGCCATTCTGCCTGCCGAACGTGCTGTAAATGCCCATGCACTTCTTTCGTGTCGTCTTACAGATCCGTCTGTATAGATGACTGCATCTTTCTCATCGGTGTTATCGCAGATGAGACCGTTGACCTCAGCATTAACCACGACCGGGTTCTGTTCCCTACTTTTCCTGTCGAGTGTGACAATACATGAGAAAGTCCCCTTGAATGTCGTAGGCACCGTATCCACTCCTCACCAACGCTGAGATTGGTAAGCCCACAGACCTGTTTGATGACATCTTCTGCTCGGCCCACCCATGATTTGCCTCTTTTTAGCCTGGTGCCTTTCTCTGTGTTGAGCACGTGGTGCAATGGATGCTCTGTATCTGTACTAATCTTCAGGTATGCTCGTGCTCTCCAGATCTTGATTCTGTCATCCATGGTTGGAAAGTCAAGAAGATACCTCATTGCCACACAGGGAGTGTCCCTCGTACATCCCAGGATAATGCGCATGGCTTCATTTTGTATTTTCTCCAGCCTATCAATTTGAGTCGTACTAACAGTAAGAATGGCCAGGGCATACTCGATTGGTGCGAGGACTAATCCCTGGAACAGAAGAGTAAGTAGCCTCTGCTCGATGTTGGCAGCTGCCATGACCTTCAAGGCGGCTAATCCTTTGCGGGATTTTGTTATCACATGGTCGACGTGGTCCCGAAAACACAGGCTGCGATCAAACTTAACTCCGAGGTATGTCATCAACTTGTCCCTGGTCACCTCATCAGCTCCCATTCGTACTACCGGTGTGGTCGTATTAACGATATGATTGTTAAGGGAGAACCATGAAACTGATGCTTTATTAGGACGATCACGTCCCAACAGCTGGATGGGAGGGGAAGAACTATGACTTTTGCTGATGATATTCTGGTATATCGACAGGGAAGAGACAGACGGGGAATCGCCTCCACAATGCAAGACGAACTCGATCGCATTTCTTCCTGGTGTGGGGTTTCAGGTGCCTTGGTTAATCCTAATAAAGCATCAGTTTCATGGTTCTATATAGCACCGATGAACTCTCTCATTTTTATTGACAGATTTGTTGCATAAGATATTTTTCATTTTCTGAAACCCATTTTGGCCTGAGCTATTCTGCTTTTTATTTCTGTGGTGCATCTCCCATCTTCTTTTGATGTTTGTTGAATCGATTGTTTGAGCATTTCCCACTGTTCCTGGATGTCCTGTATTTTCTCAATAGCATTATATCTAATTTGTACTATCGTGCTGTACTTATCACTCATCTGTTTATCTACTTTTAGCATATCTAGTTCTAATTTTATATTTCTTGGTGATTTCTGTGCCTTCCATAGTTTTATTCTTATCTTTCCAACTACTGGTACATAGTCACTATTGCAATCTGCTCCTGGCCTTGTTTAAACAGATGTTAGCCCATTCCTAAATCTTCTCTGTACCAGTATAAAATCAATTTGATTGTGTACTTTTTTGTCTGGGCTTTGCCATGTCCATAGTCGCCTAGGGTGTTGTTTGAACAAGGTGTTACCTATAATCATTTCATGTGTCTTTGCCCAATCTATCAATCTATCCCCTCTATCATTCGTCTCTCGAAGGCCACGCTCCCCCCGTCACATTTTGCACTTTAGCTGTTCCTACCTTTGCATTGAAATCCCCTGATATAATAGTTATTTTTAGGTTGGATATATGGCCTGAAATTAAACCCCATCACACTGTGGCTACCAGTGAGTGGTTACATTGTCAATTAACAGGGAGGCCATCAGTCTATCAATCTAAATGTATGTTCGGCTCCTTCTTAACCTCATTTGCTGGCTATCTTAAATTACGAAAATTAGTTTGCTGTCTCGCCAACAACCAGGGAAATTTCCTCCGTCATAAGAAAAATAAATGGAAAGAATACAAATTTCTTTAAAATTTGAGCAATTAAAAATTTTAAAAAAAGCCCCTTTTGTACAAGACCACAGCACTTTTTACGATGTGCACTTTTAACGATGTGCACTTTTAACGATGTGCACATATGTATCTGATCCAACAGCAAAGGAAACAAATACAACACAAAGGAGTCACCAGAATTAGAAATTAGGAAGGTAAGAGGGGAGAATGTTTGTACGCTGCAAATTGTCAAATTTAAAGAATTTGTATTTTGAGGTTGTAATTTTTGCAACCGTCTCATAATCTATGGTTATTGGCAAAAATCACTGGACAAGAAGAGTCTAGAATATCTACTCAAAGTGTTATCTTCAGTTCGAACGATGAGATAGGGAGACAAATAGTCAGAAATATAGCATAGCTAAGTTTAATACCTCAATTCCCTAAATGAAGAGGATATGCTACACAGATTACTTGAACTATGGCACTATACAAAGTACTAATTACTAATATTAGCTTAGATTGCTAGCAAACTTCATGTAACTTACTCCCACTTCTTGTAGAACACACTAGATTGTAGATCATTCTCAAGGGCAATCTCCAATTCATTCCTTCTCTGCTGTTTCAGCAATTCCTCTTCAGGAATAGGACAACCACAGCAAAGAAGAGCAGGTTTTGCCTCTGTTTCCCATACATTTTTTTCTTCAGCTAAGGCTTTTGCTTTTGCTTTCTGAACATCTTTATTGTTGACAACTGCTAAGATAGTAGAAATAAAAACATCATTAAATCACTCTTCTTGCTTGCTTTATTCTTATCCTGGAACAAAACTACATAAAAAATTACAAAATCAACTTTAACTGCTTGGAATAAAATATAGCTTGACAGTGCGGCGTTAAAATTGCTCAGAAATTAATACAAAATATTTAATTTGTCAACTTATCTTTCCAAAGTGATAAGTTAGAAATAATTCTTTTATTCTATTACACAAGCTGACCTTAAGCATTTTTGTTATTTACAATTTTGTTTCTAATGGTTTTCGAAATTTTAAAAGAACTTGAATTAATTTTAAAATAAGTTACAATTTTTATTCATTCTTATAATGAACTTCCTCTCCCCTCATTTTTTGTTATGCCTTTGATGACAATTTTTTAAACATCAAAACTGTATCAGTTTATCTATGGTTCAAAACAATTTGTTAACACCTTTATTATGAAATATAGAATGACATTCAGGTGTTAATCACACCTGTAACCCTAGATTACAATACCTATCTGTAAATCACATTTTGATGATGCTGTAATAAAAAATTACTCAAGACTAAACAGATGAACAAATACAAGCATACTATGAAGATCTAAATTTTGGTTACGGTTAATCAAAGGCCTCAGCATCACTGCAAACGAATGGAAATCCATAATTGCTCAACTGCCCGTGCCAATGGAATCATCTGAATTAACATCTCATTGAATATTCAAACAAAGAAAGGCAGCTGCAGTCCCCATTGTAGCAAACACAGCACATGTCAAAAGACAAGGTGCATTATAGCACCGACAGTGAACGCATCTGAACTGTGCTCCGTCATACGATATCATCAACAATCTGAATACAGAAACAACATATGGATGAATCACACAGCTCACTGTGTGCACAGAGCACTGCTCAGTAGCTCCGGCAGAAAGCCAGACTTGAAATATGAGGAAGCTGCAACAAGGAACACTTTTCAGACAGATTTAAATAAAGTTATGAAGCTAGTGAAATCTTCAGATGTCTTGATTATAATGGATGAAATGAATGCTAAAGTAGGAAAAGGTAAATATAAGGACCATTATAGGAAATCATGGTTTAGGAAATAGAAATGAAAGAGGAGAAATAATACAATTTTGTGAAGAAAACAGGCTAATAATATGTAACACCTGGTCCTGGTCAAGAAGTGGAATCAAATAGACTACATAAGGATAAAAGATAGGTTCCGTAACAGCGTAAGGAAAGCCAAAACCTATCCAGAAGCAGATATCAGCTTAGATCACAACCCTGTAATGATTAAAGTGAAAGTCAAACTAAAGAGAAACAAACAAAAGACTAATCCATCAACAATACCACTTGACATAAGAGCTTTAAATCAGAAAGATGTTAAAGATATTATTATTACTTATTCAATACAAGTAAAATAACACATATCAGATGCTGCTAGAAGAAAAGATTGAGCAGTACAGAAGACAAAATCCTAATGAAAAAGTTACAACCAAAAGGCAATGTATAAAGAAAAGGATACAAGAAGTTTGCAACTGCTTATCCAAAAGGGAAAATAACAAAAAACAAAAATCGATAACTGACGCGATCTAGGAAAAAAAGGAAGAAAGAAGACAACAGAAGAGCACTACCCAATGCAACAAAATAGATAATGTACAATGTGCATAAAGGTACAATGTGCTCATCTAAAGATGTCTAGAAATCAAAATTATGGAAAATAAATAATGAATAAATAAATAATGATGATTTAAGAAGAATGCACACAGAAATAAAGAGAATGACTAGAAAAATTTTAAAAAGCCATTAAAAGGATGTATTGCAACCACACACAAAAAATGAACAATGCTAATGAACAACAAAGATATAATTAATAGGTGGTAAGAATATATAATAGAATTATTTTATGAGGAATGGGATAAAAAAAACTAATTATAAAATATACATCAAGCTATAAAATCTTAAAATCTGAGGTGGAAAAAGCTATACAAACAATGAAAATTGGAAAAGCTGCAGGACCTGACAACATACAAATAGAGATGATACAGGCACTAGAAGATTTTGGCATTAAAATGATCACAGATATATGTAACAACATATACCATACAGGATACACACCAAATGAACTAAAAACATCAACCGTTATTGCATTGTCTAAAAAGAATGGTGCAGTTGACTGCAGTGATTTTAGAACAAGTCTAATGAGCCATGTAACAATTATCTTGCTAAAAGTTATACATTGAAGGATTATTCAGAAATAAAATCAATATTGAATTACATATATATAATATTGAACAACAATTTGGATTTAGGAAAAACAGTGGGACAAAAGAAGCCATATTCTGCATTAGATCATTAATCAAAAAGTACGCAGAAGTAAACAAAGCAATATATGCCTGCTTCATAGACTACACCAAAGCTTTTGATAGAATACACCATAAACAACTTATAGAATGTCAAAAAGATATACATCTAGATGACATAGAAATATGACTAATATGTAATTTATCATCTTATTTCCTTCCTCATTTGCCTTTCAGAGTCGAGGGGAGATATAATTTGTGGTCTTTTGCTCTTCTGTTCGCCTCTGCTGCTGTTATGTTTCCTAGTGCTTCTAATATTCCATCCATCCATCTTTTTCATGGTCGACCATTGGGTCTGATATTCTCACATTTGTTGAAGGCTCGTTGTGTTGTGTTTTGAACCTTCTGCCTTGTCACGTGGCGAAACCATTTTATCTGTTGTTTCTTTATATATTCTATGGCGGGGGCTATTCCTAGCATTTTTCTGTTCTTCATTTCTTATCTTATCTCTCAGATTGTTTCCTGTCATTCATCTAACACATTTCATCTCAGTAGAGATTATTTTTCTTATTGTTCTTACATCTAGGGTCCAGGTCTGGCATTGGTAGCACAACGGTGGAATGAAGATTGTATTGTACAGTGCTTGTTTTGCCTCTAGAGTTATTTCCCTGTTGGACAATAATGGTGATAACTGTTCAATGATTTGACAAGCTTTGTTGCATCTTGATTCTATCTCAGCTGTATGTGAATTATCATTTGTCACTAAACTTAATAGGTATTTGAATTCCTCTACTTGTTTTAGTTGCCTATGGTAATGATAAAATATGTAATTTATACTTGGGGCAAACAGCAATAATATAACAAAGAGAACTCTACACATATTGATATAAAAAGACAGGGATGCATCCTATCACCAAGCTTATTCAATCTATACACTGAGCAAATCTTTAAAAAACATCACAGAGATGCCAGGTTTAAATATTGATGTAAAGATAATCAATATCCTAATATATGCTGATATACTGTATAATATTACTAGCAGAAAATGCTAAAGATCTACAACAATTACTAAATGAAATAAACATGACAAGCAGCAAATATGGATTAGATATGAATATAAAAAAGACTAAAACTGTGATCATAAACAAAGATAATACTCAAAATCTACAAGTGGATATCAAAGTTGAAGGAATAGGCCTGGAGACAGTTCAGAGCTACAACTACCTTGGACATATTATAACCAATGATGTAAAATGTAAAACTGAAATAAACAAAAGAATAGGAATTGCTAAAAAGCTAAAAATTATTTTAATGCCATGAAAAATGTACTAACATCAAAACAAATAACACCAGGACTAAAACTAAGAATAGCAAAATGTTATATCTTCTCAACATTCCTATATGGTGCAGAAACATGGACATTAGACAAGAAAACAGAACAGAGAATTGAAGCCTTTGAAATGTGGATATATAAAAGAATAAGTAGAATTGGATGGGAAAAAAATTTAAATAAATGAAGTCTTAAAACAACTAAAAATTAAAAGAGAACTACTAAATACAATTCAAACAAGACAAATTACATTTTTGGGGCATGTTAAACGACACAACAGCCTACTAAAAGTAATCATGGATAGAAAAATACAAGGTAAACGAGCCAGAGGCAAACCAAGACTAACATAGACGAGTAACATCAAAAGATGGACTAGTCAGCTTATGACAACCTGCACCATCAAAGCAAGAGAACAGAACAGCGCTCCATAGTAGCAACCTTTGATGTGGAGATGGCACTCGATGATGATGATGAGTAGTCAAGTGATATATTTCTGAAAACCAATAAAGCCAGAGTACTGCTTCGGCATAATTAGCTATTTCTGAAAACTACCTTTTTTCTAGGAGAGGCATAAGTGCAGTACAGTTATAATAACCAGCTCAACATCATTTATCAAGTGCCCATTCATCTTCATCACCATGTGCCATACCGGTTGGCGTAGGCGATAATGTCCTTCCACAATTTTCTATCTACTGTGCATTGTATCAGTTCTGTTGATTGTGTGCCATGACACCAAGCTATCCAGTATTTTCTCTCTTTGTCATCTGCAATCTCTCTTTCCCTGTATTTTGCCAGTTGTAACCAAGTATTCCAACTTTCCTCTTCTCATGATGTGCCTGAGAAATGTTTATTATTTCTTTCTGATGTTTTTAGAAGCTCCCTTTTTGTGTTGGCCTCTTTGAGAATCCTTGGTCTTTTTAGCTGTCCAGGGAGGACTTCCATTTCCAAAATGGTGGAATGAAGTTCATGTTCCCTCAACCGCTGCAGAAATTGCATTTACAGACGGATTAATTTCAGCTTTCCAATGCAATTTTCTGCGTTAAAGTCAATCTGATGCTCCACTTAACAAATTTTATCCAATGATGCTGAGTCATACGCACCTCAATATTCCTCTTTGACAAGTCAAGTGTTGTGAATGCGACCTTCCGCTGTCTAGAGTTGATATACGGTTTACGTCAACACATTGAGTGCTGTTCAAAGGCCATCGTTGTAATTGTTTGACGCCAATTATTTATATGTCACAACTCATTAACTCTTTCCGGACTATTATTCGACACCTCGGTTCTATAAAACTGATCATTTCCAACCACTCACCGAAACATCAGTTATTTCAGGTGTAGCTTATTATTTTATTGGTGTTCACTGATTTTTGTTTTTTCGTTATTTCAACCAATACTTGATTTCCGAAAGATGGAGAGTTCTCACTTTCAATTTCTGCTGATACCCACGTGGTCTTAGTTTCAAGCGTTGGAAAATTTTTAATTTATATTCATTGTTTATTTCTAAAATTTTTGTCACATTAATGGCCACGGGCTCTGTTGATTTGAAAGTCGCATTCATAACACTTCTTGCAGTCAACCAAAACGATATAGTGCAGAACAAGCTAGATCTATGTTCGAAACCTTGTTATTGAGTGATTCAGAAATAGAGTATTCATAGTATTAAGACTTGGACAATAATTTTGTTGTGATAATGGGTTGGAATATTGCTAAAAGTTATGATTAAAAAGGTAAAAACGATCTGGCTTAGGTTTAACTAGAGGATGCTGTCTATTCCATCACTATCAGTGTCTCAGAGGAATTGAGTGGCAGTTATTCTGATAACGAAACTGGTACTTTAGGGATATATCACAAAAAATAAGTCCAGTTGTGTAAATAAAAATAATAAACTTGACTTGTAAATAATATTGTTCTGACATCACATAAATTTATAATATTTTTCATTCTGGGACCATTTACAAAAATGTACATAGTTTCGTTATTTGTGGACATAAAATTAATCAAATAAACTGTATTTTGGAGGAATTTGGATTATGTTGTGTAATATTTCGAGACAAATGGATAACAACACATAAAAACATGGAAAAGGGTAAATGAATTACAATATTTTAAATTTAAAATGATCTACCTTGAATATTTAATATTTGAAAAAATATTTTATTCCTTTAAATAATCACATATCATAAATATATTGATATTTTCATTTTCTGTATCCATTTCCCTTTCCGGTGATGTATAACACAAGCCACATTTATCTAAATTATTGTGTGAAGTAGTCAAATGAAAAAGGTATATGGTAAAATTTCTGGGAACAGGAAAATTAACCTGGTCCCAATCTGAAAATTCCTGTTTCCTTATCTGGTCCTGAAAGAGTTAATATGGAGAGCTCGGCCAAGTCAACTGAAGTTTTCACTTTAGAGATTTTGCACCATTTTTCTGTGCGTTGTTGGCTGCATTTATTAGAGTAATTGGGATTTTATGGGCACAGCCATTGTTGTGTGTACTACGTCATCATACTAGCTGATTGTGTATCCCTAAAACGACCATACACTAATAGTGAAAGGCGAAAAGAAGGAGTTTCGTTCATGACTTTGCAGCACCAGGGTGACTCACAGAATTTCATGTTAGTCAGGAGGGATGTTATCTAGATTTAAGAGGGCTACTGTGACATCGAGGGTGGACATGTGAACAGGTTTATAATTTCACAAATTCACATTGCAGGGAGATCATACAGTGTGTTGTTTGATGTGCAACAGGGATAATCCTACGACTGTGTTTCATATGTTTGGATTTGGAGTCAAAAACGATGTCCTAACATCATCAAGCCCTATACATTTTTTAAAAATATGGTGATCATCATTTTCAGGAGGACGTGAACATCCGGTCAATATGGTGGATAGGTGGCAGGAACCATTAAAGGCTATGTCTGAAAAGTGTTCCTTGTTGCAGTTTCCTCATATTCCAAGTCCGGCTTGTTGCAGGAGCTACTGAGTTAAGTGCTCTGTGCACACTGTGAGCTGTGCGTTTCATCTGTTTAGATCGTGTTTCGATATTCCGATTGTTTACAATGAATGATGATATCATATGATGGAGAACAGATGGCTGTGTTTACTTTCTTTGCAGTTTCGCATTACGTCTTTTGGCATGTGCTGAGACTGCTATGATGGGGACTACAGCTACCTTTCTTTGTTTGGGAGATGAGATATTAATTCGGATGATTCTACTGACATGGGCGGTTGAGTAATTATGGATTTTAATTCATTTGCAGTGATACCGGGACCTTCCATAACCATAACCCGCTGTCCAGGGAACTTTCAACATTCTTCTGAGAAATCCCATCTCTATGGTGTCCAATTGTCTTTTCATTTGCTTGTCCACTGTCCATGATTTGCTTCCATAGATCAGAATTGGATCTATATAGCACCGATGAACTCTCTTTCTCATTTCTATTGAATCTGAACACTTGCTCTTAAAAACATCTACCTTAGTTTTATGCAATCATGACATCAAATACAGAATTCCCTCCTGCAAAGTCTGGCCGGAATGTTTTTCTACACTACAACAGCTATAAAAATGACATGACTGTATATTTTATATTACGATCCACCTAATTCACGACATTTGAGTTACTGAGTTATTTTCAGGTCATCATCATTGCACTTTGAACATTTCATCTGCCAGAGGTGCTCAGATCCCCTCCTCAGCAAGTACTGAAATGTCGAGCGACTGACGACTCCAGTTCTGTGTTTGTGGATAATTCTTCCCCACTAAGTTTCTTGTTTTTAGCTGTGCCCATCTTACATCTCTTTCATCCAAAGGAGTGACGTGGACTCATGGTTGTCGAAGTCCTGTGCCCTTCCCACATATCGGAGTGCACTGATGACGTCTGTACGATCACCATCTTCAACGACGGCATAGCTAGTCAACCTGTCCGCTCTTTTATTTCCCCAAACTCATGCATTTCCAGGGACATAGACAAAGGTGACTACGTATTTTTTGCTTCTGCAATGACTCTACCTATTGCCTGCCTCCACTTTTCTTATCATGTTCTTCTTTGATTATTCTGCATGCCGAGTGTGTTGTATATGCCCCTGCACTCCTTTGGTGTCGTATTACGGATCCATCTGTATATATGACTGATATTTTCTGTCGAGTGTTACGATTCACGAGAATTTGCCCCTGAATGACGAAGGCACCGGTATCCATTTCTCGCTAGTGTATATACTGGTAATCAAACAGACCTGTTTGATAACATCTGCTTGGCCCAACCATATTTGCCTCTTTTAGCTTGTCACCTTTCCCTGCGTTGAGCTCGTGGTACAGTGGATGCTCTTTATCTGCACGTTTTTCCAGGTATGCTCGTGCCTTCCAGATCTTGTTCCTGTCATCTATGGTTGGAAAGTCAAGAAGATACCTGATTGCTACAAGGGGAGTGTCCCTTATACACCCCAAGATAATGCACATAGCTTCATTCTGTATTTTCTCCAACCTGTCTATTTGTGTTGTCCTGACAGTGAGATTTGATACAGCATAATCAATTGGTACAAGGGGAGTGTCCCTTATACACCCCAAGATAATGCACATAGCTTCATTCTGTATTTTCTCCAACCTGTCTATTTGCGTTGTACTGACAGTGAGATTTGATACAGCATACTCAATTGGAATGATGACCAGTCCCTGGGAGAGAAGGGTAATTAGCCTCTGCTCAATGTTGGCAGCTGATCCTTTGCAGCTTTTGTTATCACATGGTCGACGTGGTCTCAAAAACAAAGGCTGCGATCAAACTTAACTCCTAGGTACATCATCAACCTATCCCTGGTCACCTCATCAGTTCCCATTCATACCACCACTGTTTCTGTGTTAGCGATAGGATTGTTAATGGAGAATCATGCAACTGATGCTTTACTAGGATTAACCAAGTCTGTCTCTTCCCTGTCAATACACCAGAATGTCATCAACAAATATAGTTCTTCCCTTCCCATTCAGCTGTTGTTTACCTGATAACCAACTTCCACATCTAAGTATCACCTTCCTCTGAAACAGTGATGCAGTGATCCATCTAAGGAGGAAGGGGTACACCGTCAGTTTGAGGTGCATGTGCATGAGGTATTCAAATAGTACTCTTTTGTATGAATCTTTCAAATCTAAACCAGCAGCACATCTCTCGTCAGTGGAAGCCTTCGAAGATGCCATAGGTGAAGACTGCCGCATTATGTTTTTGTTATATCTATAATCCCCAAGTGTGGGAATGCGCATATTTGTTCAAGGTGACAGGTGAGTACACTAGCAAATATTTTCTCCAGCTGCTTCCCGCAGTGTTCTGCATTGTGATGATTCTGTAGGCACTGATCTGAGAATGGTCCTTGTTTGGCTTCGGTAGCGGTAGTAGGAAGCTGTGTAGTCACTCCTCATTAATCTGGCCACTCTGAATGCTGGCATTAAACTCTTTGGCCAGTTTTTGCAAGTCATCGTCAGCTAAATCGCCTACCCCATCATACCAAACACCATCTAGACCAGGAGCAGTGTTGTAAGATCTTTTAAGTGTTGTGTGAATGGCATTGGTTGTAATTATACGATCTTCTCCCAGCACTATATTCTCACACAATTCTAAGAGTGACTCCCGTATTCTCATTCTTACAGCCTCATTTCTTTGGTCAGCCTTCTCAATGTAGCAGGCAAGTAGGGCCTTCCCTTTGCTCTCATTAGATTAGTGCCATATCTGGTATGCCTCTATGTCATGTTGTGCCATTCATGCTCTGATGAAGGCGCCAGAATGTGGCTAATGATTTTTCTGAGCACACTTTTTTGCAGAAATCATCCCACTTGGCATCCTTAGCCTGCTTAGCATATAGTTTAAAGTGCATCATTTTATAGTTGACCTCTTCTTTCAGATGCGTCAAGAGCTCAGGTTGTGTTTTTCCATTCTTTCTAGCTTTCTGCCAAGTCTTGGTCGCTTGTCTCTTGTTCTGATAAGTTTCTTTGACCACTATGTTCCACCAGGGTGGCTGCGTCCATCTCTCCTGCCTCCTATTTCCTATGTCTGATTTTGCTAATGGCATCCTGGTCTGTGTTCTCATAGTGGAATGTGTTGAGCATGCTTTTCTTGTTTTATTTCTGCCTTCCTCAATTAGGATAACACATGGATAGTGATCACTTCCGTTGGAATCCCAATACACTCCACCTGCAGACTGGTGCAAAGGTGGAAGACACCAGTGCCAGGTCCATGACACTTTAAGAGTTCCCTGTTCGAGTGGCCATTCTGGTTACCCTTCCATCATTTAAACATACTAAATCGGCCGACACCAGTGCACTCTCAAGGTCTTCTCCCTGCTTGTTGGTTATGGTATTACCCAATTTGTTGCCTCTAGCATTAAAGTCTCTGCAGAAACTGTTCTCCTTGAACATGAAGAGTTTCTGCCATTGTTGTGTGTCATCTTCCCATTACAAGCGTTCACATTTACAACCACGAAAGGAACTTGGGTCTGCACCCTATCCAAATGTACCTGCAATTCTTCACTGTCCCACGCAGACATATCAACCTCAGCTGCCACCATGTTGTTTCGCACAAGGACGGCTTGTCCAAGGTGTCGTCTAATGTAGAAACAGTGAAATCCAGGGGCACTAACTGTCCTATCACCAAGAAGTATTTCTTGAAAAATCATTATATCAGCGCCACACAGTATTTTATTAAAAATGGATCGCCGTTGATTTATGGAAGCACAGTTCAGTATGTAACGCGCACATACTTTATGCCTAGCCTCTCACACTTCAACAGTTTCTTACACATTCCGGCACATTTGCTTTTTCATGTTTTTTTTCTTCAGTGTAGTCGATAAGCTTCATCTGAATAATTACTGTCGTCATTGGTTTTGTCACCGAAAGTCTATGGCTGTGGACTCACAGACTCATGCGCACTCACTCGCCCACACGGTCCAGAACTGGCCAACCCTAGTCATTCAGCTCTTCGGCACATGGATACGCCATGAGCACTTTATTTTCTTCATTCATAATCACATAGCAATGATATCACACTCCTGTGCCGATGAACCGATGAAATGACACTACCATCTTGAGTAGAACCGGAATCGACTTATTCCAGAATAAGTCTGTACTGTTCCAGGCTTCTCTCTCTCTGTCTGCGATCAAGACTCAATCAGAGTAGGATTTCAGACTCTCTCATGAAGTCGGCTGTCTGCTTAAGTGAATCGATTGCCCCATATAGTTTCCCTTCCAGGGAGGTGGGCATGGACCACATTGCTCTTCTCAGGTCTGTGTACTGGGGGCAATCGTGTAGAACAGGGATGGCCAATTAGGTGCCCGCGGGCCACAAGTGGCCCGCAAAGTCCTTTTTGTGGCCCGCGGCAGATAAAAAATAAAATCAGGTTGCATTGAGCAAAATGTCCTGGGTAAAATTGATTACAAATTTATTACATTAACTTCTACCATGGAGAAAGCTAAACTAAAATATTCCCTAGTAGACCTATGTTTAAAACTCGGAACACTCTAGTAGTTAGTTTAAAGTCGACTTCCCGTCATTCCCGGCCCATCCTTTTTTCCTTTTGATCATCCTGCGACTGACTTAAACAAAGGAAGAAGCCAACGAATGGTTCTAGAGCCAACTCTTGGTTCGGCGAGTTCAAACAGTTTCCGCCAAGAAATACTGTCAGTCACCCACCTCCTCCACCCCAACACATTCACCTCACAATTATTTTACTTTCAGTTTCTTTCTCTCCAAACCTCTTTTCATCAGTCAAAATTATATATCCGATCTGATCATTCTGATTTTGTCGAGTTACAGTGAACAGTTCCATTTTAACAGGAAACAGTGCTATTGTTGTAATCTGTGTTTTCATTGTCTGTTGCTTCGGTCGTGGTATAATATGAACAATAAACGACAATTAAATTTAAAAAAAACTGATTTTTTCATGAGAAATGGGAACATGATTTTTTATTTATCAACAATAAGGATAGCAAACTGCAGTGCCTTGTGTGTTTGCAAGTGTTGTCTGTAAATAAAGAGTATAATCTTAAACGGCATTACACACAGCATCACGCCGCTAAATACAAGGACTACATTGGTACAATACGTTCTACACTTGTGTGCGATTTGAAGAAAAAGGTTAGTGCTCAGAAATCTGTTTTTACTACATTAACAACAAAACAAACAAGTTCCTTAATGGCATCGTTTGTTGTAAGTGCATAGATAGCGAAATAAAAAAAATCATTATATGACGGTGACTTCGTAAAGCGTTGTTCTATTAACATGGCACGTGCATTTGGGGAAGAAAAAATTGCCAGTCATTTTGAGAGCGTTCCACTATCAAAACAGACAGTCACTAGAAGGGTTGAAGAAATAAGTTCTCATATATCTAGTAAATTAAAGAGTGTCGTTACAAATTCCGCTTACTTTTCTCTGGCTTTGGATGAATCTACTGACATATCAGACACAGCACAACTTTTAATTTTCATAAGAACTGTTTGAAAAGACTTTATTATCAATGAAGAGCTACTAGCTTTAGATTCATTGCATAATACGACCAAAGGTCAAGACATTTATAACTCAGTTATGAAAGTTGTTAACGGTATCGGTGACATAAACAGACTTTCAGCAATAGTGACAGATGGCGCTAAGTCAATGTGTGGTACTCAAACAGGTCTAGTTGGATTATTAAGGAAGGCTGGAATCCATTGCCCAGCACTACACTGCATTATACACCAGGAGGCGCTGTGTGGCAAGATTCTAGACGTGGAGGATGTTATGAAAACTGTAATAAAGTGTGTGAATTTAATAAAAGGCGGGAATTGGTCTTTGACACACCGGCAGTTTATAAATTTTCTATCAGAAGTTGAGGCGGAATATGGCGATTTGGTGCTCTATACACAAGTACGCTGGCTAAGCAGAGGGAATTGTTTGAGGCGGTTTTTTGCTTTGAGAAACGAGATAAAGCAGTTTTTAGAGAAACATGATACCAACAAAGAACTGATCAGAAAAATGTCTGATCCACATTTTAACAGCGTATTGGCCTTTTTAACTGATATCACCCAGCACATGAATGAACTCAACGTGAAGCTACAGGGACGTTCCCAAACAGTCTCAGATTTGGTAGGACACCTAGATGGATTTATAAGTCAACTAAAAGTTTTTAGATTTACCCTAGCCAAAGAAAACTTCATTCATTTTCCTTCATGCAAAGAATTGATTGAGGAGCGCAGTGACACTGATTTCAAACTTTCTGACTTAACTAATACATGTTTGTTAAACAATATAAATAGCACATTTTATTCATTTTTATAAATCAACTAGGCATTTTAAACTCTGTTGCAATAAAATGATTTATGTAAGCAAATAATGCCGATAAATAACAAAAATATTACCTTAAAACAAATGCCAAATTTATTTGTATTGATGTTGTTATGTGTGTGGCCCGCCACAAAAAAAATAATAAAAAAGTGGCCCGCCATTTGAAAGAAATTGGCCATCCCTGATGTAGAACATATTTTGTAGTCATATTGTCCAGTGTACGGTGGCATAGGCTGGTTGTACCTATTTTGAATTTGGTGAACATGTGATTTCTCATTCTATTGTGGCCAGTGCGTAGGCGAAGTATGATGACTTGATCCCTCCTTGATAGTTGGTGGTATCCATCACTCTCGTTATGCTTTGGGTGTTCTCGTTTCCATTTTTCATGGTACTGACCTTTGAGGATGGATGTGGCTTCATTATAACTGAACGGATGGTTCTCTTGTGGTGATCTCCCTCCCTCTTGAGCCCATAACGCTAGATCATCTGCGTATATTGCTGAGTGTATTCTGGGTGGAATGTCCATTATGATGTCATTTATGAGAATTAAATAGAGTGTTGGGGGACAAGGCTCCACCTTGTGCGATAGAGACCTTCTTACTTAGTTGACCTTGAACTTGTACTCTGGCCGTTCTATCCTGAAGGTATTGAGAGACCCAATTGAATAAACGACCCTGGATGCCAAGTCTAAAAAGCTTGTTCTTTAATCCCTCTCACCATACCCTATCAAAAGCCTTCTCCATGTCGACCCACACTGCCAGTGTGTGTTTCTTTTCTTGTAGAGAATTTCCTGTGCAATGTAGGTGACCAGGCCTTCAGTTGATCTGTCCTGACGGAAGCCACTTTGTTGAGGTACGATTTGTTGTTTTGTCTCCAAATGCCACATAAGTCTTCTGTTAACTAGCCTTTCCATGAGTTTACTCAGGCAGCTCAGTTGGCTAATTGATCTATAGCTACTTGGGTCTAGTGGGTCTTTTCCACGCTTGAGGATGGGCACCATAATAGCTTCTTTCCAGATTGCCGGCACATGACCTCTCTTCCAGCTAGCATTTATTATCTTTAGAAGCTGGCTCTTGGCTTTCTGTCCCAGATTTAGGAGCATTTCGTTGGAGATTCCATCTTTACCAGGGGAACTTTTGAGCTTCAATCCTTTGAGGGCAACATCTAATTCAGTTGGGGTAAAGATGGTCGTCTGATGCTCTTCTGGTGCTAAAGGCATGTGTTTTGCATTTTGGTTTTCCCGTCTTGCAGCTTTCTGTTTGTCTATTGGAATGTTTATTCTACTAATGTTTTTGTAAGTCTCTATCAGTAGATTTGCTGCCCTCTTGCTTGTGAGGATGTTCTAATTGTGTGCTAATGATATTGGAGGTCGGCAGTTGTTTTCGTCGCTCAGAGCTTTCGCAAGTTTCCATAGTTTATGATCATTTTTGTCTAGATTAAAGCTCTCTGTTTTGTCTATCCAGCTCTGTCTTGTTGATATCATGACCTCACATCTGTATTTGGCAGAGGCTGCTTTGTAGGCAATGTTGCTCTCTGTGCTATGTGATGTTTCAGCTAGTTCTCTGGCAGAGTCAAGTTCCTCTTCTAGTCTTTGTATTTCCTTGCTCCAGTATGGCTTGTAGTTTCTTCTTGCTCCTCTAGGAATGGATTCTTTAGCAGCTCTCAGGATTCCATTTGTTAACCGCTCTATCATATTAATGACCTTCTTTTCATGGGTGTTGATAGGCGCAGTATATGCATCAGTGAGCCATGCAAACTTTGCCCAATCTGCTCTCTTATAGTTCCAGCGGGAAAGAGGTATTTGCAACTCCTGTTTGTGAGCAAGAGCCACTGAAAGTTTGACTGTTTCAGTCTTTGGGTCATTAATTGTCTGCGGATTATTTTCATAAACTTTCCCCTTCAATGCCCCCCACAGATAATAATCTGGGGGTGTTAGATCTGGTGAACGAGCAGGCCAGATTCCACGTGAAATAATGCGATTTGCAAATATGCTTTCTAAATAATTGAGTGTTGTTGTGGCTGTGTGGGCTGTTGCCCCATCCTGCTGAAACCAGGATTCCATAATTTCCCGTTCTGTAAGGTGTGCTATGAACGGTTCCAGAATTAAAGTACGGTAACGTTCTGCATTTATTGTTTTCATTAAAAAATATAGGTCCTATTATCCGCATACGACTTATAGCGCACCACACTCCGACTTTTTTATCGTAAAGCAGCACTTGATGAAATTCATGGGGGTTTTCACTGCTCCACAGCCGATTGTTCTGACTGTTCAAATAACCGGATAAATGAAACCAGGCCTCATCAGTGAAAAAAGTGACGTCAAGGATGGCAGCGCCATGTTCATAAATAAAATTCTGAAACCACATGCAGTAGTTTAAACAGGATTCATAATCTCTTTCTTGGAGTTGAGACACTTCAGTTAATTTGTATGAACGATAGTGTAGTTCACTTCTTAAAACCTTGTAAACAGAACTCTTAGATATTTGCACCTGTTCAGACAAGTGGTTTAAAGATGCATTTGGACTCATTGTAATTCTGTCTTGGAGTTCCATAATTTGGTCTTGTGAAATTGAAGGTCTTCCAGATCGGTGGGTGTTTCTTTAATGACTGTGCATTATTTGAAAATCTAGTTGTTCCAATTTATTTATGTAAATCACGCATCATGTACTGCTGTAGCTTGTTCCTTTTTCTGGTAAAGTTAAACATATAACATCACTATTCACAAAAGGTATTCGAAATATCCACCACGTTTTAGTTGGCAAATGTTGATACGTTTTTTCATATTGTCAAAAACCTTACGCAGTATGGGCTGTGTAACATTATTAATGTTGTTGGCGATTGAAACCTGCAGCTCATCGAGTGTGTGGGGATTGTTTTCGTACACTTTTCCTTTCAGTTCACCCCAGAGATAGTAGTCCATGGGAGTAAGATCAGGAGACCGTGCAGGCCAAATTCCACGAGAGATTATACGATTAGCAAAAATTTCATATAAAAATTCCAGTGATTTTACAGCAGTGTGAGCAGTTGTGCCATCTTGTTGAAACCAAGCTTTTTCAATTTCTGGCTCAGAAAGTTGGGTTACGAATCGCTCCAGTATGTTAATCCTGTATCTTTCTGAATTTATTGTGTCATAGAAGAAAATTGGGCCGATTATCCGCTGACGACTCATTGCACACCACACTCCTACTTTCTGATCGTGGAGAGGCACTGGGTGCAATGCATGTGGATTTTCATCACTCCAAAGACGATCATTCTGCCTATTCACGTACCCAGACAAATGGAACCATACTTCATCTGTGAAGAAAGTGAAATCAAGGATTTCCTCACCTTCTTGGGCTAGAAAATTCTCAAACCACATACAATAATTAATTCTGGATTGGTGATCTAATTCTTTTAATTGAGGAACGACGGAAAATTTGTACGGATGTAAATTTAATTTTTTTTTCAGAACTCTATGAACAGTACTGCTTGATTTGTGTACTTGTTGAGCCAGCTTTCTTATTGATTTGCCAGGACTCATTAGAATGCTGTCCTGGATGTTGAGAGATGTTACTTCAAGAACAGATGGTCTACCAGGACTGCTAACATCATGTACACTACCGGTGTTTTGAAATTTGATTATTAAATTACTCACAGTATTTCGATGAGGCACTGGTGTATCAGGAAATCTATTCACAAATTGTTCAACAACCCCATTCGAATACTTGCCGCCGTTACGGAACACATGCTCCACTATAAATACTCTTTCTTCAATTGTTAATACCATTGTAAGCCAGATCTATCATGTAGCAGTGATGTTTAAATGAACACGTAAATGGTGCTTGAACTATTACGTCATACATAGATAAAATTTAGGTGCGTAATTATTTCAACAACAAAAAATGCACAGTCATTAAAGAGACACCCTATACATAGAAATAAATATATGCTTAAAATTCTCAGTTTTCAGAATTAAAATTTCCCATTCATAATTTAATCTATTACAAATCTTTTATAGTATCTAGCAAAGCTGGAAAACACAGACATGGTGATCACCTAAAAATAACAAGTGATTCCAAATATATTTCACACAGGTAAAAAATGTGTAGCGATATTGTGTGTATTCACTATGAGTTTAACTATGAAATGCACTTTTGAGAGGGAGTGTTTTTTAGTGTGTCCATACAACAAAGAATTTGACTTCTTGTGGGATGAAGCAAGTTGTGGTGATAAAGTGATATTTGTGCTATTTTGTCATATAACTATTTGTCTGCAACACAAGTTATTCAGCCCTACTCTATCTGGGAGATACTTGTCTTAACTCTTAGTATCTGTGGGAACACTCTAATGGTAACTTTTTTCTTACATTTTGCCAAGCGAATGCTGGCATCGTTACTTTCATTTTGTTTCATTATAGTAAAAACAACACATTTTAAGCTACCACATCCGCAAGGGATATAACTCTAATAGAATTTCCTGTCTTTATACATGCTTCGAACGTTCAACGTGGGTTTAATTTGTTCACAAAATCATTGAAATTTATGTTGTTTTCTAAATTCTTCAATCAGCTGATTCGTGTTTTGTAGTGAAAAATGGCTAACATCAGTGAAGTATCTATTGCTCTTAAACGCAAGTTATTATTAACAACAGGAAAAGCTAGAGAATTATGTTATGAGAACTTTGAATGTGATATGAATATGTGTTAGTTTTGTTTTAGTAGTTCTGACGAAGTCAAAGAGGCAAATATGTTTAGTAGTTCCAGCAGCTCTGAAGGGGAGCAGCAGAAGCCTGGTCCTAGTGCCAGGCGTATAAAATATTGCCTAAAGTGAGTGGTATATCCAGGATTCAAATAATACACACACCACACCCACACCTCCCCCCCCCCTTCCGAATTTCGAAGGGGGTTCCTTTTTGACCCTTTTTCGATAGGTGGGGTGCAAAATGATACTGATAATGCAAACTGATAAATGATATGACTCAAGAGAATACTTCTACAGTTAGAGTAGTGGTGCAGTCCTGTAGGACGGATATATGGGACCCGGAAAGAATCAGTGTGCGTGGCTAGTGCGGGGGTCTACTGAGACCTGTGGAAAGCCGTGTAGGAGTGCGTACTGTGGGATCCACAATGATAGAATGTGGAAAGGTGGTGGTACAATGCCATGAAGAACATGTGGAGTGGCCATTTCAAACGCACACAGTCCATGTGTACAATATGGATATCATCGTGTAATCAGTAGGATAAGCGCGACACGTGCGTGATCATTTCAGAAAGAGTTTAAAAAGGCCTAGCGAAAATATCCATTTTGAGAAATGTTGCCCAATACAAATAAGGTTGGGTAACATGCCTACTGTCGCTGTGTTATGAGCTCAGGTGAAAAGCTTTGGGTTGCAAGGCTACTCGCAACTTCGAAAACTGACATTGATCAAATTAATCAGCGAAGCCCAACAGCCAGTCCAATGTGAGTATTGAGCGTGCTATAAGAACCAGGCAATATCCACTCCTGAGAGGAGATCAGGCTGATACAGCGAGATAGGAACAACGCCAGCGGAAAATAAAAGGGCTCGGTGCTGAGGTAATTGCCACCTAGCGCGCTCCAAAGCTGCATCTGCCAGCCCTGAATAAGATTGTTGCACGCAATAGGCTGCGAATGAGCACCAGACAATTTTAAGGCCCCATCCATCGCAGAGGAGAAACTTCGGCCAGAATCATTGCTCGTGAAGGTGAGAATTCTACAGAAGCTCATTCCGCGTGACGAGGAAATAAGGGGTAGACGGGCGGTTAAATGGAAATTCTTCAGAAATTTGACTGAACCCATTGTAGAGCACGTTATGTCTAAAGTAGCTGAGCTGGAAACCACGTTCTATCTCCTCTACAGCTTTAGTCATCATCATCGAGTGCCATCTTCGCATTGAAGGTTGGCTAGCATGGATCGCCATTCCACTCTGTTTCTTGCTTTAATAGTGCAGGTTGTCATAGGTTCACTTGTCCATCTTTTGATGTTACTCGTCCATGTTAGTCTTGGTCTGCCTCTGCCTCTTTTACCTTGTATTTTCCCTTCCAATATTACTTTTAGTAGGCTGTTGTGTCTTATAACGTGCCCCAAAAATTTCATTTGTCTTGTCTTAATTGTATTTAGTAGTTCTCTTTTTATTTTTAGTTGTTTTAAAACTTCATCGTTTGTTTTCTTTTCTTTCCATCCAATTCTACTTATTCTTCTAAAATCCACATTTCAAAGCCTTCAATTTTCTTTTCTGTTTTCTTGTCTAATGTCCATGTTTCTGCACCATACAGGTATATTGAGTAGACGTAACATTTTGTTATTATTAGCTTCAGCCCTACTGTTATTTGTTTTGTTGTTAGTATATTTTTCATGGCATTAAAATTACTTTTTGCCATACCTATTCTTTTGTTTATTTAAATTTTACATTTTCTATCATTGGTTATAGTATGTCCATGGTAGTTGTAGCTCTGAACTGTCTCCAGATGTATTCCTTCAACTGTGATATTTACTTGTAGGTCTTGAGAATTTTCTTTGTTTATGATCATAGTTTTAGTCTTTTTGGTATTCATATCTAGTCCATATTTTTTGCTTGTTATGTTTATCACATTAAGCAATTGTTGTAGGTCTTTAGGATTTTCTGCTAGTAGAACAGTATCATCAGCATATCTTAGGTTATTGATTATCTTTCCATTAATGTTTAGACCTGGTATCTCTGAGATGTTTTTAAAGATTTGCTCAGTGTATAGATTGAAAAAGCTTGGTGATAGGATGCATCTTTGTCTTACTCCTCTTTTTATATCCATGGGTGTAGAGTTCTCCTTGTTATATTTTATTATTGCTGTTTGCTCCCAGTACAAATTACATATTAGTCGTATGTCTGTGTCGTCTAGATTTATATCCTTTAGGCAGTCTATAAGTTGATTATGGTGTATTCTATCGAAAGCTTTGGTGTGTAGTCTATGAGGCAGGCATATATTGGTTTGTTTACTTCTATGTATTTTTCAATCAATGTTCTCATACTAAATATGGCTTCTTTTGTGCCACTGTTTTTCCTAAATCCAAATTGTTGCTCATCTAATTCAGTATTGATTTTATTCTAAATCCTTCCCTGTATAACTTTTAGTAAAATATTTGTTACCTGGCTCATTAGGCTTTTTGTTCTAAAATCACTGCATTCAACTGCACCATTCTTTTTAGGCAATGCAATGAAAGTTGATGTTTTTAGTTCATTTGGTATGTACCCTGTATTGTATATGTGAAACAGTGGGTATTTAGGGGGTGATAGAAGACGAAGAGGGGATAGGTGAAGGTCAGATGAGACGAGCTCGGGAGACAATTCATGATCCACGAGAAATAGGAAGAGTGCGTGTTCGAGACAAAGGTTTTTCGAAAGCGAGACTAAAAGGACAGAGGAGAAAAGGTTGTACGAGTGAACGGTCATTCGACAAACAGTGGGCGCTAGTGCGGATGGATTGTCATGTTGACAATACGGTATCGTTAGCGGGAAGGTTAGCTTCTATGTTAAGATGTGGAAATGTTTTCTAAAAGGACAGTAAGTGATAAGGCTTGTGAGATTAAGTATAGTAAGGTCTCAGGAAATATATTACTTGTGTTCAGCTAGGTGGTAATGATATTTAAATGTGATACTAAGTGATTACATGAACTAGCTAGAGTCCAGTGTCATGGACATAACTAGGTATGATTGACAGAAAGAGTTGTGATACTCCAGTCAATTAGCAATGTAGTGTAGCTACAATTTGTAGTACATGATTTTTGTCAGTCTAGGCTAGAGTGGCCGTTAATAGACGATAATGTGAATCTATCATGTGCCACGATGTGCAAGAGATTTAGGGAACAGACAGATCCTGCCATGTATAGACGGTTGTTAACCGCATAGAGATATTAAGCAGAACCATTTGTGTACAAGATATGTACAAGAGACAGTAGAGAATGTATATATATTCTATATCATAGCTTTGACCGTGTGTAGACAATGGTAGCAGCATAGAGACAATAATGAGAACCATTTATGTACAAGATTTGTGCAAGAGACATTAGGGAATAAATTGTTCCTATCATATATAGGTGGTTGTTAGTTGCCTAGTGACATTCATCAGAACCATGTGTGTACACGAGTTGTGCAAGAGATCTTAAGGACAGCATAGCGTCGACCGGGTGTAGAGGGTTGACAGCTTTATAAGATCCAGAGTGTCATATATCATGCCATGATGTTACAGATGTCTTGTTGAGGCCACGCATGTGGTCCGGTTGTAAATAAATTCAATTGTGTTTCTGTTCAGAGAGTTGATTTCATCATTTGCCTTGGCACTATATTACCTTCGCGAAGAACGAGCCAACGGGGTTGCAGGTAACAGCAGCACAACGTGAAGTACAGATTATGCGATCAAGGAGCCATATGGGAGGGAATTACCTCCTACCGGAGAACACCTGGGCGAGCTCAGAATAACCTGAGTGGTCCTGGGCTGTCGATTATCATCATCAGCTTGCAGCCGTGCCGGGTGGGTTCAGAGTGCCCACCTGGTGCTAACCAGTACATAGCTGGGTGGTTTCAGAAAGACCACCTGGTGCCAACCAAGAAGGTGCTGGGGGTTTCAGTGTGACCGCCAGTACCAGTTCTAATCATCATCATCTTGCAGCCGTGCCGGGTGGGTTCAGAGTGCCCACCTGGTGCTAACCAGTACATAGCTGGGTGGTTTCAGAAAGACCACCTGGTGCCAACCAAGAAGGTGCTGGAGGTTTCAGTGTGACCGCCAGTACCAGCTGTAATCATCATCATCTTGCAGCCGTGCCGGGTGGGTTCAGAGTGCCCACCTGGTGCTAACCAGTACATAGCTGGGTGGTGTCAGTGTCGCCGCCCAGCAGCGAGGAGATCATCGACGAGGCGGAGGTGACCTTAAGCGAGGTCACATCATCAGCGAGCGAACAAGGAACTTTGTTTCATATGTCATTGCATATGTCTGTGATCACTTAAAAGCCAAAACCTTATAGAGCCGGTATCATCTCTATCTGTATATTGTCAGGTCCTACCGCCTTTCCTTTTTTCATTGTTTTTATAGCTTTCTACTTCTGATTTCAGGATTTTATAGTTGTATGTATATTTTATGAATGGCTTTTTATCCCTTTTGTCATGAAATAATTCTATTATATATTCCTGCCATCTATCTATTAAATCTTTGTTGTCTGTTAGCATTCTTCCCTCTTTGTTTGCAATACACCCTTTTCCTGCAGCTTTTTTGTCTTTATTAGTCATTTTCTTTATTTCTGTGTGCATTTCTCTTAAGTTTTGTTTGTTGTTGTTGTTGTTATGGATCCAGTGACCTTTGAGCTGATGCCCTTCGGCCCAATGCCATGTAGTAGTATCTGCAGGTATTTTTAAGTTCTGCTGTTGTTCCGTACAGAGTATTCCATTTGGAGGGTCTTTGGGGAAATAATGTTGTTCTGATGTCAGTGAGCTCTGGACATTGAAACAGGTGATGTTCTACAGTTTCTTGTGGGTGATTACAGAGTGGACATACTGGGGTATGGTTTTGTTGTATTCTATTTATGTGGTTATTCAGCATAACATGTCCTGTTCTCAGTCTGAAGATGGTGGTTTGGTCTCTTCTTGTTAGGTTGTTGATGTTGTCTTGTGGATTTGGTCTTGCCATATATTTAAAAAGCTCTCTCCCTGTTTTCCCTAAGGCCCATCCATTCAGCCACTCCTCCCTACTGCTGGAGTTTATGACTTGTTTGGCTGTGTCTAGTGTGATGGATGTATGTATCTGTGTCTGTTTAGATCCTCTCTTAGCTAATGTATCTGCCTTATCATTTCCTGGTATATTTGAGTGTCCTGGGATCCATTGCATTACCAATCTTATGTTATGTGTTTCAATGAGTTTGTCTGTGTCTATGATAAGCTGTGTGAGTTCTGGTTTGTTCGTGTTGTTTTCCAGTGCTTGCAGAGCCGATTTGGAATCCGTAAATATGACTGTGTTTGTTTTCTTTGATGGTGTGGTATCGAAAATCGTATTTAAATGATAAATTGCTGTTTCAATAGCTGTTATTTCTGCTTCATAATTGTTACAGACTTCACCACAAGGGCCACAAATTTCTTCTGCTGTCCCATCTGGATAATGTATTAATATTCCATATCCAGCTTTTGAAGTAGCGTTAGTGGCTGCACCATCTGTGTATATATGTATCCAGTCTTCTGGATAAGTATCTATTGTTTTCCTTGCTGCTAGTGTTACTGATACTGGGTCTGCTTTTTTACCTGTTCTGTTACATATCTCTACATTTATTTCAGGTTTTTTATAATTCGTACTTGGTGGCATTTCTTTGATGACTCTTGATGTTTGTAGTCGTTTTTCAGGTAGATGGAATTTCTTTTGTACATTTCTAACATGTTGTAATACTGACATCTGCTTAATTCTTTGTTTTGGAGTCCATGTATCTACTAATTTTCTGTTAGGGTGGTCCTTCTCCATTCTTTTTTGTCTTTCATAGAGAACCATAGCGGCTTTGTTTCTCCTCAACTCTAAAGGTTCCACATTGCAGTGGATTTCGCAGGCTGCAACTGGAGTGGACCTCATTGCACCGCTGATGAGTCGTAATGCATTATTTTGTATCTTGTCCAGTGCCATGTTAGTTGTTTTGCTGCATGTCACTAGGAGCGAGCTACCATGATCCAAAACAGAGCGAACATATCCCAGATAGAGATTTCTAAGAGTTTCTTTATCTGCTCCCCATAAGGTACTGGAAAGCCTTTTCATTAGTTGAAGTCTTTGTGTTGCCTTCTTAGTGAGATTCTCTACGTGTTTCTTCAGGTTCAGTTGTCGGTCTAGTTGTATTCCTAAGTATGTAGGGCGTTCCTCTTTTTGGAGACTATTGTGTTGGAGATTGAGTTTGATGTTTGTCTTAGCTATTTTGTTACTTCTAGTAAATACTGTATATACTGTTTTCTGTACATTTATTTTTATTTTTCAGGTATTGCAGTATTCTTCTAGGTGCCTCAGGTCTTTATTTAGTTGTGCTTCTGCTGTTCTAATATTTTCGTTAGTACTCCACATGACCAGATCATCCGCATAGAGAGTTTTTTTTATTTATCAGGGTTTTGGTCAGATCATTGATATATATAAAAAAAAAGGGTACAACTGAGTGGTGATCCCTGTGGTAATCCTTCTTCTAGCACCTCTTTGTCTGAAATGGATTCATTTAATTTAGTTAAGGAAAGCAAACCTGAAAAAATGCTGGCTGAAATCGGATGCACTGGGCCACTGGCGCAGAACACAGTGCAACGTATTAATGGGTGTTCAGTCAGAGTGGATCTGGCGGACTCTAAATGTGACGTTCTGTCTGTGGGGGCGATCAACACAGTTAACCTGACAGTTGACTTCATGTGGGAGTCTGGAATCCTACTCTGACTGAGTCCTGATCGCAGAGAGAGAGAGAGATTTAATTTAGTTTGTATTGTTCTGTCAACTAGGAAATATTTAACCCATTTGTACAGTTTCCCATGTATTCCGGCATCTCTCATCTTCAATAAAAGCCCCTTATGCCAGACTCTATCATAAGCCTGCTGCAGGTCCACTAGGATGGCTAAAGTATGTTGTCTCTTCTGAAATCCATCTTGGACCTGTTGTATTAACCTGAGGATTTGGTCTTCTATGTTATTGCCTGCCCTGAAACCAGCTTGTTCGTAGCACAGAGTATTAGAGGTTTCCAGATACCAGTATAGTCTGCTATTGACCATACTCTCAGCTATTTTACCTATGCATGATGTTAAGGATAGGGGACGATAGCTTCTGGGGTCATCTGGAGGCTTGTTCTTTTTGAGCAATGGCACTATATAGGCATTTCTCCATGTCTTGGGAATCTTGCTTTCTTTCCATGTTTTGTTGATCAGTCTGAGTAATGTTTCTTTCCCTGACTTGCCGAGATGCTTTATCATCTCGTTGTGTACCTTGTCAGGGCCTGGGGATTTTCTACATTTTAATTTTCTTAATGCCTTTTCTAGTTCCCTCATGTTAAAATCTTCTTCAAAGATTGCAGCATTTGTTGTTGGGGCTCTTTCAATTAATTTTAAATTATGTAGCTGAATTTTATCGCTATCTGTAAGTTTGCTCGCTCTGTTGACTGAAGCAAAGTAACTATTAAATTTTTTAACTATATTTTTTTTAGAGCTGATGATTTCATTATTAAATTTGATTGGTTTAGGGTTCGGTTCTCTTTTATCACCAGACAAATGTTGCATAAGTCTCCAGGCTTTATTTCCTTCATGTCGCAGATCGAGTTTACTGCATGTTTCTTGCCATTTCTCTTTCTTTGCTTTTTTAGTAACTAGTTTGACCTTAGCACTAGCCTTGTTATAGCTTATTTTATTATTCAAAGTTGGGTTCTGCTCAAGTATTGTTCTGGCTTTCTTTCTTTCTGATACTGCTGTCTCCAGTTCTGTGTTCCAAAATGGTCGATATTGTGTTCTACATCCTTTAGGTATAGTTTGTTCTGCAGTGTTGAGTATTATTTGTGTGAACATCTCGTTTAATTTTTCTACGCCGTTGTCTGTCAGATTTTTCAGGAGTTGGTCGGATTTTTCTTGATATGCCTTCCAGTCAGCTTTCTTGAAATTCCATCTCGTTCTCTGTTTTGTTTGGATTTTTGTTGTTTTTGTGTCTGCTATGGTGACTATGGGTCTGTGATCACTGCCTATGTCATCAATGACTTCAATGTGGCAGTAGCTTATGAGATCAGCAGAGCAAATGGTCAGATCGGGTCTACTAAGGGAGAGATGAGCTCTATGTAGGAGAGTTGGTGTTGATTCTGCGTCCTGCATGATTGTAAGATTAGTTGATTGGCAAAGATCTTCTATGTATTTTCCTGTGGGATTTGAGTTAGAATATCCCCATTGTGTTGAATGTCCATTAAAATCTCCAGCCAAGATAGTTCTATGGTAGTTGACTTGATCAAGTTCTGTTATGTTACAATTTGTGCCTGGTGGGTTGTAAACATTATAAATATTATATTTGCTGGATGCAAACCAAATTGTGGCTTTCTGAACATCTGTTAGTTCTGCATTATTTAGTGGCACTACATCTCCCTGTATATTGTTTTTGATGTAGGTGATTATACCCCTGCAGTTGTTGGTGCACTTACATGGATAGCTGGTGTAACCTGTTATATGTGTGTCTATGTTCTTGTGTAGTGTTTCCTGCAGTAGGACAATATGGATCTGGTATTTGTACATGATTTTGGTTAGCTCTGTTTTCTTGTTTTTGAGGCCTGAAATATTAAGTTGTAGTATGTTTAATTTATTTGTTTTTTCTCTCTGACAAATCTTCATGCACTTTCTTCTATTAAAATATTTATATATTGAACTTTGTTGGATCTGAGGTTTCTGGTTTTTGTATGAGTTGTTTGTATTTCTTCCAGTAGCTAATTTATCGCACAGTCCAGCCTGGTCGCTCACTGTCTGGCGCGGACCTTGTTGACCGAAGCGGCGTCCGAGCTCGTATTGATTTATATTCTTGATGTACATGGCATTGTTAAAACTGGGGGACCTGTGGGCTATCTTCCTACCCCAGGGTGAAGGTTTTGCAAATCCTCGCCACAATTCCATCCATGGCATGTATTGTGTCTCTGTCTCTGCTGACATATCATCCATCCATTTGTTCCCTTTCTAGGCCCTGTATTCAAGCAGGATTCACAACAGCCCATTCCCCGCCACCTACTGTCACTGGCACTTACTCCGTTCATTCAGGCGTATCAAATGGAGGCCAAATGTATCGACAGAGGATCGTCACGTCCTGGGTCACTTGTGTCTGTGCGATGTACTACAGGACTATTAAAGGGAACGTGGTGGACTCCAAGTCAGTACTAGAGTCATTTGTCTTCAAGTATGTCAGTAGATGGTCTCGAGGCGGTTTCGCTGAAGCTCTCACCCTGTCCACAGGGGGTTCCGTTAGAAATAGTAATAAGATAGAAGATAAGACACTCACTCAAGGGAGAGTGAGGGTGATTAGATGAGGGCCATGGCGTATACCACATGTTGGTTGGCTCTAGCCCTGCATCTATAGGGGCTCACCTCCTCCCGACCCAGTTATACCACTGGGAACTCGGTCGCGCCCAGGACCAACTTTGCGATAACAGAGGGACCACGTGTAGGTGTGGCCATGGACACAGTGGCCCAGTGGAGCTGAATTTAGTCCATCAAAACCAGAGAGGATTTTGTCAAAACAGAGAAGGTTTTGTCATTCAATAACCACTGAGCCTGGCAAGTGAGAGGCTATGAACGCTTCAAATACCTTTTGGTGATGTCAAGAGCGGACATCACACACCCCCCTTAAGTTTTGTTTACTTTGCATGGTTTCGACTCTTGAGTAAGTCTTATCAGCTGGTCCATGGTACGCTTGTTCTTTCTGAAGCCTGCTTGGTAATTGCTGAATATCTTTGAGTTCTCAAGCCACCAGGACAGCCTTTCGTTGACCATTCGTTCTGCTATTTTCCCCAGATTAGAGGTCAGGAAAATTGGTCTTAAACCACTGGGGTCGTTGGGATTTTTACCTTTCTTTATTAAGGGAACATTTGCTTTCTTCCACTGAGCTGGCAGCTTGCCCTCTCTCCACGTTTTGTTGATGAACTCTAAGATAACAGCAAGCTCTTTGATTGAGAGGTTGGTAATAAGTTCGTTAGTCAGTCTATCGGGACCAGCAGATTTCCCCTTTTTACACTTATCAAGGGCAGCTTTTAGCTCTGGGAGGGTGAAATCTTTTTCAAAGACTTCAATGCTTACTGTATGGCGCTTTTCCATTTCTTTGGTAAGTTTGTTGTTGATAGCGTAGTCTAGTCTTTGGTTGTTTCGTTGGTACTGGTGAAGTAATTGTTAAGAGCTTCTGCTTTCTGTGTGCTAGCTGGTATTAGTTCTGAACCCGCCTTTAGTGGTACAATGTTCGAGCGCCTATTTTCCCCTGATAAGTTTGAAATAAGACGCCATGCTTGCTTGCCTTCCTTTCTTAAATCCAGTTTTTCGCATTTTTTTATCCATGTGTGATCTTCTTAGCTTTAGCGCTTAGTAGTTTAACTTTCGCAGTCAATCTGTTGTAGTTTGTTTTGTTGGCGGGTGTTGGATGTTTCTCAACTAATCTCCTTGCTTTCTTTAACAATGCACTCTAGTTCATTCCAGAACGGTTTAAATTCACGACGGCGTCCTCTGGGGATGGATTGTTTAGCAGATTATAGAATAGCTGCGGTAATGTTTTTATAAACAGTGTCAATATCAGCTGTTATATCCATCTCTTTAAATCCTTGGTTTACTAGGTTCCGGAATGTCCAATTAGCTTTTTTTATAATTGAATGGCACTGTTGTTGGACAATTCCTTATGGTTTCTTTTGTTCTATTGTTGGAAATTTTTTATATGATTGGTCTGTGGTCACTACCTATGTTGTCGAGGACACTGAGAGAGCACCTGGGATGGATGTCAGCTGTCACCAGAGTGAGGTCGGGTCTATTTGAGGTTCCAATGGCTCTATGAAGGAGTGTAGGTGCGGAATCGGAGAAAGGAATGACAACCTTCGCCGACTGACTATGTTACTACAACGACCTCGATGTAGGACGCGGCTGAGAAGATGAAAACCTTCTACGCCGAGCGAGGCATCAGTATATTTAAAGACGCCGTCTCCTTGCCAGGGGTATCACTACAGTACCTTCTCAGAGAGAGCCCAAAAGCCACCTTGTACGCACCTAGTAAAGCAGCATACAAGTATTTAAAACCTGCGGTAACCGGAGGCCCCTCGATAGTCTTCACCTGTTATCATGAAGCAGGTGTCACACAAATTCGATCACACCAAATTCCTACGGCGAAGCTTTGTAAACGGGTAGTGAGTCAAGACGCAAACGCCTTGTTTTTACGTACGATGCTGCAGGTCATGCCAGCTGGTAAAGAGAAGGTACTTGAAATTCGGGAGCCTGAGGTTGAAGCGCCTCAGGTACGGGAACTGATCTTAAAGGGCCGATTGTTTGGGTTCGTAAGGTGTAAGCTCGCAGGGCCTCAAACGCTATGGAAAAAAATTTGAGGAAATGCTCCCGATATTTATAAACCGTGAAGCCGCCATGCCTCCAGAAATTATGGATTATTTAAAACGCACATGGAGGAACCACTCTTCCACAAAGAAACTGCTGGGAGCCCTTGCGGCCAATGACATCCTGCTATACACACCCTTGCTGCTCTGGTATCGGCAGCATGGTCTAGAGCTACAAGCGGTCTATACGATAACAAAATATAGACCAAAGAAATGTCATTGGTTCGTCAACAAAGTCGCCGTGGCATGTTGTCTGGCCGATGCAAACAAAGAGAAGGCTCTCCTAGACAACATCTTTAAACTGCATGGCAACAGTTACTACAGAAAGCTGATTGAAGCTTTGGAGCGGCACACCAATGTCAGCTACACAAAAGACGAGAAGACCGTAGACCGTGCATTGCGTTCAACCTGGTTCAATGATCTCACCGAAATAGGGAATGCTTACAAAATCAAAAGCTGTAAGCCCAGTAATGCATATACAGACCCTTTCAAGTGGGCATTGCTGTCTATCAGCTCGCTAAACTAAGAGTTCTTGAGTTCTACTATGACTTCCTTGACAGATTCGTCGACTGCCAAGACTTTGAGCTGATTCAGATGGACACTGACTCGCCGTACTTCACGCTGAGCGCCACCAAACTAGAGGCTGTAGTGCGGCCAGAGTTCAAGGGAGAGTTTGATAAGTGCAAAAAAGCTTGGCTTCCTTGGGATACCTGGAGCGGTCGAACGCCGGGCCTGTTCAAGCTCGAGTTTGAAGGTCATCGAGATATTGCTCTCTGCCGTAAGTGCTATTTTGTGGATGGCGACAAGAAGAACAAACACTCCAGCAAAGGGGTATCAGCTCGGCTCAATAACCTGACTTGGGGTCGCTGTAAGACTGCCCTAGAAGGTAGCATAGACCGGGCTGAGAGCTAAGGGTTCCGTATGCATAACAGGCAGATGACTACCTACCACTAAAAAAAGCTCTGCCTCAGTGCCTATTACGACAAGCGACGGGTCTTGCCACACGGAACCTATTGAGTACATACTCAACGCCAGGAGGTAATGAGAATCTTATCCGGAGGTAGCTCTGTCCCCTCTGGAACAAGCATCAGCTAATCGCGCACAACACCACGAGCCAGCCCAGCGGGAGTCCAAGTAGTACAGTGCAGGCTAGCCATTTTTCCAGACCACATTGCATACTGTATGCACCGTAAGACTCCTCATAGGATTGGTAATGCGTCAACGTTGCTAAAAATATGATGCAAGTGATGAGTCATCATCGTTCCCGTTCACTTCTACTTGATTGGTCGGCTATATTAAGCAATGACGTAGTGTGACATCCCATATATAAATAAATCGTGAGCAAGGTGATTTCAGTCACACACGTGAAATTTTTGTAAAAATTTGTCAGAAAGCGTGACCAATACACATACCAGAAATGAGCGGCCGGGGACTATCTCAATTCTTACAGACCTGGGTGCACCTGGGAACAATGATGACTCATTACTTGCATCATATTTTTAGCAGGTTCTAGTATGTGATTCTGGTATGTGAGAAAGGAGAGGAAGGGAGAAAGCGGGATTGTCCGAGGTGAATGACAAGAAACCGGAAACGATAATAAAGTCTACGAGAAAAAGAAGAGAAAAATATGAAACAGACTATCTTGAGATTTGCGGGAGTGTGTATTAGCATGAGTTCCGAAATAGATGACAAGCAACTGGAAAAGAAAAAAATATGAAACTGACTATCTTGAGATTTGCGAGGTGTATTAATTAGTCGAGAAACTAAACACGTGGATCGATTTGATTGGAGGAGCTGACAAATATTCAAAGAGGAGACACAAAGAAACGAGGGGATTTTCCTAGGAGAACATCAGAGATGACACATGTGTAGATGTAGAGAGTTCTGAACAGTCATAGATGAAACCTAGAGGATTAGGTTAGGAGGTTCCAGAGAATTAAAGTCCATGAGACGAATAGAATAAGTATATTAGACTTAGACCTGAGGAGGTCATTCAATGGGGAATGGTCTCCGCTTAAGTGAGTAGATAAGTAGAGAAGTGTGTAGAAGCCAAGGGCCCAGTGGCGAGTAACATTATTACTGGGCACCGTGTGAATGACCTTATTACCAACATTGGTCATGCAATGTCATGTAAACATGTTAAACACGTCACCCATGGATTGGGCTATGAAGTAAAGACTGTTTGCATAAAAGTGTTCTAATTTGGTGTGTCCAACAGTTAGCAGATCATGCCTGGCAAAGAAAGACTACGGAACGTAAAGGAAAGAAACAAAAAGTCGCGGACACAACACAAGTCAAAGTACAAAACACTATACTCTAACATGGAACACATTATAATATGTTGGGGTTTCCCAAGCGAGAGAATCTCGTCCTTGACCAAGATCCAAGAGGCCAGTAAGGTCAGGGCCAACGGGCAAGTATGTCGCCTGTCATATTGCACGGCCAGAGACGAGGGCAGCGAGCAGCTGAGTATAACAGCTGATTCGCAAGTGATTCCCCAGCTGCCTGCAGACGAAGTAACGTCAAGAAATCTCTATCCGTTGTCAAGAAACACTCCTCCTGATGATAAAGTCCTTCTGACGATCAAATATTTTCATCCTGATCATCAACTATATTAAAAATTCTATGTATTTGAAAATGCTTACTATCTTTGCAAAAATCCCTCTGCTCAAACCCATCTGCACTTGATTGCAGCTGGTAGAAGACCTTGTAATGAGTAACATTTCCATTGGGAGACTTGGGTGGGTTCCATTTAACAGTTAATTCATGGGGATTAGATGATGTCACTTCTAGATCCGTTGGTTCAGTGGGTGCTGTTTTAAGACATAGAAGAAATCATGTTCATTTCAGCTTGTACTCAAAACTTCAGTTGTAAAGTTATTAAAATTAAACAGCTGCATACTTGAAACTGACTAATATTAGCATTGAAGATAAATGGCATAAAATAAATATGTATAGAATAAACATAAAAGCTCAAACTCTCACTTTGATGCTGATAATTCTGAGATAAACATACAAGACAAATGCAAAGAACCACAGATATTAGCAAACAGAATTTGAGGACACTCAATAATAGTTGTCAGGTTTGAAATCAAATAATAAATGACATGAATGTTTATTGAGTTATTTACGGGTCATCATCATTACACTCCGAACATGTCCATAGGTGCTCAGATCCCCTCCTCAGCAATTCCCGCAGTGTCCAGCAACTGACGACTCCAGTTCTATGTTGGCTGATAAGTCTTATTATACGACCACTAAGTTTCTCATTTCTGGCTGTGCCCACCTTAACTCCCATTTTCATTACCTGAAGAAGTGATGTGGATCTGTGTTTGTCGAAGTCCGTGCTCTTCCCACATCTCGGAGGGCATTGTCCGCCCGATCCATTGGTTGCCGTCCTCAACGACAGCGCAGCTAGCCAACACTGTCCGCTCTTTCATTTCCATGCACTCCCGCATGTCCAGGGACATAGACAAAGGTGACCATACATATTTTGGATTTCTGCAACGACTCTACCCATTGCATGCGTACAGAGTCCGCCTCCACTTTTTTTATCATGCTCATCAAATCACTCAGTATACATGCGTGGGTGTTGTCTTGTGACTCTAACCATATGAATGCCTTGGTCACTGCCATCACCTCCATTGTCATGCTACTCATGGTCATGACATATGCACAACTGTCTTCGTAGACTATTCTGCCTGCCGAGCGTGCTGTAAATGCCCATGCACTTCTTTGGTGTCGTCTTACAGATCCATCTGTATAGATGACTGCATCTTTCTCATCAGTGTTATCGCAGATGAGACCGTCGACCTCAGCATTAACCACGACCGGGTTCTGTTCCCTACTTTTCCTGTCGAGTGTGACAATACACAAGAAAGTCCCCTTGAAAGACGTAGACACTGGTATCCACTCCTCACCATCGCTCATATTGGTTAAGCCCCCAAACCTGTTTGATAACATCTTCTGCTCGGCCCACCCATGATTTGCCTCATTTTAGCCTGGTACCTTTCCCTGTGTTGAGCAAGTGGTGCAATGGATGCTCTTTATCTGTACTAATCTTCAGGTATGCTCGTGCTCTCCAGATCTTGATTCTGTCATCCATGGTTGGAAAGTCAAGAAGAGACCTCATTTGCTACATAGGGAGTGTCCCTTGTACATCCCAAGATAATGCGCATGGCTTCATTTTGTATTTTCTCCAGCCTATCAAGTAAGAATTGCCAGGGCATACTCAATTGGTGCGAGGACTAATCCCTGGAACAGAAGAGTAAGTAGCCTTTGCTCGATGTTGGCAGCTGCCATGACCTTCAAGGCGGCTAATCCTATGCTGGATTTTGTTATCACATGGTCGACGTGGTACCGAAAATACAGGCTGCGATCAAACTTAACTCCGAGGTATGTCATCAACTTGTCCCTAGTCACCTCATCAGCTCCCATTCGTACTACCAGTGTGGTCGTATGAACGATATGATTGTTAAGGGAGAACCATGAAACTGATGCTTTATTAGGATTAACCAAGGCACCTGAAACCCCACACCAGGAAGAAATGTGATCGAGTTTGTCTTGCATTGTGGAGGTGATTCCCTGTCTGTCTCTTCCCTGTCGATATACCAGAATATCATCAGCAAAAGTCATAGTTCTTCCCCTCCCATCCAGCTGTTGTTCCGTGATCGTTATTGTGTACACGTTAAATAGAACTGGTGGCAATAGTGAACCTTGTGGCAGCCCTGGACAAATGGATGTTGGCTCGGAAGACCAACTTCCACATCTGAGTATCACCTTCCTCTGAAACAGTGCCACGGCGATCCATCTAATGAGGAAGGGGTGCACCGCCAGTTTGAGGAGCATATGCATGAGAAATTCAAATGGTACCCTATTGTATGCATCCTCCAGATCTATAGCAGCACATGTCTCCTCTCGTCTGTGGAAGCCTTCGAAGACATCATAAGCAAAAAATGCCCTGTTGAGCCATGTCTCTTTGTTATATCTATAACCTCCGAGTGTGGGTGGGAGTGCGCGTTTCTGTTCAAGGTGATGACACGGGCAACTATTTTCTCCAGCAACTTGCCCACAGTGTTCTGCATTGTGATGATTCTGTAGGCACTGATCTGAGAATGGTCCTTGTTTGGCTGCGGTAGCGGTAGTAAGTAGCTGTGTAGCCACTCCTCCTTAATCTGGCCACTCCGAATCTATCTATCTATCTATTGTCCTTTCGAGCCGAAGACGGCACATAGGGCAGAACCACAATCTCAAAAACAGAAACCTTGCGTGCCAAAATGGCACATATTGCAGAGATCACTGCTCTAAAATCTATGGCGCTGTTTCCATAACAATACTTTTTACAATGACAGCTTGTCAAGCCATCGATCAATGATCGATGGCCACTCCAAATGCTGGTATTAAACTCATTGGCCAGTTTTGTCAAGTCGCCATCAGCTAAATCGCATATGTCATCGTACCGAACACCATCTGGATCAGGAGCAGTGTTGTGTGCCCAGTTTTATGTGTTGTGCGAATGGAATCGGTTGTGATTGTGAGATCTTCTTCCAGCACTACATCCTTACACAATTTTGACAGTGATCCCCTTAACCTCATTCTTACAGTCTCATTTCTTTGGTCCGTCTGCTCAATGTAGCGGGCAAGCAGGGCCTTCCCTTTGCTCTCATCAGCTTGTGCCATATCCGGCCTGTGCTCTGAAAGTCTGGTATGCCTCTGTGTCGTGTTGTGCCATTCATGCTCTGATGAAGGCGCCAGAATGTGGCTAGCGATTTTTCTGAGCACACTTTTATACAGAAGTCATCCCATTTGGCATCCTTATCCTGCTTAGCACATAGTTTAAAGTGCATCATTTTTTGGTCGACCTCTACTTTCAGATGCTTCAAGAGCTCAGGTTGTGTATTTCCAATCTTTGTAGCTTTCTGCCAAGTCTTGGCCGTTTGTCTCTTGCTCCGCCAAGCTTCCTCTACTTCTCCATATAAAATGATACCAAATAAGGATATCAAAAGCAAGAGGAGCTTTCATTGCACTAGGAAACATATGGAAATCCAAAGAAATTAGGTTAAATACAAAATTAAAAATTTTCAACTCAAATGTTAAGTCAGTCCTATTATATGGCTGTGAAACATGGAGAACAACAAAATTGACAAGCATGAAGATACAGACTTTCATTAATGGATGCTTACGCAGAATAAAAGGATGGAAATGGCAGGACAAAATCACTAACATAGAATTATGGAAATGTACCAGTCAATTCTATCTATCTATCTTCCTTTCGAGCCGAAGACGGCACATAGGGCAAAACCACAATCTCAAAAACAGAAACCTTGCGTTCCAAAGTGGCACATATTGCAGAGATCACTGCTCTAAAATATATGGCGTTGTTTCCATACCAATACTTTTTACAATGACAGCTTGTTAAGCCATCGATCAACCTCCTTAGTTGTCTCTTACAACATGTTTGGAAGGACCAGTCAATTACCAGTGGATAAAGAGATACAGCGAAGATGATGGCGCTGGATAGGACACACTGCTGAAGCCAACTGAGAATATTACACTACAGGCCCTTTTTTGGAATGCCCAGGGGAAAAGAAAGAGGAAGACCAAGGAGTTCTTGGAGAAGACAGATAGAAGCAGAGATGGAGATGATGGGGAAGACATGGAATGATCTTAAAAGAATGACAAAAAAGAGAACGACTTGGAAAGTGTTTGTTGAAGACGTATGCTCCACTGGGAGCTAAAAAAGTAGAAGAGAAGAAGACATTCTCAATATCAGCAGTAGTCGTGTTTATTAATATGAAGTAATTTATACATAAGTATTCCAGCAAAAAGAAATACATCTAGATGACATGGACATATGACTAATATGTAATCTATACTGGGAGCAAACAGCAATAATAAAATATAACAAAGAGAACTCTACACCCATTGATATAAAAAGAGGAGTAAGACAGGGGATGCATCCTATCACCAAGCTTGTTCAATCTATACACAGAGCAAATCTTAAAAAACGTTATAGAGATGCCAGGCCTACAAATTGATTGAACGATATTAACCTAAGATATGCTGACGATACTATAATTCTTCTTCTTCTTTTGTCTTTTCACTGATACCTAAAAGGTGTCGTGGTTATATCATTTGTCGTTCTTGAGCTGCTCGAATTGTCTGAATTAGTGATTTTCCTTTGTTGTTACATGTCTCTGTCACTGCATCTATCCATCTTCTTCTGGGTCTTCCTCTTGGTCTTTTCCCATGCATTCTCAAGAAGAACGCCCTTGATGGTAATTGGTAAGGATTCATTCTGACCAGGTGGCCAAACCATTTAAGTTGTTGTTGTTCTATATATTCTTGGCAGGGTTTGGTTCCTACCATTTTTCTTATGGTTTCATTTGGTATTCTATCGCTTTGTGTGTTTGTTATTTTTCTCAAGCATCGCATCTCACATGTATTGATCTTTCTTAATTGTGATTTAGAAAGGGTCCATGTTTGACTTTCATAGCACAAAGTTGGTATGAAGATGCTATTTATTATTTGTTGTTTAGCTGGCATAGAAATGTTTGGATGTCTTAGCAATGGTGAAAGCTGGTATGTGACAGCATTTGCTTTTTGTATTGTCATGTCAATTTCTCTGTCTAGTTTTCCATCTTCTGTGAACATTGTGCCTAAATACTTGAATTCCTCTACTTGTTTTATTTCTTTATCTTTGATCTTAACTCTTTCAGGTCCAGCGCCGAGTCCTCGGCGTTATCCTTTTGGACAACACTGATATGTAGGATATTTTGGATATAGCTGAATATTGGTTTCGTTTTCACCGAATTTCGTTTTTGTTTCAACCAATACTTGATTTCCGGTCGTGAGAGTTATTTTCCTTGATCTTTCCGTTTACGACGGCGTGGGTTGACGTTTGTATCTTTAAAAATTATTCATTGGTATTCATTGTTTTTTTTTCTGAAATTTCGATCACAAAATGGCCACGCCCACTGCTGGTAGTTCTTGCAGTACATCTCGCCCGAAACGATATAGTGCAGAACAAGCGAGATCCATGTTCGAAACATTGTTATTTAGTGAATCAGAAATGGACTATTCAGAAGATTCAGACGAGAGTTTTAGTTTTTGTGGTGATAGTCATGATAATTGTAGTGGTAAGTCGAGTGGTAAGAAACCAAGACCCTCTTGTTTAGGTTTAGCTGGTCGATGCCTCCAGTCCAGCACTATCAGTGACTCAGAGGAATTTAGTGACAGTGATTCTGATGATGAAACTGATACTATTCTGTCAGCCAAAGCTGACAGTGACAGGACAGATGTGGCTAGGAAGCCTGCTGATGGGTGGCATGAAGCCAGAGATGGAGATACCATAGGAAAATCTAGCTTCCAAAATATAAATTCTGGATGTAAGTTAGATCTTCCAGAAAATGCTTCACCTTCCAAGTATTTTCTGAGCCTGTTGACTGACACAATTGTTGATAGTCGGATTCAAAATATCAACAATTATGCTCAGCAAAAAATGGAATTGATTACTCCTGTACGCAGGTATTCAAGTTTTGCTAAATGGACACCGTTGGACCGTAATACTTTTTTTCAGTTTCTGGCAGTCCTGATTGCCATGGGAATGAATGCAAAAAATTCTATAAAGGATTACTGGTCCATTCAATCATTTAAAAGTAGTTCTTGGTTTAGGTGCATGTTTAGTCGGACAAGATTTTTACTCATTTATCAATCTATGCTTCATGCGGCTGGTCCTGATGCGGCTGGAAAATGTAAAATTGAGCCGTTCATCAATTCATTGATCGAAAAATTTCAAGAAGCGTTTTATCCGTTTGAAAATATCTGCATCGATGAGATGGTTATAGGCTACAAGGGAAGATTTAAGTACAAGCAGTACAATGCCAGTAAGCCAAAAAATATCATATCAAATCATACGGACTTTGCGACTCAATCACCGGATACGTTTTCAACCTCCTGGTATATTTTGGTACGGACACAGCTTACAGGCCTGAAACAGACCCACATTCACCACATGCTGTCAAAATTTTCGACAAGTTACTGGAAGGCATCACAGATCATCATCATTTGTTTGCTGACCGGTATTATACTTCCCTGCCACTTGTTCAATTTCTGCGGCAGAAAAATCACAACTACACTGGAACGCTAAATTCCAACAGACGCAGATTTCCAGCAGAAGTCAAAAATAAAAAAATATCAGTGAATGAGGCAAAGTGGTTCATCAATTATGAGGAGCAAGTTATGTGTGTCAGCTGGAGGGATAAAAAATCCAAAAAGCCCTGCCAATTGGTGACAACACATGGAAGTGTCACATATGAGGTCAGAAATGAAGGTAGGAGTCAAGTCAGGAAGCCATCACCCATCCATAGCTACAACCACTCAATGAATGGATGTGACAGAGTAGACCAGATGATCTCATATTATGGGAACCACACAAGGAAGACAGTCAAATGGTGGAAGAAAATATTTATGTGGATAATTGAGATCACACAACTCAATGCTCATATTTTATATAACTTGAGCCACCCTAACACCGAAAAGCCTATGCCTTTTGCAGATTTCAAGGAGCTGCTTATTTATGATTTGTGTAGCATAGTAGGAGCAGAGACACCTATTCCTAACAACCTTCTTCAAGTTGATTTATCCAAGCCGGGGAAAAAATGGAACATGAAGCCGCAGAGATATCAGGGTGCCATCCATCTCATTGATTTTGATGGGAAAGACCTGCAGTGTGTTCATTGTTCGGAGCAGCGGAAAGTAAGAAAACGAAGCAGCTATTATTGTACAGGTTGTCCGGATAAGCCACATCTGTGCGCTAAAACATGCTTTAGGGAATATCACACATAATAACTACATATGTGTCAATAAAAATAATAAACTTGACTTGTAAATAATATTGTTGTGATGTAAAAAAATTGGAAAATTTTTTATTCTGGGATCATTTATAAAAATGTGCATAATTATGTTATTTGTGGACATAAATTCATCAAATAAACTGTATTTTCGAGGAATTTGGATTATGTTGTGTAATATTTCAAGACAAATGGATAGCAACACATATCTGGATGGAAATTGGTAAGTGAAATACAATATTTTAAAATTTTACAAAATTTAAAATTATCTACCTTGAATATTTTTTTTTTTTAATATAACTATTCCTTTAAATTTTGACATATCAGAAATACATTGCTATTTTCATTTTCTGTATCCATTTCCCTTTCCAGTGATATATAACACATGCCACATTTATCTCAATTATTGTGTGAAGTAGTCAAATGAAAAAGGTATATGGTAAAATTTCTGGAAACAGGAAAAAAAGTCGAGTTTTCTGGTCCAAATCTGAAAATTCCTGTTTCCTGTTCTGGTCCTGAAAGAGTTAATGTTTAATGGGTGTCTTAATTTGCTTATTCTTATAGCCTCTGTTTTTGCTGTTTTAATTGTCATACTGTAGTTTGTGCACAACAGCGCCATAGATTTTAGAGCAGTGATCTGTGCAATATGTGCCATTTTGGCACGCAAGGTTTCTGTTTTTGAGATTGTGGTTCTGCCCTATGTGCCGTCTTCGGCTCGAAAGGACAATAGATAGATAGATAGATAGTTTATGCAGCTTTTATATAGAGATGTTAAATGCTATTGTTGCAGGTTTTCATCCTCATATATTAGGCATTGGTCCTCTGCGAAGGGTAGCCCGTTGATGTAGGAGTTTTCTACCCCTGTTATTATTTCATTTTTCCTTATTGTTGGTTGTTTCCTGATTTATTTCGTCTATATATATGATGAAGAGGAGTGGTGAGAGGATGCATCCTTGTCTTACACCTGTTGTAACCTGAAACCATTCTGACAGACCTTCTGATGTTCTAATGGCACTTTGGTTGTTTTTATATAATGCCATTATATTATCTAGTAGTTGTCCTGCTACACCTTAGGTTTCAAGAGTTTGCCAAAGTTTGTTCCTGTCCGCACGATCAAACGCTTTTTCCTGATCTATAAACACTATATTTAGGTTTCTGTCATATTCTATTGTTTTTTCACACAGTTGTCTCAATGTAAATATAGCATCAGTACAGCTTTTGCCTTTTCTGAATCCGAATTGATTAATACTTTAATTGAGGTTCTATTATGTATCTTACTCTCCTCTCCAATATTTTAGCATACATTTTACTAACTTGACTCAATAGGGATATTCCTCTATACATTTCACACTCCCTTTTGCTTCCTTTATTCTTCCAAAATGGGACAATGATAGCTTTGGTTCCGGTTCATCATACTGCCTATGTTTAAACTCTGTATTTCCGTTTGTATTTCCCTGATTTAATAGTTCCTTAAAGTATTCTCTCTATCTGATTATGTTTTTCCTGCTGCTGATTGGTCTACCGTTCTTGTCGTTTATTATAGTGGTTGGGTTATAATCATTATTTCTTACTCTCATTGCTTTTACACTTTTGAAAAATTCTCTAGGTTCTTCTCTACATGTTTTTGCTAATTCTTCACCAAATGCTTTTCAATAGTCTGCTTTTGTTTGTTCTAGGATCTTTTTGCTATCATTTCTGGCTTGTCTATAGTGATTGTAGTCTTCTGTTGTTTTTGTCTTCTGCCACGTTTTATACTTTTCTTTCTTGTGTTTCACTGCTGATTTTACTGCTTCATTCCACCATCTTGTAAGTTTCTTTCTGCTCTTTCCTATATTTTTCAAACCGCATTTCTCTTGTGTTGACTTTATTAGACCTTCTTTAAACTGTTTCCATGTTTCCTCTATGTTTGTAGGTTGTATTCGGGTTTGGTATTTCTTGGTTACGGATTCTTATATTTCTTTTTGTACGTTTACATCCTTTATTGCTTTTAGATCTATTCTTTGTGCTTGAGGTCTTGCAATCTGTTGTTTCCTAACCCATTTTTTTGCCATAGTAAAACAGGCTTATGGTCAGTATCTAATATTGCATTTGGTATAGATTTTGATACTGTACTACTAGCAGAAAATCCTAAAGATCTACAACAATTACTTAATTAAATAAACATAACAAGCAAAAAATATGTACATATGAATATCAAAAAGACTAAAACTATGATCATAAACAAAGAAAATACTCAAAACCAACAAGTTGATATCAAAATTGAAGGAATAGACCTGGAGACAGTTCAGAACTACAACTACCTTGGACATACTATAACCAGTGATGGAAAATGCAAAACTGAAATATACAAAAGAATAGGAATGGCAAAAAGTAATTTTAATGTCATGAAGAACATACTAACATCAAAACAAATAACACCAGGGCTAAAACTAAGAATAGCAAAATGTTACATCTTCTCAATATTCCTATATGGTGCAGAAACATGGACATTAGACAAGAAAACAGAACAGAGAATTGAAGCCTTTGAAATGTGGATATATAGAAGAATAGGTAGAAATGGATGGAAGGAAAAGAAAACAAACGAAGTCTTAAAACAGCTAAAAATGAAAAGAGAACTACTAAGCACAATTCAAACAAGACAAAAGTGATTTTTGGGCCATGTTAAAAGACACAACAGCCTATTAAAAGTAATCCTGAAGGGGAAAATACAAGGTGGCAGAGACTGACCAAAACTAACATGGACGAGTAACATCAAAAGATGGACAAATCAGCCTATGACAACCTGCACCATCAAAGCAAGAGACAGAGCAGAATGGCACTCCATGGTAGCTAACCTTCATTGCGGAGAGGACGCTCGATGATGATGATGATGAATTCAGCAAAGTCCAACCTATGACCTGCGAGACTCATTTGGGTGGGCCATGGCCCTCTTCTATGGTTTAAATTAAAAGATAATAAACCAATAATACCATTTTTCAATTGTATAGATAAGTCCATTTTTTTCTGCGTATTCTATAGCTCCTACTTGATGGTAGTACAGAGTAATTTGTATTAGTGTAACAAGAGTTTTCCCTGCTTCAGGAAATGTAACAAATACTTTGACTAGAGATTTGAAAGAATTTTACAAAGACATCATCAGAAATATAGTCCTTTTGATCTGTCCAGTAATGAAATCTGCAACGGGATGTGAATTTGATTTACATCTGGTGACTAGAGATTCAGAGGGGTAGGTGCAAAACAATGTCCCAGTGAACAGAGATTCTAGGGTGGTAGGCTTTAACGTAATGGTGCTTTGATCTAGAAAATCTAGACTTTAAAGACAACTTAGAAACGGTTGATTGGCTACTTTTGACAGAATACCAGATGCTGAAACAAAGTTACACAATTACTGGGAGGGGCTATCTGAAGGCCAATAGATTAATACTGACCACCATGAGTCGCGGTACCAGAAAAAAAAACTATAAAAGTAAACTTCAGGGAAGTTGTCATTAAGTTATAGTTAATTAAATTAGAAAGTGATTTTCACTTTCCTTTTGGAATGGTAATGGTGGTTTAGTATAACCTAAGAGACCTAGTCTAAGGTTGAAAAGATCGTGTCTCACCTAGAAGTCGGCAAAACCACCAGCTGTCTGTTATTATCTCTTCCAACCATGTAAGAGATGAGCTGATGGATTGTTCAGCAATCTTTTCTAGGCTAGACTATAATTGCTCAACTGCCCGTGCCAGTGGAATCATCCGAATTAATTTCTCATCTCCCAAACAAAGAAAGAATATGAAATGATAAATGATAAACTGATTCACAAGTTTTTCCCAGTTCACTGTGGCTCTACTGAATTTAGGCAACATATCTCTTGACTAACAAGAAGATTTGGGAGTCACACCAAGTCTGCAGATTCACGAACAGCTTCAAAAAACTATTAACTCTCCTATTTTTTGAGCATATAGATGGGTTAGGTAGGTATATATGATCATCCATCATTATGATGTAGCCCGTACAACATTTGTCAACAATGGTTGTTCCCACAATGCTTGATCCACTCCAAAGAATGCAGCCAAGATGCATGAACACGGTAGTGCCAGAGCAGAATCCTTAAAGTGGAACCTTCAGTTGGCATATTGTTCCATGTGAAGAAGTTGAAAGTAATCACTGCTGAACATATCCAATGGCGGTTATTGAAAAACCCATAATGTACAATGCATATCACCTTCATGACGGGTATAGGTCGCATTCACATCACCTGATTCACCAAAAAGGCAGCTCAGTTTCATTTTTCAAAGTACCAGTGTGGCACATTAAACTAATATTTTGTCAATTTCATTTTTCTTTTTAATAATTTATGTTGAAACACACTTCATTCAACTTCATGTAACTGATTTCCCAAATAAATATTTAATTTCATCAAAGCATATCAAGTTGGTATAAGGTTCTAACATTCCATGTGGCTATTTTTAGTTCGTTCCTAAAACAGTAGCTAGAATTTCTCCCCTTGGCTTTCTTTGGACTGTTACGTGATGAGGCTCCAATCTCTTTCACGATGGTGTGCCATATTCGTCTTTCGTGTTCTGAATATGCCTCATGTGTACCACACACTTTGCTGTTTTCGCTTTCTGGGCTGTTGATTATTTTAAATTCCTCCGTCCCATCCACCGTCGCAGACTTTTTACATTCGGGTTGAACACACCAGGCTACTAATGATATCATTTTGTCGGACCATGTGCTTGCCTATTGAACCGCGAACACACGACACAAAGGAAGAATAATCATATTCCACTTAAATATCGATAAAGTTCACAGTCCATCCACCCGTCAGAAGTAAAATATACATCAAACGTGTAATAGCAACACATAATTTCACAACTAGACTGTCGCATAAATCATTTAAATATATCAACAAGAGTCGAATTATAAAAACTACAACACGTAGTCGCCATGGCACCAGAAGTTATTCCTGTATGGTGCAGAAACATGGACATAAGACAAGAAAACAGAACAGAAAATTGAAGCCTTTGAAATGTGGATTTATAGAAGAATAGGTAGAATTGGATGGAAAGAAAAGATAACAAATGAAGAAGTTTTAAAACAACTAAAAATGAAAAAAGAACTACTAAACACAATTAGAGCAAGACAAATGAAATTTTTTGGTCATGTTAAAAGACACAACAGTCTAATAAAAGTAATATTAGAAGGGAAAATACAAGGTAAAAGAGGCAGAGGCAGACCAAGACTAACATGGACGAGTAACATCAAAAGATGGACAAGTCAGCCTATGGCAATCTGCACCATCAAAGCAAGAGACAGAGTGGAATGGCGCTCCATGGTAGCCAACCTTCGATACGGAGCGGACACTCAATGATGATGATGATGATGATATCAAGTTAAAGAAACATTTTTTATGGATAAACTATTAAAAGTTTAAGGGATACAATAATAAAAATCTCAATATCCCACAATGTTCATATATTTTTTTTTCAATCATACTCAAATACAGGGTGTTTTTAAAGTTGCAGTGCAGTGAACATTTCTAATATTCAGTAAATGACGTAATCATCATCTACGTACCACAATTTTGTAAACCACATTTATGAACAAACCGCTGCTTCCTTTAAGGTTTTATTTACGTAAAGGACGGGCACTACGCTACTTTCACTGTCTCATTGCTTGAAGGAAATGGTGTTGACGATTGAAAACAGGGTATTTCTGGTTGAGCATGTCTTTCGTAATGGCGGTAAATATACGGACGAGGTCATTAGACAATTCGTGAGGAAATTTCCAGACTCACAAGTCCCTCACCGAAATTCTGTTACAAAATTGATCAAAAAGTTTTGTGAAACCGGTAGTGTGGTAGATGCATACCGATCTGGGAAGACCTTCAATTTCACAAGACCAAATTATGGAACTCCAAGACAGAATTACAATGAGTCCAAATGCATCTTTAAACCACTTGTCTCAACAGGTGCAAATATCTAAGAGTTCTGTTCACAAGGTTTTAAGAAGTGAACTACACTATCGTCCATACAAATTAACTGAAGTGTCTCAACTCCAAGAAAGAGATTATGAATCCCGTTTAAACTACTGCATGTGGTTTCAGAATTTTATTTATGAACATGGCGCTGCCATCCTTGACGTCACTTTTTTCACTGATGAGGCCTGGTTTCATTTATCCGGTTATGTGAACAGTCAGAACAATCGGCTGTGGAGCAGTGAAAACCCCCATTAATTTCATCAAGTGCCGCTTTACGATCAAAAAGTCGGAGTGTGGTGCGCTATAAGTCGTATGCGGATAATAGGACCTATATTTTTTAATGAAACAATAAATGCAGAACGTTACCGTACTTTAATTCTGGAACCGTTCATAGCGCACCTTACAGAACGGGAAATTATGGAATCTTGGTTTCAGCAGGATGGGGCAACAGCACACACAGCCACAACAACACTCAATTATTTAGAAAGCATATTTGCAAATCACATTATTTCACGTGGAATCTGGCCTGCTCGTTCACCAGATCTAACACCCCCAGATTATTATCTGTGGGGGGCATTGAAGGGGAAAGTTTATGAAAATAATCCGCAGACAATTAATGACCTAAAGACTGAAATAGTAGACAAGATTAAACAAATATCACCAGACATTATTCTGAAGGTTTTCGCAAATATGGAAAGACGAATCACGAGGGGGCCTCGGTAGCCTAGTTGGGAAAACCACCCGACTAGACTACCGACGTTCGGACAACCCGTGTTCGATTCCCGCTGGGAGCAGTGTGAATTGTACTCGTGGTTGGAATAAAAAAAAATACCCCCACGGTCGACCCAGCCGTTGGCAGAAATGGGTACCAGGGTATTATCCTGGGAAGGTGAGGAATGTTGCTTCGCATCTGAGTTTCGATGCTTGAGGCTACACTATACAGAAATATCCGAACATTTCTGGATAGGCGGCCGAGCACATATGGGTGTAAACTCGCGTGCTAAGACGCCGGTTCATGTCTCGTACTTTACCTTTTACCTTTACGAATCACGACATGTCTTGAGGCCCGTGGTGGACATTTTCAACATATGCTTTAGGCACAACTTTATTGTGTTAATACCAACATTACCCATTATAAGCTCGCCGATAGCAGTCAAGTATATTTGAATAATACCATTTATTTTACAATTTGTGTGACGCATTAGTTAACCGCATTTCTGGTGACGTTTTTTCTTCCGAGAGTAGAAATTCACTGCACTGCGACTTTAAAAACACCCTGTATATGGTGGCATCTGAGGTTGATATGTCTGCGTGGGACAGTGAAGACTTTGCAAGTACATGCATGTCGAGTGCAGACCAGAGTTCGTTTCATGGTTGTACATGTGTATGCCTGTAATGGGAAGGTGGACACACGACGATAACAGAATGGCTACTTAAACCAGGAACTTTGATAATGTCATAAACCTGATATTAATGTCTTCCACCTTCACACCTGTAAGCAGCTGGAGGGTACTTGAATACCATTAAAGTGATCACTTTCCATAAGTTATCCTAACTGAGTAGGGCAGAAAATGAAACCAGAATGACAAGCCCAACTACTTTCAATTAGTTATTAGAGAGCACAGAACCAGACGTCATTGAAAAAAATCAGACATAGTAAACAGCGCCACTCACAGGAGGCAGAAAAGATGGATCCAGCCGCCCTGGTGGAACAAAGAAATCAAGGAAGCATGGCAGAGCAATAGATAAGTGTCCAAGACATGGCAGAAAGTCAAGATGAATAGAAGAACACAACCTGAGATCTTTAAGAGTCTGAAAGAAGATATTATCAGAAAATGATGCACCTCTGTGATAAGTAGGCTAACGATGCCAAGTTGGATGATTTCTGCAAGAAAGTGTGCTCAGACAAATTCTTCACCACATTCTGCCACTTTCATCAGAGCATGACTGGCATAACATGGTGCAGAGGCATCCCAGACTTCCAGAGCACAGGCCAGACATGGTACAAATCTGATGAGCACAAAAAGCTGCTTGCATGCTACATTGAGCAGACTAATCAAAGAAATGATGACTCGATAATGAGGATTAGGGGATCATTCTCACAACTATATGAGGGGGTAGTGCTGGGAGAAGAACTTCATGATCACAACTGATGCCACTCACACAACACTTAAAAGGTCTTGCAGCATCTCTTATGGTCCAGATGATGTTCAGCATGACAACATAAATGATTTAGCTGACAAGAATTTTGAGGAACTGATGCTCTGATGAGTCAGAATGAGACTAACGATTTTTCTGAGCACACTTTTTACAGAAATTATCCCACTTGGTATCCTTAGCCTACTTAGCACAGTTTCCCCACACAGTTTAAAGTGCATCATTTTTTGGTCGGCCTCTTCTTTCCGACTCTTCAAGAGCTCAGGTTGTGTTCTTCCATTCTTTCTGGCTTTCTGCCATGTCTTGGCATTTGTCTCTTGTTCCCCCCAGGTTTCCTCAACTTCTACATTCCACCAGGGTAGCTGCATCCATCCCTCCCACCTCCTCTTTCCTATATCTGTTTTTGCTAATGACGTCCCGGTCTATGTCCTCATAGTGGAAAGTGTTGAGCTTGCTTTTCTGGCTTCTATTTCTGCCTTTCGCAATTAGGATGACATATGGATATTGATCACTTCCATTGGAATTCCAGTACACTCCACCTGCAAACAAGTGCAAAGGTGGAAGACACCAGTGCCAGGTCTATGACACTTTAATAAGAGTCCCCTATTCGAGTGGCCATTCTAGTTGCCCTTCCATCATTTAAGCACACTAAATCGGCCGACACCAGTGTATTCCCTAGGTCTTCTCTCTGCTTGTTGGTAATGGTATTACCCAATTTGTTGCCTCTAGCATTAAAGTCTCTGCAGAAAATTACGTTCTCCTCCTCGAACACGAAGAGATTCTGCCATTGTTGTGTGTCAACCTTCCCATTACAGGCATACACATTTACAACCATGAAAGGAACTTGGGTCTGCACCCTAGCCAAATGTTCCTGCAATTCTTCACTGTCCCACTCAAACATATCAACCTCAGCTGCCACCATGTTGTTTTGCACAAGGATGGTTTGTCCAAGGTGGCATCTAATGTAGAAACAGTGAAATCCAAGGGCACTAACTGTCCTATCACCAAGAAGTGTTTCTTGCAAAATCATTATATCAGTGCCACACAGTAGTTTATCAAGAATGGGCCGTCGTTGATTTATGGGCGCACAATTCCAATATGTAATGTGCACATACTTTAGGCCTAGCCTCTCACACTTCGACAGTTTCATACCAGAACATGTACTTTTTCTTGTTTTTCTTCTTTGATGTTGTCGTTTGGACTTCATCTGAAAACTTACTGTCATCGTTGATTTTGTCGCTGAAAGTCAATGCTGTGGATGTTCTACACTCACATGAACCCATTTCCATGTTATAGACTGGCCAACTCCAGTCAATCAGCCCTACAGCACATGGATACTCCGTGAGCTTTTTACAAAAAAATGAAATTAGGCTTCCTTAACAACAGACCGCCAAAAATAACCATCATCTTGAGATGCACCAAAAACCGCATCCAAAAAAAATGACAGTTTTTTTTAATCAACTGTAATTTTACAGAATGACATTAATTAAAAGTTTTTATATTTACCAAAAGGATCAGTTTCAATATATATTATTCTGGACATTGGTGAAACAGTGGCACTTGGTAATGTGGAAGCCCGGACATAAACTGCATATTTTGTCAAATGTTTCAAACCAGCAAGTGTAACGTTAGGATTTTCTGAAGGTTTCACAACTTCAGTTTTCCAATCGTTATCAGAACAAGCATCCCTGCCTTGATAAATATCCCTCACAGATTCTTTTCTGAAAATAACATATATGTATGAAAAAATTTTAAACCATCATGGAAAGAATTCACAGAAAACTGGAAGAGAAAATCAACATTATGTTCAGGCTGATTTTCAGAGAGGGCGAAGAACAAGAGATTGTATATTTAATATGAGAAACATAATTCAAAATTGCACAGAATACAATATAAATCTGTTTACATGGATCATTCTACAAACTGTGTAGAATTGCAATCATTGGGAGATGCAGCACACTTTAAAATATTGGTCACCTTACATTTTCATCACCTACACCTGACTGAGGATGGTCCTACTTTTTGTGAAAAAAATGACCACTCACTGTTAGATATGGATACCATTCTGTAGTTATGCTGTGGGACATTCCTCAAAATAATGTTATGCACATCTATATTACTCTTGTTGCTGTCAGTAGCTAATTCCTGAAAGCTATCACAATAATGTCAACAGTGGACAAACAGTGATAACTTATTTAGATTGAGGTTTTTTTAAGATGCCACTACATCAAAGTGTATATTAATTAAACATTTGTGTCATGTTCCACAAGGATGTGAAGAAAATCTTTAAAAAATTAATTGCTCCATAAAAAGAATGCCCATCTCACCTTCTAAAAACTAACACTTCGATAATATTTCTTCAAAATAGTTTCTTGAATCTTTAAATATAATAGCTAGATAGCCAATAAAAATATCAAATCAATGCAGAGTAATTATGTTATTAATTTTAAGAGAATTAATTAATATCAGCAAATAGAAAACCAAACTTCCTTTTTCTAAATTAAGATAACTTGAAGATGTTTTTATCTCTCTTGTTTGGAATTGTTATAAACTTCATTATATAGAAATATTGTACTGGTAACACAGGAATTCAATGGATATAAGGTCACTCAATTAAAACTCACGCTGATTTTTATTACTTTTTAGCCAATGTGGACATAATACAAGAAAACAATGTCCTGTCTCCAACCCAACAGCTAGAAGAAAATCAACAGCAACAAAGTAATAAGAATCTAATATTATTCAGGAAGAAAAAGTATACCTGGGAGAAAAATCAGCAAAAAGAATTAGATTTAAAAAAAACTATCTTTACGACACATAGTACCATTGCTGGTGTATGTCGGGGGGGCAACGATAGAACCAGAGGGATAAAGGCTGCTTGGTCAAAGCAGTTGTCACGACATGTTATTTCACCCCCGATAGAAAAAAAATCCTTTCTGTCTACCGCGGGCTTCGAACACCGTACGTCGGCTTTTCAGCTTGCGGAACAGTGGTTTTAGCCGCACGGCCACGCGCACCCCTTAGAAAGAATTAGATAACTTTGTATATCTCAAAAGTTAACACAGCTCCAGAAGATTGCTTAAAGTTATACAGAGAAGAATTTAAAATAAAATCAATATGGAATTAACAGAACAATAATTTGGATTTAGATAGAGCAGTGGGACAAGAGAAGCCATCATCTGCATGAAATTGTTAATAAAAAAAAATAATTTGAAGTAAACAAACCAATTTATGCATGCTTCATAGACTATACCAAAGCTTTTGAAAGAATACACCATAAACAACAAATAAAATGCCTAAAAGAAATACATCTGGATGATGCCTACATAAGACTGATAAATGATTTATACTGGGAACAAACAGCTATGATAAAATACAACAATGAGAACTCTGCAACTATTGGAATAAAAAGAGGAGTAAGACAAGGTTGCATTCTTTTACAATGTCTAACTTATTCACTGAGCAGATCTTCAAAGACATGAGGATGCCAGTACTAAACATCAATGGATATATAATAATGTAAGATATGCAGATGATACCGTATTAGTGGCAGAAAATCCAGAAGACCTAGTGAACAAAAACTAGTGAACAAAATAGACAAGACAAGTAAAGAATATAGAATGGAAATAAATGTTAGATAGGCTAAAACTATGATTATTAGCAGAGAAAAATACATAAAATATACACGGATATATTGAAGTAGAAGAAAAAAAACCTTGAAAAAGTTCAAGAATAAAGCTATCTTGGAAATATTAAACCAAATGATAGAAAATATAAGACAGAAATAAACAAATCTCTCTCTCTCTCTCTCTGCGATCAGGACTCAATCAGAGTAGGATTCCAGACTCTCACATGAAGTCAACTGTCAGGTTAAGTGTGTTTATCGCCCCCACAGACAGAACATCACAATTAGAGTCCGCTAGATCCACTCTGATTGAACACCCGTTAAAACGTTGCACTGTGTTCTGTGCCAGTGGCCCAGTGCATCCGATTTCAGCCAGCATTTTATTCAGGTTTGCTTTCCTTAGCCTTTGATTGTCCCCAATCTTCCTACAAGGCAGCAGATGATCTTTTCTGTAGGGGGATTCTGTCCTTAGATGGTCGGCCCTCCCAGGTTTACGAGCACCATCTGCCCGAGTCACTAGAGGTGACTAAAAAAGACATGCACACACAAAGATATGAGATGTGAATAACATAGACATGCACACAGTGATACAAGGCATGACTAACACTGACACACATCAAGATATATGACACATGACTAACATAAACATGCACATAAAGATATGAGATATGACTGACATAGACATGCACACACAAAGATATGACACATGCCTAACATAAACATGCACACAAAGATATGAAATATGACCAACATAGACATGCACACACAAGATATGAGATGTGACTAACATAACCATGCACACACAAGGATATGAGATGTGACAGACACAGACACAGACATGCAAACACAAAGATATGAGATATGACTAACATAAACATGCACACAAAGATATGAGATAGCACTAACCCAAACATGCACACACAAAGATAGCACTAACCCAAACATGCACACACAAAGATATGACACATGACTAACACAGATACACACTAAGATATGATTAAATACATGCACACATAAAGAAATGAGACATGATTAACACGGACACACCAAGTTATGAGATATGACTAACATGACACACACCAAGATATGAGCTATGGCCAGCACACACACACAAGCTAAGATATGAGCCATGGTTAGCATAGAAACACATCAAGATATGAGCCATGGCTAGCACAGAAACACATCAAGATATGAGCCATGGCTTCACGGAAAAACACCAAGAAATGAACCATGTCCAGCACAGAAACACATTAAGGTATCCATATGCATGGGTTTGTTGTAGTCGGCAGACTCTTCTTAACGTGGGAATCGACATATGAGACACAGATCAAAAAGGAATGGATAAAAAGTAATTTTAACAGCATAAAAATATACTCACACCAAAGCAAGTAACATCAGAACCAAAACTATGAAAATCAAAATGCAATATTTACTCAACATTCCAGTACGGTGCAGAAACATGGACATTAAAAAGAAAACAGCAGAAAATTGAAGCCTTGAAATGTTATCTATAGGAAAATGGGAATAATTTAGTGGAAGAAAACAAAAAGGAAAAACCATGATGTTCTGAATCTTCCGAAAATGAAAAAAAGAACCATTTAACACAATTTTAAAAAGACAACTGAAATTTTTTGGACTTTAGAAGAGACATAATACCCTTCTAAAAGTCATCTTGGAAGGGAATGTACAAGGCAGATGAGGCACAGGCAGAACAAGGGTAAAGTGGACAGATAAAATCAAAAGGTGGACAAGTGAACTTATGACAACTTATAACGTTTTCCATCACAACAAGAGACAATAAAATGGCACTCTATGGTAGCAAATCTCCAATGTGGAGACTGCACAAAATGAAAGAAAAAGACAACACAGAGGTTGAGAAGGCAATGGAAGTCAACCTATGACAACCTGCACCATCAAAGAAAGAGACAGAGTAGAATAGAGCTCCATGCTAGCCAACCTCAATGTGGAGACAGTACTCAATGATGATGACGATGGGGCATCTGTTATGAAAAAATTTATAACCATCGAGAGAAGACATAAAGTCATATGTGCTTTTCATTTTAAGGAAAAACTTAATCCTTAATTCCAAGGCATTTAAGATTTTACAGCCAACACACCAGCCTCACAATGAGATATAAATTTTGATGACTTCACCGTGAATGAAATAGAGACAGTTGTAAGGCTCAAGGCTAAAGGTAAAGTACGAGACTTGAACCAGCGTCTTATCACGCAAGTTTACACCCATATGTGCTCGGCCGCCTATCCAGAAATGTTCTGAGATTTCTGTATAGTGTCGCCTCAAGCATTGAAACTCAGATGCAAGGTGACATTCATCACCTTCCCAGGGTGATACCCTGGTACCCATTTCTACCAATGACTGGGTCGACCATGGGGGGTATATATTTTTTTTCAAAACCACGAGTACAATTCACACCGCTCCCAGCGGGAATTGAACATGGGTTGTCCGAACATCGGTAGTCCAGTTGGGTGGTATTCCCAGCTAGGCTACCGAGGCCCCCCAAAGACTAGGCTACCGAGGTTCAAGGCTAACAAGGCTGCAGGTAAAAATGATATAATATCAAAGATGTTAAAAGTAATTAATAACCATCATCATCATCATCGAGTGCTGTCTCCATAACGAAGGTTGGCTACCATGGAGCGCCATTCTGCTCTGTCTCTTGCTTTGATGGTGCAGGTTGTCATAGGCTGATTTGTCCATCTTTTGATGTTACTCGTCCATGTTAGTCTTGGTCTGCCTCTGCCTCTTTTACTTTGTATTTTCCCCTCCTGGATTACTTTTAGTAGTTTGTTGTGTCTTTTAATATGGCCCAAAAATCGCATTTGTCTTGTTTGAATTGTGCTTAGTAGTTCTCTTTTCATTTTTAGTTGTATTAATTAATAACCATAACTTAAATTACCTGCAGAAAATGTTCAATACAATAAAGAAATCAGAAAAGGTACACCTACACAGAAAAGAGTTATAATTGTCAAAATTCCAAGAAAGTGCAATCTCAAGGATTGCAACAACTGGGGTGGCATGACTCTTCTACCAGTTGTCTCTAAAGTATTCTGTAAGATCATTATGAAAAGAAACAAAGATGACACAGACACTGTTAAGCGTGAAGAACAAGCAGAATTTAGAAAAGGGAGAATCTGGTTTGCTCATATTTTCACCCTAAGAATTATATTAGAAGAACATATAGAAAAACAGAAACCATTTCTACTAAATTTAAACGATTTCAAAAAAGGTTTCAACATCATACAGAGACTTATTGTGGAACATACTGAGACAATATGGAATACCACTAAAAATTATTGACATCATCAAAAGATCTGTATGAAAGTTTTATTGTGCAGTTCACACTGAGGCAGGACTGAGTTAAATGTTCGAGACTGATACTGGAGTGAAGCAAGGAAGTATTTCATCTCCCTTGTTATTTAAAATTGCCATCCACTATCAAGATTAACATGGACAAGTAACATCAAAAGATGGACAAGTCAACCTATGACAACCTGCACCATCAAAACAAGAGGCAGAATGGCGCTCCATGGTAGCGAACCTTCGTTGAGGAGATGGCACTTGATGATGATGACAACTTCATAACGCAGAAATGTTGTATAGGTATCAAAGGCATTGGATGGATACTTGGATCTCAAATGGAGGACCTTGATTTTGCAGAAAACATAGTTCTTATCAGTAGCAATAGGAACATGAAGCAAAAAAAACAAATGCATTGTCATCAACGGCTAGTAAGTAAAATAGGTCTTGAGATCAACCAAGAAAAGAGTAAAGTAATGACAAATCAAATTTTTACAGAAAAAATTATATACTTTGGAAGGAAAAGCAGTGGAAGAAGTTATCACTTTGTATATCTTGGAAGCAGCATAAATAAAGGAAACATAAAGTTAGAAATTAGAATCAGAATAGTGAAGACAGCAATGATTTTCAGAAACCGAATAAAATATGTAAATTAAAATGCCTAAGCACAAAATCAAAACTTTGGATTTTCAAATCAAATGTATTATCCACCCTTACTTATGCATGCATGAGCTGGAAGACAACCAATGAAATAGAAAATAAATTATATGCATTTTAAAACAAATGCCTCAGGAAAAACTTTGCATACCTTAGAATGAATTCAAGACTAGTGTAGCAGTAAGAGAAACAACAAAGCATTTAACAAATAATCTACAATCAAGAGAAGAAGGTTGACCATGTTATGAGAAGAGATACAAAAGAATCTCAAAGTAAACCCTCAAATAGGAACCAGCGTGTAAAAGAAAAGGAGGCACACCTAAAGAAACACTGAAAAAAACGCTGGGTTGAGAGGCAACAACAACAGACTAGATTAGCTCCCTTGCCGTGATTGAGTAGTTCATCCAGACTTGTGGCAAGATACAATGTGGGTCCTGTGCAATGTCTGACACTTGATAACATATTGTTTATCAATCACATCGAGTCTAGAAGTTCTACCCTATGTGTTGTCTATAGCTCACAAGGACAATAGATAGATAGATATCCTGTTTTACTAGCAGAGAGATGATGATCTGTTTTCTCCTATTATGTGGGTGATGATCATACCAGTTAGAGTTTGGAACTTTTGCTGTTTTTTAAATATTAAAATCATACTGATCTTTTAATAGTAGAGGATCAGTAAGAATGGTTATTTCATTCTGCTGCCATCAATGAAATCAGGCTTTTTAAGGCGTCCAAGATGGCGGTGTATTTTCACTAGACCGTTGTCAACGAAGCATAATTTTATTTCTGTGAGCCTCTAAACAACGGAAATCAATCACCTACGGTGCCACTACAGGCTGTAGAGCTGATTGACTGGAGTTGTCCAGTTAATAATGTGAAAACAAGTTCTGGGGCGTGCGACTGAGTGAGTGCACGTGAGTCTAGACCATCCACAGCATCGACGTTCAGCGACCAAATCAGTCATGACGACAGTCAGTATACAGATGAAGCCCATAAGACAACAACGAAGGAGGAAAACTAGAAAAGGTAAAAGAGGTGGTGTAAAATTGTTGAAGTGTGAGAGGCCAGCCCAAAAGTTTGTGCGCATTATATATTGGAATTGTGCATCTATAATTCAATGACGCCCCATTCTTGATATGCTACTATGTGGCGCCAATATAATGATTTTGCAAGAAACACTTCTTGGTGTTGTGTGTGGCAGTTAGTGCCCCTGGATTTCATTGTTTCTACAATAGAAGACACCTTGGACAGGTCATCCTTGTGTGAAACATGGTAGCTGCTGAGGTTAATATGTCTGTGTGGGAAAATGCAGAATTGCAGGTACATGCAATTAGGGTGCAGATGCCAGTTCCTTTCATGGTTGTAAATGTGTATGCCTGTAATGGGAAGGAGGACACACAATAATGGCAAGAATATCTCCACATTCGAGGAGGAGAACGTCATTTTCTGTTGAGACTTTAATGCTATAGGAAACCAGTGGGGTAACATCATAATCAACAAGCAGGGGGAAGACCTAGAGAACGCATTGGTATCAGTCAATTTAGTGTACTTGAATGATGGAAGGGCAACCAGAATGGCTCCTCGAACAGGGGACTCTGATAGTGTCATAGACCTGGCACTGGTGTCTTCTGCCTTCGCACTGGTTTGCAGGTGGAGTGTATTGGGATTCCACGGAAGCGATCACTATCCATGTGTCCTCCTAATTGAAAAAAGCAGAAATAGAAGCCAGAAAGAAGCCATTCCACTATGAGAATACAGACCAAGATGTCGTTAGCAAAATCAGACAGAGGAAACAGGGCACCCCTCGCAGGAGGCAGGAGAGATGGAAGCAGTCGCCCTGGTGGACTCAGAAGTCAGGGAAGCGTGGCGTAACAAGAGACTAACTGTCAAAACATGGCAGAAAGAAATGGAGGAACACAACCTGAGATCTTGAAGCTTCTGAAAGAAGAGATCGACCAAAAAATGATGCACTTTATGCGCTAAGCAGGCTAAGGATGCCAAGTAGGATGATTTCTGTAAAAAAGTGTGTTCAGAAAAATCGCCAGCCACATTCTGGCACCTTCATCAGAGCATGAATGACACAACACGACACAGAGGCATACCAGACTTCCAGAGTACAGGCCAGATATGGCACTAATCTCATGAGAGCACTCAAAGGAAAGGCACTTCTTGCTACATTGAGCACATGGACCAAAGAAATGAGGCTGTAAGAATGAGGACACATGTATGGGTGTCCCTTTCAGAATTGTGTGAGGATGTAGTGCTGGCAGAAGATCTCACAATCACAACTGATATCATTCGCACAACACTTAAAAAGTCACACAACACTGCTCCTGGTACAGATGCTGTTCAGTACAGCGACATAAGCGATTTAGCTGACGACGACTTGCAAAAATTGGCCAAAGAGTTTAATACCAGCCTTCAGAGTGGTCAGATTAAGGAGGAATAACTCCACAGATATTTACTAAAGCTACCGAAGCCAAACAAGGACCATTCTCAGATCAGTGCCTACAGAATCATCATGATGCAGAACACCCCAGGCAAGTTATTGGAGAAAATAATTGCTCGTGTCCTCAACTGTCACCTTGAACAGAAAAGCACATTCCCACCCACTCGGAGGTTATAGATATAACAAAGAGACATGGCTCAATGCGGCAGTCTTTGCCTATGACGTCTTCAAAGGCTTCCACAGATGAGAGGAGATATGTGCTGCTGCTATAGATCTGGAGGATGCATACAACAGAGTACGGTTTGAATACCTCATGCATATGCTCCTCAAACTGGTGGTGCACCCCTTCCTCATTAGATGGATCGCTGCAGCACTGTTTCAAAGGAAGGTAATACTCAAAAATGTGGAAGTTGGTCATCCGAGCCAACATCCATTTTTCCAGGACTGCCACAAGGCTCACCATTGTCACCAGTTCTATTTAACGTGTACACAATACCGATCACTGAACAACAGCTGGATAGAAGGGGAAGAACTATGACTTTTGCTGATGATATTCTGGTATGTCGACAGGGAAGAGACAAGGGAAATCGCCTCCACAATGCAAAAATAACTCGATCACATCTCTTCGTGGTGTGGAGTATCAGGTGCATTGGATAATCCTAATTAAGCATCAGTTTCATGGTTCTCACTTAACATTCATATCGTTAACACAGAAACACCGGTAGTATGAATGGGAGCTGATGAGGTGACCAGGGACAAGGTGATGACGTATCTCGGAGTTTGGTTTGGTCGCAGCCTGTGTTTTCAGGACTACGTCGACCATATGATAACAAAATCCCTCAAACGATAAGCCGCATTGAAGATCATGGCAGCTGCCAACATCAAGCAGAGGCTACTTACCCTTCTGTTCCAGGGACTAGTCCTCGCACCAATCAAGTATGCCCTGGTAGTTCTTACAGTCAGTGAGATACATACTGACAAGCTGGAGAAAATACAGAATGAAGCTATGTGCATTATCTTGGGGTGTACGAGAAACACTCCCTGTATAGTAATAAGGTATCTTCTCAACTTTCCAACCATGGATGACAGGATTAAGATCTGGAGGGCACAAGCATACCTGAAGATAAGTGCAGATAAAGAGCATCCATTGCATCATGAGCTCAACACAGGGAAAGGTGTCAGGCTAAAAAGAGGCAAATCGTGGGTGGGTTGAGCAGAAGATGTCATCAAACAGGTCTGTGGGCTTACCAATATCAACGCTGGCGAGGAGTGGATACCGGTGCATGATTCATTCAGGGGGATATTCTCGTGCCATGAGTCCACATCACTCCTTCGGATGAAAGAGATGGAAATTAAGATGGGCACAGTCACAAACGAGAAATTTAGTGGGTGTGTAAGAAGACTAATCAACCAACACAGAACTGGGGTCGTCAGTCACTGGACACTTCGAGACTTGCTGAGGAGGAGATCTGAGCACCTATGGACATGTTCAGAGTGCAATGATGATGACCCACTAGTAACTCAATAACTCAGGCTTTTTTTAATTCCTGATATACCAAAGTGGATTGAATCCACTGTAATGCATTTCTTTGGCTACATACTTTTCGCAACATTTCTCTCAGTTCTGGTAATTGCACATGATCAAGTATTAATTTTGCATCTGTTAAAAACATTTCCCTAGATAGTTCAAAATTGGAGTTGCAGGTTTCATTTGCTGCTGTAATGATGGTTTTGGTTTCATTCTGTACAATATTCCATATTGGAATGCTGATATGTAGTCTGGTTTCGTAAGAATATTTTAAGAATATACCCACCCCTCCATTTTTTACAGCTCACTCTTATACTTTTCCTTAAGGGTTCACCTGTTAAGAGGGCATGAATGTGTTGTTAAGCTAGTTCATGGCTAATCCCTAATACCTGCACCTTTTCAACCTGCTACAACTGTCATCAATATCGGTATATTTTTAATTGCTAAACAATTCTGTCCATGCAACAGCCATTTTTGGTCTATTCTTTTCAAATAGGGTTCTGTCAAGGGTTCTTTAACCCTACATTACCAGAGTAGTAAAAATTACTGCATCATAATACAAATTCTTCTAAATTTGACAGTCAAAAATTTGTCAAACATTCCCCCCATGTACCTTCCTAATTACTACTTCCAGTAGGAATTGTGTGCATTGGATTCAATTTTCTTTTCTTTTTTTTTTTTTATTCATTATTCATTTCGTGAGATGTGATCTCGCATTATGCACACCCAAAAAAAAAAAATTAAAATAAATCACCAATTTTCAAGAAACTGGTTCCTTTTTTTGTCTATGACCAGGGAAATTTCCTTGGTTGTCAGCTAACATCAAATAACCCTTTGTAACTCAGGAAACGCACCAAACAATGCTATAATGTAGCCAAACATACTGACAGACTAACACTGTCCATACTGATAGACAATGTCCGGCCTATCTGGTCAAATTCAGGTCATAAACCTGAGACTGGAAATCCGTTCAAACAAAAGTTCAAAGAAAATACTATTTTTTTTAGAGCTAATGTTACAATTGAGTGGTAGTAATTTTTGCTACAGTATCATAAAAACCGTGATTCAGAGATAAATTGAGTTATTTGTGGGTCATCATCATTGCCACTCCGAACATGCGCATAAGTGCTTAGAACCGATGACTCCAATTCTTTGTTGGTCGTAAAGTCTTTTTATACGTCTACTAAGTTTCTCGTTTCTGCTGTGCCAATCTTAACTTCCATCTCTTTCATCCGAAAGAGTAACGTGGACTCATGGTTGTCAAAGTCTTGTGTCCTTCCCACATCTTGGAGGGCATTGATGATGTCCACCTGATCCATTGGGTGACCATCTTCAACAACAAGGCAGCTAGCCAACCTGTCCGCTCTTTCATTTCCCTGTACTCCTGCATGCCCAGGGACATAGACAAAGATGAACTTACGTATTTTTTACTTCTGCAATGACTCTACTCACTGCCTGCGTACAGAGCCCACCTCCATTTTTTAATTCATGCTTATCAAATCACTCAGTATGCAGGCGGCGTGGTTGTAGTCTTGTGACTCTAACCAGATGAATGCCATGGTCACTGTCAAAACCTCCATCGTTTTACTACTCGTGGTCATAACGTATACACCACTATCTTCCTTGACTATTCTGCCTGCCGACCATGATATAGATATAAATGCCCATGCTCTCCTTTCGTGTCGTATTACAGATCTGTCTATATAGATGACTGCAATTTTTTCAACGGTGTTATCCCAGATGAGACTGTCGACCTCCGTATTGCCTACAACTGAGTTCTGTTCCCCACATTTCCTGTCGAGTGTGACAATACACGAGAATTATTCCTGTCAAGTATGACAATACACGAGAATGTCCCCCTGAATGACGTAGGCACTGGTATCCACTTGCCAGCGTTATTATTGGTAAGCCCACAGACCTGTTTGATGACATCTCCTCAGCCCACCCACGATTTGCCTCCTTTTAGCCTGACACCTTTCTCTATGTTAGGCTCATGGTGCAATGGATGCTCTTTATCTGCACTTATTTTCAGGTATGCTCATGCCCTCCAGCTGTTGATCCTTTCATCCATGGTTGGAAAGTCAAGAAGATACCTCACTCCTACACAGGGAGTGTCCCTCGTACACCCCAAGATCATGCACATAGCTTAATTCTGTATTTTCTCCAGCTTGTCAATTTGCGTTGTACTGACAGTAAGAATTGCCAGAGCGTACTTGACTGGTGTGAAGACTAGACACTGAAACAGAAGGATAAGTAGCCTTTGCTCCATGTTGGCAGTTGCCATAACCTTCAAGGTGGCTAATCCTTTGTGGGATTTTCTTATTACATGATCTACATGGTCCCGAAAACACAGGCTGCAATCAAATTTAACTCTGTTGTATGTCATCCCTGGTCACCTCGTCAGCCCCCATTCGTACCATCTGTGTTTCCGTGTTCCAGGTATTGTTAAGAGAGAACTATGCAACTGATGTTTTATTAGGATTAACCAATGCACCTGACACTTCACACCAGGAAGAGATGTGATCGAATAGATAGGTATCTATTCTAAGACTTTTTCAAAAATAATTTTAGCTATAAATGTAGATTTGATCGCCCTGTGATAATGTGAATGCCTGATTTGCTTTGTCTCAATATTTTGTAAACAAAATCACTTTCTGTGCGGTTTCGCTTTATGTCTTTTGGCATGTGCTAAGACTGCTATGATGGGGTCTACAGCTACTTTTCTTTGTTTGGGAGATAAGATAGTAATTCGGATGATTCCACTGGCACGGGCGGTTGAACAATTATGGATTTTAATTCATTTGCAGTGATACCGGGGCCTTCCATAACCATTGTAAACAAAGCAGGATATATTTTTTTCTCACTCTGTCATTGCCAGTTGGTTGCATTGAACTTTTCTAAGTGCAAAGTTCAGAGTCACAGTGCCTATATGAAATGACCACAGCCACACAAAAATACAATTTGCTTCCTTATCTTCAGTCCAAACACCATAGTTCTAGCTCTTTCATAAAAAACTGAGTGCACGCATATTGCTCTGTTATACTGTTGCTCTGTGTCAGATCGTCTGTGCTGTAGAAGACTCTCACAGCTGGTTCATAACATTGTAAAAACTTAAAAAAAAAAAAAAATTCTTCCACTTTGCATGGTCCATAGTCATCCTTCCTAGGGTGCCCAAAGTCTTGACACAAACTATACATCTCTGTTTTCCAAAATGCTGATCTGTCTGCTTCTTTTGTCTTCCATCCAGAGTATTCTATAATTGTTTATTGATCTTTTCTGACTACAAGGTCTAAGCAGCATAATTATTATTGTATGCATTTCTTTTTAACTGTGCCTTTACATTAGTTCCTTGATGCTGATTTTGTTTATGGCTAAATTTTTCAAATAAAATCCCAGGCAAGTTGTGTATGAAATAAGTTTTGACATTATCTTTTTCTGCACCATAGATGGCCAAGGCAGAGGAATCTGTATGAGGGTATGTGATTTGTATGACATTAAGTCATGAAAAAAAGAAGTTATAAACAAAGCGATCATTCAATTCAGCAGGTAGTGCTGAAACTGGTATAAGGTCATTATAAGGTCAGCAGGGAGTATCACAACTGGGCTGAGGACATTGTAAGGGAATCCATTTAAAAATGTTCACCACCTCATGATCACAACATCTACACTGACAGTTCTGTGTCTCTTAACAAGGACAGCAGTTGCGGAAATGTGGCATACCAGCGTGGAAGAGAGATGGTCATGAAATCTGACAATGAACTATGGTGTCCAGTATGATGACGGAGATAAGGAGCAGCAATGACAGTGATAATGGATGGTTACACAGAACTCTAGTCATGCTGTGTTGACAGACTAGCAAATTGTGTTACAGAAAATCAACAGGCATACCCTGCAGTGAGAGTGGATGCAGTTGCTGAATGGCTCACAAATGAGCACATTAACATGGGTGTGCTATACAAAGCACATCGGAGTTTACAGCAATGAAATCATGAATAGACTAGCTAGCAGAGTGTTTTCATATTTTTTCCCCCAATTTGATTTCTCTTCACTACAATTTTTTTGTGTTTCTCAAGTTTTCCATGCTTTCATTTGTGAGAATACCAAATATAATTCACTCTTTTTTTCTCTGTTTATAGATTTCTGACTGACAACTTCAACATTTCTATTTTTATGGTAAAATTTTCTCATATCTGTTAAGTGTTATAAGTACAGCTTTTAAATCAAAGGGTCATTCTCCAAATAACGATTATAACAGAAACTTTAAGTAAGTGCTTGTATTTACTAGTGATCTGATAATTTGAAGTATGTGATGAAGTCTCTTAGTGAAGATCTGTTGAATGAATATTGTGTTCTATACCATAGAAGATATATAATTATCACGGTATACCACAACATGGGATGCTGTAACAAGTCGAGTGTGAAATCATCTATCTATCTATCTATTGACCTTTCGAGCCGTAACCGGCCCATAGGGCGTAGACCAAGATACACCTTCTCCTATATGAGAAAAAACTATCACTACTATCTACTGCTAATTTAAATTGAAATTATACAAACATTAAATTAATGTGAAATCATACAAGCTAACATTTAATTTTTTAAAACAATGATTTTAACTATGGAGAGGAAGGAAAAAAGCAAACATAAAATAAAACAAAACATATTTGCTTACAATGATGAACATCATAAGATGGAAGGTTTATGAGAACTACAAAGTCAAAGATGAAAATTAAGCAATAGTTTTGATAACCAAAATCAGATATATAATTGTATTTTAAGCATACTTGAGAGGTTACAGATGGAATCCTGTCTGCTATAGCAAAAAACTTGCAAATTAAATCTTCAAAGCTATTTTGGGTGAGTGAGCTTTACTTTCAATTCAAACAGAATATCTTGTTTTAAGCATTGCATTAGTGTGCATATGCAAGATACAATGTGGGTCCTGTGCAAAGTGTGCCATTAATAGCAAAGATCATCAGACATGGAGAGTCTAGAATTTCTGCCATATGTGCTGTTTTCAGCCTGAAAGAACAATAGATAGATAGAGTGGTGTACACTAGATTAAAAGTCTAATTCTTCATGGAATCAAAAAATGCAAATCCATTAAAAAATCCCCTCAGATTAGCAGAAATAAAAGGTTTTTTGGTACTTACACTTCTTTATAATTAACAATGAAGTTTGTGAGTAGCTTATGGTTTATATTCTTGGATCTAATCCAACTTATAATCAGGCTTTTGGTTCCAAAGGTTACTGTCAAATTTAAAGGCTCATTGGTGCCTGAGAAAAATTAACATTTACAAAGTTAACACAGTTCTACTATGCTAAAAAGTTATCAGCAAAAATACAAACAAACAGCTGACATCATTAACAACTGTATTTAGTTGCTATAATTAAAACCGATAGTGTCAATTTAATCTTTAAAAAAAAAAATGTTCTTCCTTTCATCATGCCTTTCAGCATTGATGGGAGATAAAGTGTGAGGTCCTTTGCTTTTCTGTTGACTTCTCCTGCTGTTATGTAGTGTTTCTAATATTCCACCAATCTATCTTTCCATCGGCCCATGGATCTGGTGTTCTCACGTCTTTTGTTGAAGGCATGTTAAGTTGTGGGAGCAGCGATAGCTCAGTGGTTAGTGAAATGGACCACAAAGGACAAGAGGTAGGATTCAATCCCAACCGACGGCTTCCAGTTCACCCAGCCTTTAATGGGTACCGGATTTTTTTTCTGGGAAAGTAAAGTGGCACGGTTGTAATACCGACCACATTATCCCAAAAATCATGTGTCGAGCGTCTGTAAAATTTATGGTCACTAACACCATATTCCCTATATGCCACTTGGCGTGACGAGGGTACTTTATTTTTTTTATGTTAAGTTGTGTTTTGATCTTTCTGTCTACCAAGTGACTAAGTATTTTATTTGTTGTTTATTTATGTATTCAAGGACAGAAATTATTTCTAGCTAGATTTTTTTCAGCATTATATGGGATTGTCTTTCATGAAATAAAAGGGAAAAAAATACAACACTGAGGGGTTACTGGAAGTAGTAATTAGGAAGGTACATGGAGGGGGAAACCATGACAAACTGACAAATTTGGAAGAATTTGTGTTTTGATGCAGTAATTTTTACTACGCTGTCATAATCTAGGGTTAAGTGTCTGCCATCTGTCATTATGTTGATATTCTGTTTTTCTTTTTTGATGTTCATGGTGTCTTGCTGGCAATTGATTTTCATGTATGTCTTGTGTGCCTGTGCTGTTAACTCTTTCCATACGGAAGTTTTTAATCGACGCAACGGAAGAGATTTCAGAGACAAAATTGTTCATGGTTTTAAGAATCAATCTATATATTTATATTTATCTAACACATAACATATTATATATGAGTATTTAGATAATTGAACAAGGTATTAGATTTAACCAATATCCAGATGATACAAGACATGTAAAACGAATATGGTCTGATGGCGTTCACACTAATAAAATTGAGCAGCATGGCGCACTATGCGGCTGAACGTACGCAACCGAAATGGAAATGGCGCACCATGCGTAAGTAAACAGAACGTACGGAAAGAGTTAAGTCTTTTTAAGTGTTCTTGTAGGTCTTCTATTTTATAATGTATTAGCGCCTGATTGTTTTTCAAAGAGAAGTTTGTCAATATCCACTTTAATGTCAAATACTTTTGTTTAAGTGCAATTTGACTAATTAGACCTATTCTAGGATTAGCAGTAAAGTATTGGTTAACATAAAACCCAAATTGCAATACCAAAACAAAAATTCACCTAAACTGAACCAATATGTGTTGGTTATGGTCCAATAGGATTTCATCAGTGAACAAATATACAGTTAATGGCCCAGAAAGTCTAGATCCAAACAAAACACTGAAAAGATCTACCAATGTTGTTTAAATTAACAAAAAAAAAACAATGTTAGTGTTGTTCAACTTCATCTTTTTTATTTTTATTTTAAATAGTTTAACCACCTCTCCATTTGATGCAACTATGATACCCTGGTATGTTCAGTCATTTGCTTCCTTGTATTCACCCAATGGTTAAAGGATTACACCTCTTCATCATCCACCCTTACTTAATAGGATGTTAAGTGGCGTGTATACATTGTGTTGTGGTTTGCAGTAAAACTGTGATATTTGCACCTTTCGGCCCAACACATTCAACTTCATCATCATCATCGAGTGCCGTCTCCGCAATGAAGGTTGGCTACCATGGAGCACCATTCTGTTCTGTCTCTTGCTTTGATGGTGCAGGTTGTCGTAGGCTGATTTGTCCATCTTTTGATGTTACCCGTCCATGTTAGTCTTGGTCTGCCTCTTCCTCTTTTACCATGTATTTTCCCCTCCAGGATTACTTTTAGTAGGTTGTTGTCTTTTAACATGGCCCAAAAATCGCATTTATTCAACTTTAGCATGTTACTTTTTAATACTGGGTTATCTTCCCTCTTCAATCCCTACTCGCTAGGCCAGACTAGATAGGTTATTCTGTTTTTAGAGGCACCGCTAAGAGGTGGAGTTGGGTCTGGATGATTCTGTTCACCGATCCTGGCGCAACCCATCATCTGTGGGTCACTGACAACTTCCAGCTCTGCTGCTATGAGGCGCATTTGCCTCTGTTCAGTCATTTAGACCACACTTATGTTATGTCAGCTTTTCATTCATTCACTATCAAGAGCTGCACCTCGCACCACTATGTATTTTTTTTCACATTCTTTTAGTGAATATAATTATGTATTGTTAAAATGAAAATTGAAAAAAAGGAAAAATGAAAAATATCTTATGCAACAAATCTATGTCAATAGAAATTAGAAAGAGAGTTCATCTGTGCTATATAGAACCAATTCTAACCTATGGAAGCGAATCATGGACAGTAGACAAACAAATGAAAATACGATTAGAGTCCACAGAGATGGGATTTCTCAGAAGAATGTTGAAATTTCCCTGGACAGCTAAAAAGACCAATGAGGAAGTTCTCAAAGAGGCCAACACAAAAAAGGAGCTCCTAAAACACATCGGAATGAAAAATTCAACATTTTTCGGGCACATCATGAGAAGAGGAAAGTTGGAATACTTGGTTACAACTGGCAAAATAAAAGGATAGAGAGATCGCGGACGACAATGAGAGAAAATACTGGATAGCTTGGTTTCATGGCATGGAAAACAGCCAAAACAGAACTGATACGATGCACTGTAGATACAAGATTGTAGAAGAACATGATCGCCTACGCCAACCGGTATGACACATGATGATGATTGTTAAAATGATATTTCATTTGTCCAAACTGATTGATATTAACTATACTACTTTGTGATTGGTAAATTTACCATCTGAGCAAAAATGTGACAACCAAAAAGAGCTAAAGAGTAACCTGCTTTTTAACGTATCACTGGATCAGTTATATCCTCATAAACTTACATGGAATGAGATTTCCATTACTTGTGTTGCTAATGTCAATTCTTTCTTCTGACAACTGAGATGTGGTATTCAACTCCCATGAAAAGCTGATAATTTTGGACAAGCACAGTTTACGGTTGCCATGAAAACCAATTCTACCCTTTCGGATTACCATTTTTTTCATCTGTTCTTCTGGAAAAATTTCCTGAAGATTTGTGTTGTCAGCAACAAAGAGACTGTACCTAGAAACAAAAAAGCCAATCAGTTTTTATAGGTGAGGGACAATTACATCATCTTATCAATGTCTATAGGGAATATTATTTAGCTGTCAGCAGTATATTATAATAAAAAATTAATAAATAAAAGCTCCATAGAAAACATTGTAAAGATAAGATCAAATTATTTACAAGAGAATGTCAATATAAAAAAAAAAAGTAAAGTAACCCCATCACGCCAAGTGGCATATAGGGAATATGGTGTTAGTGACCATAAATTTTACAGACCTTAAGCACATGATTTTTGGGGTAATGTGGTCGGTATTACGCCTGTGCCGCTTCACTTTCCCAGAAAAAAAAATCTGGTACCCATTTAAGGCTGGGTGAACCCGGAAGCCGTCGGTTGGGATCAAACCCTACCCCTTGTCCTTTGTAGTCCAGTTCACTAACCACTGAGCTATCGTGGCTCCTAATGTCAATATAGATGCTCTTAAATTCAAGAAACACTCTCTGTAAAATTTAAGATAAAAGACCATACACTTCCTATTGACCAAAACTCAACATATCTTGGTGTCGCCTTGAATTGCAGAATGACATGGAAAAACCAGATAGACAGAGCATACAAAACAGCCAGAAAACGAACAGATATTATGAAGAAATTGGCAGGCACGGACTTGGGAGCAGACAGCAATATCTTGAAACGACTATACGTAGGAAGAGTAAAACCAGTCCTAGAGTATGGTGTCTCAGCCTGGGCTACAGCTTCCAAATCACAGCTTAGCAAAATTAACAGAACACAAAACCAGGCTGCCCGCATCATCACAGGTGCTATGAAATCTACACCTATTAAGACTCTGGTAACAGTAACAGGTTTACAACACTTAGACGACAGACAGATAACTAAAGTAATGCAGCAAGCGGAGAAAAGAGGCTACTTAGTCACCCCATGCACCAACTTTCGATGTCATGGCAACTACGTGTTGTCGTTTTTATAATTTGACTCTTGTTGATATATTTAAATGATTTACGCGACAGTCTAGTTGTGAAATTATGTGTTGCAATTACACGTTTGATGTATATTTTACTTCTGACGGGTGAATGGACTGTGAACTTTATCGATATTTAAGTGGAATATGATTATTCTTCCTTTGTGTCGTGTGTTTGCGGTTCGATAGGCAAGCACATGGTCCAACAAAATGATGTCGTTAGTAGCCGGGGGTGTTCAACCCGAATGTAAAAAGTCTGCGACGGTGGAGGGGGCGGGGGAATTTAAAATAATCAACGGCCCAGAAAGCGAAAACAGCAAAGTGTGTGGTACACATGAGGCATATTCAGAACATGAAAGATGAATATGGCAGACCACCGTGAAAGAGATTGGAGCATCATCACGTAACAGTCCAAAGAAAGCCAAGTAGAGAAATTATAACTACTGTTTTAGGAACGAACTAAAAATAGCCACATGGAATGTTAGAACCTTATACCAACCAGGAAAACTAGAAAATCTTATGATAGAAGCAGAGAGATTAAACATAGGTATTTTAGGCATATCAGAAACAAGATGGAAGGAAAGTGGATACATACAAGATGATAAATATACATTTATATACTCAGGCAACAATACAGAACACCAAAGAGGGGTAGGCATACTAATAAAACAAGAACTACAAAAATATATAAATACTCAAGTGACATACAATGATAGGATTATATTAATAAAAATGAAGGCAAAGCCATTTGACATAGCAATAATGCAGACATACGCACCTACTCAAGACTATACAGATGAACAAATAGAAGCATACTATGAAGATCTAAATACAGTTATGAAGCAAGTGAAATCTTCAGACATCTTGATTGTAATGGGTGACATGAATGCAAAAGTGGGAAAAGGCAGATATAAGACCATTATAGGAAATCACGGGTTAGGAAAAAGAAATGACAGAGGAGAAAGATTAATTCAATTTTGTGAAGAAAACAGGCTAATAATATGTAACACCTACTTTGAGCAAGAGAAAAGGAAATTATACACATGGAAAAGCCCTGGAGATGGAAAGAGGAATCAAATAGATTATATAATGATAAAAGACAGATTCCGGAACAGCATCAAGAAAGCCAAAACCTATCCAGGAGCAGATATTAATTCAGATCACAATCCTGTAATGATTAAAATAAAAATCACATTAAAGAGAAATAAACAAAATACTAATTCTGCAACAGCAATAGATACAACAGCTTTAAATCAGAAAGATGTGAAAGAAACTAATACTATACAAGTAAAGAACACACATCAGAGGCTGCTAGAAGAAGGGATTGAGCAGTAAAGAAGAGAAAATCCTGAAGAAAAAGTCACAACCAAATGGCAATGCATAAAAAACAGCATACAAGAATCCTGCATCACCTTACCCAAAAAGGAAAGTAACAAAAAACAAAATGGATAACTGACAACATTTTGGAAAAAGTGGAAGAGAGAAGACAAGCGAAAAACACTGCCAAATACAAGGAAATTGATAATGAAATATGAAAAATGTGCAAAAAGGCAAAAGAAGACTGGCTCAACCAAAGATGTCTAGAAATCGAAACTATGGAAAGTAAACAAAATTTAAGAGGAATCATCATCATGTGCCATACCGGTTGGCGTAGGTGATCATGTCCCTCCACAATCTTCTATCTACAGTGCATCGTATCAGTTCTGTTGTTGACTGTTTTCCATGCCATGACACCAAGCTATCCAGTATCTTCTCTCTCTGTCGCCCGCTATCTCTCTTTCCTTTTATTTTGCCAGTTGTAACCAAGTATTCCAACTTTCCTCTTCTCATGATGTGCCCGAAAAATGTTGATTGCTTCTTTCTGATGTGTTTTAAGAGCTCCCTTTTTGTGTTGGTCTTTTTAGCTGTCCAGGGAACTTTCAACATTCTTCTCAGAAATCCCATCTCTGTGGCCTCCAATCGTCTTTTCATTTATTTGTCCACAGTCCATGATTCGCTTCCATAGGTCAGAATTGGTTCTATATAGCACCGATGAACTCTCTTTCTCATTTGCATAAGATATTTTTCATTTTCTGAAATGCCATTTTGGCCTGAACTATTCTGCTTTTTATTTCTGTGGTGCATCTCCCATCTAATCATCAAGATCAAAGACAAAGAAATAAAACAAGTAGAGGAATTCAAGTATTTAGGCACAATGTTCACAGAAGATGGAAGACTAGACAGAGAAATTGACATGAGAATACAAAAAGCAAATGCTGTCACATACCAGCTTTCACCATTGTTAAGACATCCAAACATTTCTATGCCAGCTAAACAACAAATGATAAATAGCATCTTCATACCAACTTTGTGCTATGAAAGTCAAACATGGACCCTTTCTAAATCCCATTTAAGAAAGATCAATACATGTGAGATGCGATGCTTGAGAAAAGTAACAAACAACACAAGAAGAGATAGAATACCAAATGAAACCATAAGAAAAATGGTAGGAACAAAACCCTGCCAAGAATATATAGAACAACAACAACTTAAATGGTTTGGCCACCTGGTCAGAATGAATCCTCACTTATCACCATCAAGGGCGTTCTTCTCGAGAATGCATGGAAAAAGACCAAGAGGAAGACCCAGAAGAAGATGGATAGATGCAGTGACAGAGATATGTAACAACAAAGGAAAATCACTAATTCAGACAATTCGAGCAGCACAAGAACGACAAATGATATAAACCACGACACCTTTTAGGTATCAGTGAAAGATAAAAGAAGAAGATCTCCCATCTGATGTTATTATTGTGCCCAAGTAAGAGGAATGCACACAGAAATAAAAAGAATGACTAATAAAGACAAAAAGCAGCAGGAAACGGATGTATTGCAAACAAAGAGGGAAGAATGCTAACAGACAACAAAGATATAATTGAAAGATGGCAAGAATACGTCTTCTTCTACCTTTTAGCTCCCAGTGGAGCATAGGTCTTCAACAAACACTTTCCAAGTCGTTCTGTTTTTTGCAATTCTTTTAAGATCATTCCATGTCTTCCCCATCATCTTCATCTCTGCTACGATCTGTCTTCTCCAAGAATTCCTTGGTCTTCCTCTTTGTCTTTTCCCCTGGGGATTCCAAAAAAGGGCCTGTTGTGTAATACTCTCAGTTGGCTTCCGTAGTGTGTGTCCTATCCATCGCCATCGTCTTCGCTGTATCTCTTTATCCACTGATATTTGACTGGTACATTTGCATAATTCTATATTAGTGACTTTGTCCTGCCATTTCCATCCTTTTATTGTGCGTAAGCATACATTAATGAAAGTCTGTACCTTCGTGATTGTCAATTTTGTTATTCTCCATGTTTCACAGCCATATAATAGGACCGACTTAACATTTGAGTTGACAATTTTTATTTTTGTATTTAACCTAATGTCTTTGGATTTCCATATGTTTCCCAGTGCAATGAGAGCTCCTCTTGCTTTTGATATCCTTATTTTGATATCATTTTCTGTTCCTCCCTCTTTATCTATATTACTGCCCAGATACATGTAAGATTGTACGTCCAGTAGAGGTATTTCTCCTAGTTTTATTTGGTTATTGCCAACTGCATTAATTCTCATAATGTTGGTCTTATCTCTATTAATCTTTAGTCCTAGCTGTTGTGATCTCTCATCTAATATACTCATTTTATCCTGCATCTGTTGATGGTTGTGTGATAGGATAGCTATGTCATCAGCAAAGTCTAAATCATCAAGTTGTTTGGTCAGTGAGCACTGTATCCCATTTCTGTTGTTTTGAGTTATTTTCATAATCCAATCTATGGCCAGTAGAAAGAGAAATGGGGACAGAAGGCATCCTTGCCTTACTCCTGTTCTTATTTCAAATGCTTCTGTAAGCTGTCCTTCATGCACCACACTACATTTTGTTCCTTCATACATTGTTTTTATCAGGTTAATAAACTTTATGGGGATTCCATAATGACTCAGCAACTTCCAAAGCATTTTTCTGTCTAAACTATCAAATGCCTTTTCGTAATCTATGAATCCAATATAAAGTGGGGATTTTAGTTCTAAACTTTGTTCAACTATTATACGTAGAGTAGTTATTTGATCAACACATGATCTGTTCTTCCTAAAACCTGCTTGTTCATCTCTCAAGTGTTTCTCTATAGCCTCCTTTAGTCTCTCCAGAATGATTCTGTCTAATATTTTTCCTGGCACTGATAGTAGCATAATTCCCCTATAATTTGTGAACTCCTGTAAACTTCCTTTCTTTGGTAGTTTGATCATATAACCTTCAGTCTTTAGGTATTTCTTCCCTCTCCCAAATTTTATCCAATAGATCATGTAATATCTTGGTAGAGGTGTTAATATCTGCTTTGATGGCTTCCGAAGGAATTTCATCTCGTCCTGTGGCTTTACCATTTTTTAATAATTTGATGGCTTTCATTATTTCTTCTTTGCTTGGTTTTCCACAGTTAACATGTAACTCTTCTTCTGCTGGTAGTATATCTGGAGGATTATTTGAGCTGGGTCTGTTCAAAAGTTCTTAAAAGTGCTCTTTCCATCTCTCCATTTGTTCCCTTATATTACTAAGCAGATTTCCTTTCTTATCTTTGATAAAGGCGTTGATCTGTTTGTATTTTCCACCTAATTTCTGTGTGCTGTTGTACAGTTCTTTCATATTCCCTTTATTTGCTGCTTCTTCTACTTCTATAGCTAGTTCATCTATATTGAGTTATTGAGTTATTTGCGGGTCATCATCATTGCACTCCGAACACGTCCATAGTTGCTCAGATCCCCTCCTCAGCAATTCCCTCAGTGTCCAGCGACTGACGACTCCAGTTCTATGTTGGTTGATAAGTCTTCTTACACGGCCACTAAGTGTCTCATTTCTGGCTGTGCCCAACTTCACTCCTATTTCCATCATCCGAAGAAGTGACGTGGATCTGAGTTATTGAGTTATTTGCGGGTCATCATCATTGCACTCCGAACATGTCCATAGGTGCTCAGATCCCCTCCTCAGCAATTCCCTCAGTGTCCAGCGACTGACGACTCCAGTTCTATGTTGGTTGATAAGTCTTCTTACACGGCCACCAAGTTTCTCATTTCTGGCTGTGCCCATCTTAACTCCCATTTCCATCATCCGAAGAAGCGACGTTGATCTGTGTTTGTCGAAGTCCTGTGCTCTTCCCACATCTCGGAGTGCATTGATGACGTCCGCCCGATCCATCGGTTGCCCGTCCTCAACGACAGCGCAGCTAGCCAACCTGTCCGCTCTCTCATTTCCCCGTACTCCCGCATGTCCAGGGACATAGACAAAGGTGACCTTACGTATTTTGGATTTCTGCAACGACTCTACCCATTGCATGCGTACAGAGCCCGCCTCCACTTTTTTTATCATGCTCATCGAATCACTCAGTATACATGCGTGGATGTAGTCTTGTGACTCTAACCATTTGAATGCCTTGGTCACTGCCATCACCTCCATTGTCATGCTACTCGTGGTCATGGCGTATGCACCACTGTCTTCCTTGGCTATTCTGCCTGCCGAACGTGCTGTAAATGCCCATGCACTTTTTTTCGTGTCGTCTTACAGATCCGTCTGTATAGATGACTGCATCTTTCTCATCGGTGTTATCGCAGATGAGACCGTTGACCTCATCTATATTTTTCCTCTTATCCCTTTTAATGCATCTTCTCACTTCTTTGTTCACCTCTGCGTAAGCTTCCTGTGTCTTGGCTTTATTACTTCTTGTTTTGCTTTTATTTATGATTGCTTTCTTGTTCTTTCTTTCTTTAATTTTATCCAAGGTCTCTGCTGTCACCCATGCCTTATTCTGGCGTTCTCTTTTCCCCAGTGTTTCTTCGCATGTCTCTTTCCATATATTTTTTACCTGTTTCCAATGATCTTGTATATTTATTGTATTTTCTAGTTGTTGGAGGACTTGGTATTTGTTTGATATTGTGACTGCGAATTTATCTTTAATTCCTTGTTCTTTAAAAAAAACCCTACATTGAAATACTTTCTACCCTTATTCGTTGTATACCTTTTTAGTTTAATTTTAAGTTTGGCTAACAGAAGATGATGATCAGAAACTACATCTGCCCCTCTATATACTTTTACATCCTGTAAGGATGACTTAAACTTATTATTAATACATATGTGATCAATCTGATTTTCCGTTCTATGATTTGGTGACACCCATGTAGCTTTGTGTATTCTTTTATGTTGGAATATTGTTCCTCCTAGGCTCATTTGATTAAGGGCGCAGAAATTCACAAATATCTCTCCATTCTCGTTTATATCTCCAAGTCCATGTTTTCCCATAATCTCTTCAAAGTCTCTGTTGTCTGATCCAACCTTAGCATTTAGGTCTCCCATCAAGATTATAATATCCTTGGCTCGTCTTGCATCCATCTGACATTGTAGCTGTTTATAGAAATCATCTTTAACTGAATCATCCTTATCGTTGGTTGGTGCATAGCATTGTATAATGTGTAATTTTATTTTATTTTTTGTTGCTTTAAATGTTGCTCTCACCAGTCTATGAAAGAATACATAACAGAATTATTTCATGATGAAAGGGATAAAAAACCATTCATAAAATGTACATCCAGCTATAAAATCCTGAAATCTGAAGTAGAAAAAGCTATAAAAACAATGAAAAAGGGAAAAGCAGCAGGACCTGACAATATACAGATAGAGATGATACAGGCACTAGAAGATTTTGGCATTGAAGTGATCACAGACATATGCAATGACATATACCATACAGGATACATACCAAATGAACTAAAAACATCAACTTTTATAGCATTGCCTAAAAAGAATGGTGCAGTTGAATGCAGCGATTTTAGAACAATAAGCTTAATGAGCCAGGTAACAAAAATTTTACTAAAAGTTATACAAGGAAGGATTCAGAATAAAATTAATAATGAACTAGATGAGCAGCAATTCGGATTCAAGAAAAACAATGGGACAAAAGAAACCATATTCAGCATGAGGACATTGATTGAAAAGTACACAGAAGTAAACAAACCAATATATGCCTGCTTCATAGACTACACCAAAGCATTTGATAGAATACACCATGAGCAACTTATAGACTGCCTAAAAGATATAAATCTGGATGACACAGACATACGACTGATATGTAATTTGTATTGGGAGCAAACAGCAATAATAAAATATAACAAGGAGAACTCTACACCCATGGATATAAAAAGAGGAGTAAGGCAAGGATGCATCCTATCACCAAGCTTGTTCAATTTATACACTGAGCAAATCTTTAAAAACATCAATGAGATCATTGCCTTAACTTTTAATGGGAAGATAATCAATAACCTAAGATATGCCGATGATACTGTTCTAATAGCAGAAAATCCTAAAGATCTACAACAACTACTTAATGTAATAAACATGACAAGCAAAAAATATGGACTAGATATGAATATAAAAAAGACTAAAAATATGATCATAAACAAAGAAAATTCTCAAGACCTACAAATAAATATCAAAGTTGAAGGAATACATCTAGAGACAGTCCAGAGCTACAACTACCTGGGACATACTATAACCAGTGATGGAAAATGTACAACTGAAATAAATAAAAGAATAGGAATGGCAAAAAGTAATTTCAATGGCATGAAAAATATACTAACATCAAAACAAATGACACCAGGGCTGAAACTAAGAATAGCAAAATGTTACATCTCAATATTCCTGTATGGTGCAGAAACATGGACATTAGACCAGAAAACAGAACAGAAAATTGAAGCCTTTGAAATGTGGATTTATAGAAGAATAGGTAGAATTGGATGGAAAGAAAAGATAACAAACGAAGAAGTTTTAAAACAACTAAAAATGAAAAAATAACTACTAAACACAATTAGAGCAAGACAAATGAAATTTTTTGGTCATGTTAAAAGACACAACAGTCTAATAAAAGTAATATTAGAAGGGAAAATGCAAGGTAAAAGAAGCAGAGGCAGACCAAGACTAACATGGACGAGTAACATCAAAAGATGGACAAGTCAGCCTATGGCAATCTGCACCATCAAAGCAAGAGACAGAGTGGAATGGCACTCCATGGTAGCCAACCTTTGATGCGGAGAGGGCACTCGATGATGATGATGATGATGATGCACCAAAGAATATCTGGATTTGGAAAAAGGAAGACTGAAAAGGAGCAACTTCGCTGCAACGTCCAAAGAAATGGCAATTAAGTGACCCAGTGCTGTCCCAAACAACGCCAAAACCCTTAGGTCCATCCGTTATAACTTCTCATGGGAAACACAAAATACCATAAATTAAGGATGACATAATAGGAATCATGAAGAAAGGCACCCAAACTGACACAGACAGAAAACACGTAGCAGAAAAACACACAAACGACAACTACCCACAGGATTTCGCTATACAAATACCACCAGTAATGGAGGAGGAGGTGTGTTCCTGAAGCTGAAAAACCAGGAAGAGATCACCAAGTCAATAGCTACCAGGAAATTCTCAAACAACTATAAAGCTGAATCTGAAGCCCTCAATTACGCTGCAATACTGGCTATCCAATACAAAAATAACATGCACAAGAAATTGGTGATACTGATGCTTTGTCAGTCCTAACAGCTCTAAAAACCCCCAGGAACAATGAACTAGAAGACTTGACAACAACCCTAGGCCAATCATGCAATAACTTCCAGAGAGTGGTCATCCAGTGGATACCATCACACTGTAATATACACGGAAACGAACGCACAGATAAATTAGCTAAAGAGGGAGGGAGATTACCACAAGAGAACCATCTGGTCAGCTACGATGAAGCCAAATCCATCATCAAAGGCCAGTTTTATGAAAAATGGGAACGAGAACACCCAAAGTATGACGAGAGGGATGGATACCTCCAACTATCAAGGAGGGATCAAGTCATCATACTTCGCCTACGCACTGACCACAACAGAATGAGAAACCACATGTTCACCAAACCCAAAATTGGTACTAGCAAATAAAAAAATGGAATGCATTTAGCCTTCTCTCCTGCTTTGAATAAGCCAATGCATAACATGACAACAAAACATGTTCTACAGGATTGCCCCCAGTACACAGAAACTGAGAAGTACAATGTGGACCACACCCACCTCCAAGGAAAAGAAACTATACGGTGCAAATGAATCACTTAGACAGCTGCCTTCATGAGAGAGTCCGGAATCCTAATCAGAAAGAGTCATGATCGCAGAAGAAGAATTCATGTGATCTGGCATTGTTCCAAAAGCCACGCCAATGAAAATGTTACTCCTTATTGGGTTCTATATATCTAGTTGTACAAATCTGCCTGGGTTGTTGCCAGACAATATGAGGCATTGACTCGTTTGATCAAAGTTGGGCATAGAGTTTGTTCTTCTAGTTTATCCCTGTTGAAACTTGGCTCCTATTACAGCAATTCTGAAATTTTCTCTGCCCTGAGCAAAATATCCAACTTTTGTAGCAGTCAATCCCAGTTCATCTGTGATATCTTACACCTACCTTCTTCAATGTCTTCCTCTCTCTTGTTAACATGAAGCTATGCCCTCTATAATTATGCCCTCCAGGCCATTATGTCATTTTACATGACCAAAACATTTTATCTTCTTTGTTTGTGCTCGTAAACCTGGGAGGGCCGACCATCTAAGGGCAGAATCCCCCTACAGAAAAGATCATCTGCTGCCTTGCAGGAGGACTGGGGACAATCAAAGGCTAAGGAATGCAAACCTGAATAAAATGCTGGCTGAAATTGGATGCACTGGGCCACTGGTGCAGAACACAGTGCAACGTTTTAACGGGTGTTCAATCAGAGTGGATCTGGCAGACTCTAATTGTGATGTTCTGCCTGTGGGGGCGATCAACACACTTAACCTGACGGCTGACTTCATGTGAGAGTCTGGAGTCCTGTTCTGATTGAGTCCTGATCGCAGAGAGAGAGAGAGATCTTCTTTGTTTTTATGTTCATTATCAACCAGTTTTCTGGAATTTTAAAATTCATGTAAACTGACATTTTTTCTCTTCTCCCCGATAGTTTTCAGAACATTTTCATTTAAAGCCTTTTAAGGAATTTTTAGCTGATCTGTCAATTGTCCATGTTTCTGGCTATATATTGCTTGTGAGAAAAATACTGGCTCTTAAAAACCAAAATTTTGTTGTTATATCAGTTATTTTACATATTATGTTTTCATTAATTTTGATCCTCTTAACAGTCAATTGTTAGAAATTGGCCAAGATATTAAACATGGTATACTCTTTCTCTTTCCATTAATATATATGTCCATTAATATATATATATATATATATATATATAATTTTTTTAAAAAGTAAAGTACCCCCGTCACGCCAAGTGGCGTATAGGGAAAATGGTGCAACAAGGAAATAACTCTGAAGGCAAAACGAGCACTCTACAATACAATCTTCATCCCAACGTTGTGCTACCAATGCCAGACCTGGACCCTTGATGCAAGAATAATAAGAAAAATAACCTCTACAGAGATGAAATGTGTGAGACGAATAACAGGAAACAGTCTGAGAGATAGGATCAGAAATCAAGAACTGAGAAAAAAGCTAGGAATAGCCCCCGCCATAGAATATATAAGGAAACAACAGATAAAATGGTTTGGCCACGTGACAAGGCAGAAAGAACAAAACACAACACAATGAGCCTTCAACAAACATTGTGAGAACACCAGACCCAAAGGTCGACCACGAAAAAGATGGATCGATGGAATATTAGAAACACTAGGAAATATAACAGCAGCAGAGGCGAACAGAAGAGCAAAAGACCGCAAATTATATCTCCCCTCGACGCTGAAAGGTAGATGAGGAAGGAAAGAAGAGGAAGAACAACAACCATCGCATTCCAGGGTAAAATAAGCTAGCTACATAACCATTCTTTCTTACTGTTGTTAACCGTTATATTAATTGTACAGTTCTACTTGTATTCTCAATTTATTCATATTTCCTTATACCTTATCAGTCTTTTTCAGTCACTTTATCTTCTTTAGTAGTCTGTATTATTTTCTCTCTTATAATGCCTCTGCGTAAGTGCATTCTTCCAGCTGTTTATCATGGTTTGTTACTTTTTCATACCTCTTTATATGGCCAGTGAGTATAAATATTATGGTGAAACCAAGCACCCTGTACATTTATCCCTCATAACTATCAGTAAGTAACTAACACCGTTGAATATTAAATATATTTATTGTTACTTGTCTCAGCAACATTATTAATAATATAAATCATACAAATAACATTGCCACAAAAACTTCTTTCAACGATACCTGGCGCACAAACACACTGGGTATCTGCAACACACTCTTGATCCTGGAAATATGCTACCAATCTAATATACAACCTATGTTACAATATCTACCTTGTAGACTATTTAACTATGTACTACTACATTACTCCTAGTTTTCATCCATCGTCAACACTAATGTATCTTCCTATCATCTACAACTAGTTCTTTTCTGAGCCTGGTGTTATCAATACATGTTCGTCCCAATTTGTCTTCTCCGCTACTTTGCCGAGATCTACCAGCTAATCAGAAACAGCCCAGTCATTTTTTTTATCACTGCTCTCACCTGATGTGATCTCCAAGCAACTTTTCTCTGTGATTAAAATGCCCTAAATTTAGCCAACTCATCTAGTACCCTTGTTATAATACCAACACCAGTTGATATTACTCTCTCAAAATTATTATTCCCTTGTCAATTTATAATGTCAATTTATAATGTCAATTTAGTCTTATACCTTATATTACATCCTATCACATCTCAATACATCCGTACTCTTTTACACCAGTTGGCCCAAGACAAAAAACTGCAGCTCCACAAATCCTCCATATTATATATTTATGGAATAAGACAACAAAAGACAATGCCCATGTAGTTGTCCTTTTAGTATCAATATAACTTCTGTCCAACAAGTTGCATTCATTTCTGAATCAAGATTGATGTTTTTTTTTTTAAATTAATCAACTAAATTTTCCATCTGCTATGAAAATGTTTGCAAATCAAGATTTGATACCCAAATGTTTTGTATTATCAAGTTTTTTTCTATTATGTTAATATGTGGGGTGTGTGCATTGGGGGAGGGGCAGAACTGTCTCTCAGTAAAAGTATTCAAAAAATGGTAAAGACCATTTAAAATAAAATATGAAAACATAGTAATGAAAAGAAAAAGCTTACAGTATTTCTTTATTACTGTTAGTAACGACAGTATGATTAGTTTATCAACCTCCGGCATTGTTTTTGCTCCAAATATAATGAAGCATTTCTGCTATTATCTTGCCATTTAAACTTTAAGGGACCATTTAATTTTGTAATATGAAAGGTACATAAAGTGCGATATAGGAAGCATTGCATGAAAGTAAGAGAATGTCCTAGCAATAATTTCAAATATCTCACCCTTTATGCATCAACTTGTCCCCTCCAATGATATCAAGATGTCGAAAAAAGTGCAGAGTCAAGAGAGGATAGGATTTCCAAATTTTAACATAGCCAGTAACTTCTCTGATTTTTTCAAGGTTTTTAGTTAGTTCATAATCTATGTCATCTGTGAAAAAACAACAGAACCTCTGATATGAAAAAAATTTACATATTAATAAATACTACAATGTTCATTAGGACAGTAGAAGACAAAGATCAAAAAGAGGGAAATACAAACAGATCAAAAACATTTGCAAGAAAAAACATTTTATCAAAGATAAAAGAATATTCGTAAAAGAATAATGGTAAAAGAATAATAGTAAAAGAAAGTTATTTAATGATGGTGGCTTATTAAGGTGCAAGGAAACCGCATCCTCGACCTTTAGCCAGAACAGGAAATCATCAATATACCCCAAAATAATTAAATATTAAGAAATGGTGATCTCTCTTTTCTTGTATTTTGCCAGTGTAACCAAATATTCCAACCTTCTTCTTATAATGATGTGCCCACAAAAAAGCTGATCGTTTCTTTCTGATGTTTTTAGGAGCTCCCTTTTTGTGTTAGCCTCATTGAGAATTTCCTCGTTGGTCTGTCTAGCTGTCCAGGGAACTTTCAACATTCTTCTGAAAAATTCCATCTCTATGGCCTCTAATCGTCTTTTCATTTGTTTGTTTACTGTCCATGATTCGCTTCCATAGATCAAAATTGGCTTGTTATAGCACAGATGAACTCTCTCACTTCTATTGACATAGATATGTATAATATATATATTTTGGGAGATTATGATTTGATTATGTTAAAAAAAATGGTAAATTTGTATTTATTATTCTGGTACATTTGGAGGTGTCTCATTACAGTTTTCTAGGTATGACATGAATGATCTTGTTTGGACTCATTGTGTTTCAAGCAAATGGTCAGCGGTAATATAGGTCAACCTGGACAATCATTGTGCAATCCTATATAGTCATTGAATATGAAAAATCTGAAACACAACCACAGTTATATCTGAATCCCAAGCTAGTGAGTAGATTTTGTTCTTTATAAATAATTCACTACCCACTTTTTTAGTAAACACATGGTATTTCCACCTTTCCTAACTAAATATACTATTAATTTATAACTATCAAGTGACTTTCTGCCTGCTCCTGGCATCAAATTTCAATTATACCCAGTATCATCATCAAGTACCATGCCTGCTGGCATAGGTAATCATGTCTCTCCACAACTTTCGATCTCGACAGTTATTTATCATTTCTGTTGTTGACCTTCTGCCAAGCATTCTCTTAAGCTGTCTGTTTTTTTTTCTCTTTGCTTCCCTCTATCTCTTCGTCCCTCAATTTTTCCAGTTGTTACAATATATTCCAGTTGTTCTCTTCTCATTACATGGCCAAAAAATGATGATTGTTTCTTCCTAATATTGGAAATTAGCTCTCTTTTTGCTTTGACCTCTTTCAGAACATTTTCATTACTCTTCTTAGCTGTCCATGGTATTCTCAACATTCTTCTGTAAAACCACATTTCTACAGACTCCAGTGATTTACTTGTCTATTGTCCTAGATTCACATCCATATATTAAGACTGGCTTTACATAACAATTTAAGAACTCTTTTTCTTGTTTCTATTGTCAAAAATGGATTGCATAGTATCTTCCTCATTTTTTGGAAAGCTGCTTTTGCCTGAGCCATTCGGCATCTCACCTCTTTTGTACATCTTCCGCATGAGGTTAACAAAGTTTCCAAATATTTAAATACATTTACCTGTTTTAATATTGTTCCACTTGTCTTTATTTTGCACTGAAGTAATGTCTTTTTCTTTATTGTTACCATTACCTCTGTCTTTTTGCTATTAAGGCTGAGTCCTTTATTTTTGCTTTCTTTCACTATAATGTCTGATATTTCTTGTAACTTATTTTCACTCTTAGCGATTAAGACTATATCATCAGCATACCTTAGATTATTTATATTACGACCTCTGATTGTTATTCCAGGCATGCCCTTTATGGATCTTAAAATAATCTCACTATAAATATTAAACAAATCTGGTGACAGCACACAACCTTGCCTAACACCCTGTTTTATTTGTTGAAACATTCCCAATTGGTTTCCAGTTCTTACGGCCGCTGTTTATTGCAAGTACATGTTCTTTATTATTCTTAGATCTTTGCTGCCTACGTTTATGGCTTCTAAAATTTTGATTGTTTCTTGGTGCTTTACTTTGTTTTGTCAAATGCTTTGGTATAATCTTTGAAACATAGGTATAGATCTGTTTTCACATCTATGGCTCTTTTTACTTATGATGTATATGGCATTGCTTGTTCCTTTATCTCTAACAAAACCACACTGCTCATCACTAATTTCTGGACTGATTTTGTTTCACATAATGATTCTTAGTAATATCTTAGTCATGTGATGACTCATAAGGTTTATTGTGCGATGATTATCGCATTCAATCGCACCAGATTTCTTTGGTAGGGCTATGAATATTGATATGAGCAGGTCGTCTGGTATATATCCGGTGTTGTAGATATCATTTAATATTTTTGTTATTATTTCTATTCCAAGATCACCCATGGCTTCAATCTCTTCTTTAGTTATATTATCTGGTCCAGGAGCTTTTCCTACCTTCACATTGTGCAAGGCGTCTTCCACTTCTTCTTTGAGTATTTCTGGTCCTTCATTATCCTTAATATTTACTTCTGTTCGCTCATCATTATTAAGATCTTTAATGTATTCTGTCCATCGTTCCCTTATGCTTTCTTGTTCAATCAACAGTTCTCCTTCCTTTGATCTTAAACATCTAGTTTTTGATTGTGTTTTTCTTCCTGTTAATTCTTCAATTTGTTTGTATATAGCTTTAGCGTCTCCTTTTTGTTGCATTTCAATTTCTTTGCATCTCTCTTTTAACCATGCTTCTTTTGCTTCATTGCATTTTATTACAATTTCTTTATTTAATCTCTTATACTCATCTTTATTTTCTTTATTATTTCTTCTTGTATCCATTAGCTGCAAAATGTCATCTGTCATCAATTTCTTTCTTGAATAACATCTTCACTGGTGGATTGCACTCTTTTGATGTTTGTTGCATCCCACAGATGTCTTGGATGTTGCTTAAACCAGGAGTTTCCTATCACCATGTTGTTTGTTCTTGCCCAGTCAATAAGTTTCTCACCTCTTTCATTCCTCTCACCTAAGCCATAAAGACCAACTACTTCCTCAACTCTTTCCTTTCCTACTTTTGCATTAAGATCCCCTAGAACTATTGTGTTTTCATGTGGTTTGCATTCATATATTGCCTTATTTAACTCGCCGTAAAATTTATCACTTGCTTCCTCTAGACTGTCTGTTGGTGCATAAACTTGTATAAGATTTATATCTATTGGCTTTCCATTCAATTTTACTAAAAGGACTCTGTCAGATATTATTGGATAAAAGTCTTTCACTGTACTTGCTCTTTCTGCATCCAAGATGATACCTACTCCTCTTTGGTGTTCAGTACTTCCAGAATAGATTATTTTATGTTCATCAGAATATATCTCCCCTGATCCAGTGTATCTCATTTCGCAAAGTCCCAGTAAATGTAAACCCATTCATTTAATTTCCTGTTTGATGTTTTCCAATTTACCCTTCTGCATGAGTGTTCTCACATCACATACCCAGTATATTGAGCTGATATCACTTGTCTAATGGCCAATTTTGTTAGTGCAGCCATTGTTCTGACATTCCAGAAAATGATTTCATTATAACTCTGGGATCAGGAGAATTCACTGCCAGATATTTATTCTTCTTCTTCTTTCCTTCCTCATCTGCCTTTCAGCGTCGAGGGGAGATATAATTTGCGGTCTTTTGCTCTTTTGTTCACCTCTGCTGCTGTTATGTTTCCTAGTGCTTCTAATATTCCATTGACCCATCTTTCTCGTGGTCAGCCCTTGGGTCTGGTGTTCTCACAACGTTTGCTGAAGGCTCGTTGTGTTGTGTTTTGTTCTTTCTGCTTTGTCACGTGCCCAAACCATTTTATCTGTTGTTTTCTTCCAGGTATTGATTAAAATTCATAATTTCTATTCAAGAGTCAAGATTTCTGTTTCAATAGCAATGTAAGTTTAACAATGGAAGCTTGGTAAGCCACCAATCATGTCCACAGGAAGAAACAATACTCCATCTTGGACCAGAATTGGAAATCATCTGACAATATTGGATTTTGAAAATTTTAAAATTTTTTTTCAGTATTTTACATGAGTTATCAGAAGAGAGAGTGGCCAAATTGATAGCTTGTGCTCCTAACCAGGAGAAATGTGGCTTAAAATCAAGGTAGGATCAATAGTTTTTTTTCTATCAGAGGTGAAATAAAACTCAAACCAAACAGTCAAACACATCTTAACCCAGTAACATACATTTCATATATTTTTTTAGGCAAACCTATATGTCAGACCAAAAATCCACACAAAAGGGGAAAGAAACGTACAAGTCAATTTTAAGTGTTAATTTATAATAATGATAAATATTAACAATAAATATTAATAAATATTATTTAAAATATTAACTCCTCCGAGACAGCCGGTCAACTGATGCCCCAGAGCTCCTTTTTAGGTTCTACAGGCGGTCAAAATATCATCCTGCTGAAGGTTACTAATTAATCTCTTCATTATTTGTCTATTTGTATTTTTAAATGTCTACAGATGGAAATCTCTATATTAGGAGTTTATTTTTTTTAATTAGTTGTTATGTAACTGGGTTTGATTACTTAGTTCTAAAAATAAGTTTTCGCAGTATGTTATTCTTTTGATTTTTTTTTATCAGAAATGTCCACCTAGTTTGCATTATTTCACAAGATGATTTATAACAAACTATTTATTTCAAACAATTTTTTTTTTTATTTGTTATATTCTTCAGATCTTCTGTTACAGACACTCGTAATTCTTTGGTAGGGGAAGAGTTAATAAATAATAGTTTATATGAAGTTCTGACAGGAACTGGACACTATCTTGATTGTCTGATTTCTCTCAAACTTCAGTTATCATTTTATGTTTAAATGAATGCTAAATTTTTCTTTTTACATCTTTTTCTTTTTAAATTACCTAGTAAATTAATAATTAAACACAGAAAACAAGTAGAGCTACTGACAGATTCGAGAGATCTGACTAACATTTAATATGGATGGCACATTGTTTTCTAAACAACTTTCTTAGCAGAGATGCTCCATTCCCTTAAATTTAAATTATTATTTCAACGCAAATTAATAGGCAGATCACTTTCAAACTTCATAAAAAATAAAGGTAAAAGTGTATTTGACAGGTTAAGTGGATGCTGAATTCAAAAATTAATTTTTATAACTCTACACTAGTACATTAACAATAAAAAATATTGAAAAAAATGCACTACTATTGCATTCAATCGTGAATAATCCAATATCTTGAAAACTTAAAAATACCATGTGACAGTGATTACACCAAACATGCTTTCACCCCATACTGTGCGTAGTTCACTGTCTTGGGAGTTTTGAAGTAATCCTACTTGGAGACACAATCCGCTCAATCTTAGTATAAGTCTTCCAGGTTATATTAGACCACAATTGTCATCCAAAAATTAAAGTGAAAATTACTATGGGGGGGCTGGAACCCATGTGCATGGCCAACGAATTGAATTTGTTTGATGTGATATTATTTTGCTGACTTTTCACCTGATGTATTTCTATAGCAACACTAACCATATAGTTAAATGTGTTAAAATGCGCGTCACTTTGGCCGTTATCGGTAACTACCTGACAATGTAGAACAAAAATAGGTTTTGACTTTTACCGCTTCCTGAAGTAGCCAATATACAGTTTTCCTAAAACTATTACGTGTAGATAAGGAAAGGGGGAAAAAAAGCAAAGTCACAAAACAAGGTTTTTACCCATATCAATTGGTTGTATGGCTAGTATAAAAAAAAAAACACACACACACACAAAATCGGTACTAAATACGGATAAGTCATAAATTATGGAAGGTATGCGGTAATTTGGATAATGCCTTAAAGACAGTTCTTTTTTTTTTTTAAATACCAGTTATCTGATAAAAACTGCAATAATTACCAACTAATCTACATCATCTAATCACAAAGTAATATATAGATAAAACTGATAATTTAAAATACTTGTTAACATTGCTTTGTCTAGCCTACTCAATGAGATGACACTGTTTATAACAGACTTTAGTCAACCTTCTTTTCAAATGAGTCTGCTATTGTGTTGCAACATTTTAATTATGTTAGAATCATGGACAGTGGGCAAACAAATGAAAAGACGATTAGAGGCCACAGAGATGGGATTTTTCAGAAGAATGTTGAAAGTTCCCTGGACAGTTAAAAAGACCAATGAGGAAATTCTCAACTCAAAAAGGGAGCTCCTAAAAAAAACATCAGAAAGAAACAATCAACATTTTTCGGGCACATCATGAGAAGAGGAAAGTTGGAATACTTGGTTACAACTGGCAAAATACAAGGAAAGAGAGATCGCGGACAATAAAGAAAGAAAATACTGGATAGCTTGCTGTCATGGCATGGAAAACAGTCAACAACAGAATTGATACAATGCACTGTAGATAGAAAATTGTGGAAGGTCATGATCACCTACACCAACCGTATGGCACATGATAATGATTAACATAATAGTGTCAGACCGGGTCACTCTAGCCTATGCAGATGACATATGTACACTGTTGCGATGGAGCAGAAATTTGTTTCTTCCCAGGCTGCAGGGTTTATGTTCAGAGTCTTTATGTCATGTTTACACACGTCTACAAATCAGAGTTTTGGGCGCCCTCTAGTTCTTTTACCATCCGCTAGTTGTCCATAGAGTATATCTTTTGGTATGTGGCCATCTTTCATATAGTGTACATGGCCTAGCCAACATTACCTACATTGTTTGAGCAGCATGTAGATGTTTGGGAGGCCTGTGCAAGTTATGACCTTCACGTTTGTCACTTTATCTTTCCAGGTGATACCAAGAATATGGTGCAGAAATAAAAAAATGGAATGCATTTAGTCTTCTCTCCTGCTTTGAATAAGTTGTCCAAAATTTGCTGCCATACAAGAGGGTACTAATGATGCCAGGCACTGTAAACTGCAGCCTTTGTTTTAATTGTCAGTTTCCTGTCTTGCCAAACATGCCTAGAAAAACGGGGGAAGGTGGTAGCAGCTTTACCAATGCGGATGTTAATTATCTAAAGATAGTTTGTCGTTGATGATAGACCCCAGGTAGCTATTCAGCTGCATGACATTGAGTTTGCAGTTGTTGATAAAGATTGCAGGTTTTGCTTCAACATCCTGACTGAGTATATTAGTTTTCTGAAAACTTATTATTTGTTGATTTCACTTGTGTGGCAGGTATGGATGTTAACAGTCTGCCTCCTATGCCAAATGGGCAGAATAAATTATAACAGGTAACTGCTGCTTCCCGTATTGTGTCGACACCAAAGTCGTGGTGAAGCTGGAGTGTCTTCCTCAGGGTGTGAGCTTGGGAAGAAAATGAAAGAGACAAGTTGTTGCCCATGCAACATGTTTCTTCTCTCCACACAACCGAGTGATCCAAAGGTCTAGCAAGGCAAGAACAGTTTAGTGTCAACTGCATCAATCACAGGAATTGCCAGAGCAATGTTGAAGTCAGTACTGAACTGCTTTAGGGACTCCATTTCCCGATTTTTCCTCAGGGCTTACTCCCATAGATTAATGAAGGAAAGATAATGAAGGAAAGAAGTGTTTGGCTTTTCGTGGCAAGGCGCTGTGCCACTGAGTATGGGTTCGATCCTGCTTTGGTCCATATATTGTTCTTTGTTTTTTTTTTCTGTTGATTATTTGTCATTTTTTCAGAGTGCTGTAAACATACTTCATCATCTGAATTGATTCGCCGATTATCGCCTCGGAAGTTTCCCTCTATAATAATATTCATTTACTTTTATTTATCTCCAGTCTAAAACCACTGGAAACTACTATTCGTGCTGTTTCGTCCTAATTGTTTGTCTGCAACGCAAGTATTCAGCCTTACCCTATCCGGGAGATACTTGTCTTAAGAGGAAAAATACAGATACACAATGTATTTTTGAGCTGTGATCGCTGCCTTATGCTATAGTCATGAGAACACCTGCGCTAAAGACATTGTCTACGAAGCTAATTTTTAGTTAGCTGACTGGCAGTGTTCCCTAGCGTTTGGCTTTTCGTGGCAAGGCGCTGTGCCACTGAGTACAGGTTCAATCCTGCTTTGGTCCATATATTGTTCTTTGTTTTTTTTCTGTTATTGATTAATTGTCAATTTTTCTGAGTACTGTAAACATACCTCTTCATCTGAATTGATTCGTTGAAGGAAAGAAACCATCTGATTCTTCCTTTGGTGACCCCTACTCCTCTAATCAATTATAGAATGGATAGAATTTTCACAATAAGAATATACATATAAAAGAAACATAAATAACACTGAAAAAAGTTATCTTTGATCCTGTGTTATTCATGCTTATTAAAAAAAAAACTTCCTGTCAATTTGGATCCTGCAATTTGACTTCCGGTCAAACACATATAGCGGATAAGCGGCAATGAACCATTGAGACACTGTCTGAAAGGGTTCCTTGATGCAATTTCCTCATATTCCAACTCCAGTTTGCTGTCGGAGCTATAGTGCCCTGTGCAACCCATGAGCTGTGTGTTTCATCAGGATGGTGTTTCTATATCCAGATTGCTTGTAATGAATTATGATATCGTATGACGAAGGACAATTCAGTTGAGTTCACTGTCGGTGCTAATATGCTTTATGTCTTTTGACATGTGCTGTGTTTGCTACGATTAGCCAGCTGTCTTTCTTTGTTTGGATATTTGATGAGATATTAATTTGGATGATTCCACTGACACGGGCGGTTGAGCAATTATGGACTTTCATTAGCAGTGATACCGGGGGCCTTCGAATAACTACAGGGTGTTTTTAAAGTCGCAGTGCAGTGAATATTTCTAATATTCAGTAAATGACGTAATCATCATCTACGTACCACAATTTTGTAAACCACATTTATTAACAAACCGCTGCTTCCTTTAAGGTTTTATTTACGTAAAGGACGGGCACTATGCTACTTTCACTGTCTCATTGCTTGAAGGAAATGGTGTTGACGATTGAAAACAGGATATTTCTGGTTGAGCATGTCTTTCGTATTTGGAATTGTTATGGACTTCATAATGAAGAAATGCTGCACTGGTAATAAAGGCATCGAATGGATACAAGGAGACCATTTGGAGGACCTGGACTTTGCTGATGACATAGTTCTCATCAGCAATCAGATAAAAACGATGCAGGAAAACACAAATGAACTATCATCAATAGCCAGCAAAATTGGGCTTGAGGTCAATCATGAAAAGACTAAAGTCATGAAAAGTTTAATTCCAACAAGTGACAAAATATACATGGAAAACAAACCAGTAGAAGAGATCGATCACTTCATCTATCTTGGAAGTCACATTGATCGAGAAGGGGATACGAGCAAAGAAATTAGAATCAGACTGGCTAAAGCAGCAATGTCTTTCAGAAGCCTTGAAAAGTTGTGGAAATCAAAACTCATTAGCACAAACACAAAACTTAGGCTATTCAAATCAAATGTACTATCAACCCTTACGTATGCGTGTGAAAGCTGGAAAACAACAAGAGATATAGAAACAAAGTTGAACGCATTCGAAAATAAATGTCTAAGGAAAATACTTGGTATAGAATGGAACGAATTCAAAACAAACGAGGAAATTAGAGAAATCGCCAATCAACCACTAATATCTTCAGTAATAAAGAAAAGACGATGGTCATACGTTGGACATGTGATGAGAAGAGATAATAATCGAATAGCAAAGCAAGCCCTCATATGGGAAACAACAGGTAAAAGAAAAAGAGGAAGACCCAGGGAGACACTGAGAAGAACATTGATGAGAGAGGCAAGAGCAGCAGGAATCGGCTCCCTCAATGAGATAGAACTGCTTGCACAGAACAGAGACAGATGGCGAGATTTGATAAAATATCTTTAAAAGAAAACTGCTAGAACAAAAATTCATATAGGAGAAGGTGTATCTTGGTCTACGCCCTATGGGCCGGTTACGGCTCGAAAGGTCAATAGATAGATAGATGTCTTTCGTAATGGCGGTAAATATACGGATGAGGTCATTAGACAATTCGTGAGGAAATTCCAGACTCACAAGTCCCTCACCGAAATTCTGTTACAAAATTGATCAAAAAGTTTCGTGAAACCGGTAGTGTGGTAGATGCATACCGATCTGGAAGACCTTCAATTTCACAAGACCAAATTATGGAACTCCAAGACAGAATTACAATGAGTCCAAATGCATCTTTAAACCACTTGTCTCAACAGGTGCAAATATCTAAGAGTTCTGTTCACAAGGTTTTAAGAAGTGAACTACACTATCGTCCATACAAATTAACTGAAGTGTCTCAACTCCAAGAAAGAGATTATGAATCCCGTTTAAACTACTGCATGTGGTTTCAGAATTTTATTTATGAACATGGCGCTGCCATCCTTGACGTCACTTTTTTCACTGATGAGGCCTGGTTTCATTTATCCGGAACAGTCAGAACAATCGGCTGTGGAGCAGTGAAAACCCCCATGAATTTCATCAAGTGCCGCTTTACGATCAAATAGTCGGAGTGTGGTGCGCTATAAGTCGTATGCGGATAATAGGACCTATATTTTTTAATGAAACAATAAATGCAGAACGTTACCGTACTTTAATTCTGGAACCGTTCATAGCACACCTTACAGAACGGGAAATTATGGAATCCTGGTTTCAGCAGGATGGGGCAACAGCACACACAGCCACAACAACACTCAATTATTTAGAAAGCATATTTGCAAATCGCATTATTTCACGTGGAATCTGGCCTGCTCGTTCACTAGATCTAACACCCCCAGATTATTATCTGTGGGGGGCATTGAAGGGGAAAGTTTATGAAAATAATCCGCAGACAATTAATGACCTAAAGACTGAAATAGTAGACAAGATTAAACAAATATCACCAGACATTATTCTGAAGGTTTTCGCAAATATGGAAAGACGAATCACGACATGTCTTGAGGCCCGTGGTGGACATTTTCAACATATGCTTTAGGCACAACTTTATTGTGTTAATACCAACATTACCCATTATAAGCTCGCCGATAGCAGTCAAGTATATTTGAATAATACCATTTATTTTACAATTTGTGTGACGCATTAGTTAACCGCATTTCTGGTGACGTTTTTCTTCCGAGAGTAGAAATTCACTGCACTGCGACTTTAAAAACACCCTGTATAACTATAAAAAAACTAAACATCCACCTATTATTATTGCATATAAAAATATTTTTAATAAAATACTTCAATTAATGGGTTAGAAATTGAGTCCAACGTTTTGCAACATAACTTGCAGAAAAATACATAAGTTGAACTTGTGGTCTTGAACACTGTCTGCTCTATATCATTAGTTTAACACACAAGTTATAAGACTATTATATTTTAAAAAAAGTAAAGTACCCCTGTCATGCCAAGTGGCGTATAGAGAATATGTTGTTAGTGACCATAAATTTTAGACCCTCAGCAGATGAATTTTGGGGTAATATGGTCGATATTATGCCCGTGCCGCTTTACTTTCCCAGAAAAAAATCTGGTACCCAGTAAAGGCTGGGTGAACCGGAGGCCGTTGTTTGGGATCGAACCTACCTCTTGTCCTTTGTAGTCCAGTTCACTAACTACTAAACTATCGCGGCTCCCAAGACTTATATACTGTTCTAAAATTAAATGCAATCTAAATTTATTAACAGTATTACTTACTTCCTCCTGTAATCTGAATCTCAAGGCTGCCATCAATTTTGCTGCAGCCAAATAGTTTCTCCGAGTCTTGAATGCTGCTGACTATAGTTGTGTTGCAAACTGCAAAATGAGTAACATATCTGTCAATGGCTACTGTCAAATGTACCTTCATTTACATAATTATACGTTTCCACATTATCCCCTTACGTATGCGTGTGAAAGCTGGAAAACAACAAGAGATATAGAAACAAAGTTGAACGCATTCGAAAATAAATGTCTAAGGAAAATACTTGGTATAGCATGGAACGAATTCAAAACAAATGAGGAAATTAGAGAAATCGCCAATCAACCACTAATATCTTCAGTAATAAAGAAAAGACGATGGTCATACGTTGGACATGTGATGAGAAGAGATAATAACCGAATAGCAAAGCAAGCCCTCATATGGGAAACAACAGGTAAAAGAAAAAGAGGAAGACCCAGGGAGACACTGAGAAGAACATTGATGAGAGAGGCAAGAGCAGCAGGAGTCGGCTTCCTCAATGAGATAGAACTGCTTGCACAGAACAGAGACAGATGGCGAGATTTGATAAAATATCTTTAAAAGAAAACTGCTAGAACAAAAAATCCATATAGGAGAAGGTGTATCTTGGTCTACGCCCTATGGGCGGTTACGGCTCGAAAGGTCAATAGATAGATAGATAGACATTATCTTTTGATATTTTAACCAAAGAAGATGAAACATAATGGGAGACACCCCCAAAATCATCCATTGAAAGATCAGGATTTGAGACAAGAGAGCGAAAAACAAAAACACTTCGAGGGCAGAAATGAAAAATAATCCACAATCAAAATGAAACAAGAATCCATACCTGTGAGGCTTTTGTAAAGAGCAACAAAGTAGCAAAGCAGATAAAGAAATGTTTTGCAGTGATGCTACCTCTTGAAACTAAATAAACATTAACATTTTTTTTCCATATGCACTGTTTGTTTTTAAACTGCTGTTTTTATTTTTTAAACTTTAAAATAATTTGTTAAACGTTGAACGTTTTCACTGCTAATGATTTGTACATCCATTTGTATCCTGACTGCTAACGACATGTACATGCATTTCATCTTGAAATACCATATCCTTCTGACATGGCGGGAAAGCTATTTTTAGGTATGTTGACCTATGTTTACGCATTAAAGATAGGTTACGTCCTTTTAACTATTTTTTTAAAACTTTGTGAAGAAATATAGAAAATTTGCATAGTGTGTGTGTGTGTGTGTATATGTACGTATATACTTTCAATAATGGATGCTTACGCAGAATAAAAGGATAGAAATGGCAGGACAAAATCACTAACATAGTATTATGGAAATGTACCAGATTTTTATTTGTGATTTCTCTCTGCGGCAACCATCGCTGGTCTCAGTAGCAATGTTAACACTTTGCCTCTTTCATCTGTCAGCGGCCTTTAAATGCTACTGGTACCACTCATACCATACAAAAGACACTGAACGCTGTGTCACAGTTATAAAGTTCCGACCCGGCAATGGGTCTTCTATTGGCCAACCGTCACTGGCGGTGACCGGCAGCTATCGCCTGCTGTCGATGTTACACTGGTGTTGATCTTTCTTGGAAATGTGCTACTGGATGACGTTATTTACTACCACAGTTTCTCGTAGCCGCCTCCATCATGCGTAGCTAATGTGGATGAATGGTGACCACACACACATCGCCTGCTTCGTCATTCTCGTGAAGCTAGTGTGCGCTGTCTGGTAAGGACTGCTGGCCTGGATAATTGACACGTCTCAACATGTGTCCTGTGATCAATTTACCTACTTTGCATTGTCTTTGCCCACAACACTCATTTCTTCTTCCGCATGGCATGAGCAGCTGACTGCTAGAAACACAATTCTGCACACTGATGAGGAACACACAATTCTTTATTCATCTGAACTTAACAATCAATGTCTAGTGACAACATATCTACATGTATTTACACGACCTACGGTTCTCTTCCGCACGGCCAGTCACACATCTCAGTAGCAATTTCACCTCACCACTGGTCTCTAGGTTCTCACACAGCTTGAAACTCCGAACCTCTGGTTTGTCAGGCACTGTCCCACACTGAACAATTAACTAATGCCTACTGCTACTCTAATGCCCTATCTCTTCATGTCGCAAGACTCTAGTTCTGTTCTAATTCAGTTAATATTTTTCTCCTATTTTCTAACTTGCTAGCATGGGCCATCATCAGTCCCTGCAGACTAAAGCCAAGTGGCGTTGTCCCCCTACCTAGTCCTAGGTGTGTGACCTCTTTCTCGAAAGAGCTCTCGTTTCTTTGTGTCTCACCTTCAAATACTCCTCATATCATCCAATGAAATCTTACTTCCTACCCTTTTGTCCAATCAATTCAACCCATGTCCCTGTTTACTCACCTAATTCTACCCTCACCCATCTCGAGACTCACACTTCACAAACTTTTCTAATTTCTCGTGACCTCCCAACGTTTCCTCCTTTCTCTCCCCACTTACAGCTACCCTCTCACTTATCCAGAGACTCACACTTCCCCTAATTTTTCATGGCCTCCCCCACATTTCCACCTTTCTCTCCCTGCTCATGGCTACAGCAAGGCCCAGCTTGAAATGTCAATTACTCGTCGGGAAAAATATGAGAACCTCCGAAGACAAGAGTTATCTGCCTGTGTGGCGAGGGACCCCTGTGCACATGGCTGCCAGAGAGAAAAGATTAACACACAAAATTACTAGTCTCTATGGATTTTGTCAAAGGTGAATCTGGCGAACACCAAAAAAAAAAAAAAAAAAATTGTAAAAAATACATGTACAAATACTATGACGCTACATAGTTATAACAAGTATATATTTTCGGGAGATAACAACAGCTGACACCATGAACATCTGAAACTTTGATAAGTCAACCAAAAAAAAAATTGTGCAATGAGTCTGAGCGAAAGTATTTAGCACTGCATGTCAAGATTTTTTTACTGAGGTCTTAACAGTGAAAATTTTAAAGCCAAAATCTGCAAAACTCCTAAGTTATTTGTTTTAAAAAGATTACACAAGAACCTACCTTTAGGGCATTGGTCATTACATCGGATGCATTCTGGAACAAGCAGATTTTCTTTGTCATTCACTTGGTAGCCTGGTGGACACTTGAAAACACACTGGTTAGGAGTAGTACTATCACTTCTCAAAATTTTGGGAAAATTGGCACTGCTGTCAATACTGTTAATATTGTTAATATTAACATGAGCATTGTAACTGCTGTCACTACTGTTAATATGAGCAGAATGAGACAGCAGGTCCAAGCACTCAGATTCATTAAGACACCTCCGATTAGACAACTGAAAATGACAGAAAAGGTCATTATGCAAAATTTTCTAAATTGTATTTTAGTTTTTAGCCATTTATTTTCTCTCAGTCTGATTCAATATTTATTGTCATAACAACCATTAATTGTGAAAAATAATAAAATATCACTTAATTATTACTTCCACTTAAAATGTCTAACCAATACATATAGAGTTTGTAGCAATAGAAGCCTAAAAGCAACAACTTTTACAAATCAAACCAATGTTTTGTTTCTCTCTTAGTGAACTGAAAGGAGCCTGCAAGAAACATAATATGGAGATTAACGCAGAAAGGACAGTGAGCATATCATTAGCAGAAAGGAGAAAAAAGTTGCAGATTTGTATTGAGTTGAAAAAGCTGAACAATAAAAGAGTTTGATTATTTGGAAAACATTGTAGCAGCAAATAGGAAAATTTAGGCCAAAATTGAAAACAGATGCAACAAAACATATCAAATAATCTGACAGATAACACCCATTCTAAAAAAAACAAATATGACAATTGATACCAAAAAAAAAAAATATACAACTCAGTATTTCTCAATTATTCAATGTTATGCGCCTACTAACGAAGCTGATGATGAAGTTAAGGATGATTTTTATAACCAACTGCAACAACTTATAAACAAAATACCAAAACACGATCTTTTAATTGTAATGGGAGACTTCAACGCCAAAGTAGGACAAGATAACGCAGGAGTGGAACATGTGATGGGGAGAGAAGGCTGTAATACAACAAGTCAGAATGGAGAAAGATTAATAGAATTATGTTTAATAGAAAATTTAGTTATAGGTGGGACATTATTTCCACATAAAAATATCCACAAAACAACATGGATATCTCCTGATGATAGAACATCAAATCAAATTGACCACCTATGTATTAAACAACAATTCAGATCATCATTAATAGATGTAAGAGCATACAGAGGTGCTGATGTTAATAGTGACCACAACCTGTGCATTGGGAAAATAAGATTAAAATTTAGAAACCAACAGAAGAGGTCAATTACACATAAAATTGATAGTCATAAACTGAAAGATGAAGCAATAAAGGAAAAGTTTAACATAGAGCTAAGTAATTGTTATTCAGCACTTGGTGAAATAGACTTAGATATCAATGAAATGTGGGACTCACAGAGCAAAATACTAATGACAGCAGCAGAAGCAAGTGCTGGACTGAAGAAAATGGAAAAACGAGCTTGGATCTCAGACACCACATGGAAATACATCAAAGAAAGAAGAGAAGCGAAGAGAGCCATGACTAATGTAAAGACAGATCTTGGAAAGGTTCTGGCAAAAGCAACATACAAAGAATTAGACAACAAAGTGAAAAGTTCGGCAAGAAGAGATACAAGAGCTTATATAGACAACTTGGCAGAGAAAGCAGAGACAGCTGCAATTACAGGAGACAGCAGAACTCTTTATACTGTACAAAAGATGCTGACAAACACCTATACATCCAGTGGAACACCAATTCTAGACAAATCTGGATTAATGCTAACAACAAGCGCAGACATAAAAGCCCGTTGGGCGGAACACTTCAAAGAAACTCTTAACCGTCCACTACCTCACAGTTTAATAGATTTTGAAGCTGAAACACCAGCAGCAGAATTAGATGTAAATTTAGATGACTTCACCTTGAGTGAAATAGAAACCACCTTAAAGCTAATGACCAATAACAAGGCTGCTGGAGAGGATAAGTTAACAGCTGAGATCCTCAAGGCAATTGATAGCCATAATTTAATACATCTCCAAAAAATGTTCAACATCATTTGGAAAACAGAGAAGACGCCTCATAAATGGAAAAAAGGAATCATTGTTAAGATCCCAAAAAAGGGCAATCTTAGAGATTGTAACAATTGGAGAGGCGTGACACTTTTGTCAGTTGCCTCAAAATTATTCTGTAAAATCATCCTAAATAGAATAAAGGATTCAATAGATACAGTAATGCGTGAAGAACAGGCTGGGTTTAGAAAAGGGAGAAGCTGTCTTGACCACATTTTCACTCTACGACTTATATTGGAGGAACACATTGAAAAGCAAAAACCTTTTGTACTTAACTTCATCGACTTCAAAAAAGCATTTGATAGTATTCATAGAGATTCTTTGTGGAAAATTCTGAAGCAATATGGCTTACCATCAAAAATCATAAATATTATCAAAGACATGTATGATGGTTACACATGTGCAGTTCGAACAGAGGAAGGACTGAGCGAATGTTTCCCAATAGAAACTGGGGTTAAACAAGGATGTATTTTATCGCCCTTGTTATTTGGAATTGTTATGGACTTCATAATGAAGAAATGCTGCACTGGTAATAAAGGCATCGAATGGATACAAGGAGACCATTTGGAGGACCTGGACTTTGCTGATGACATAGTTCTCATCAGCAATCAGATAAAAACGATGCAGGAAAACACAAATGAACTATCATCAATAGCCAGCAAAATTGGGCTTGAGGTCAATCATGAAAAGACTAAAGTCATGAAAAGTTTAATTCCAACAAGTGACAAAATATACATGGAAAACAAACCAGTAGAAGAGATCGATCACTTCATCTATCTTGGAAGTCACATTGATCGAGAAGGGGATACGAGCAAAGAAATTAGAATCAGACTGGCTAAAGCAGCAATGTCTTTCAGAAGCCTTGAAAAGTTGTGGAAATCAAAACTCATTAGCACAAACACAAAACTTAGGCTATTCAAATCAAATGTACTATCAACCCTTACGTATGCGTGTGAAAGCTGGAAAACAACAAGAGATATAGAAACAAAGTTGAACGCATTCGAAAATAAATGTCTAAGGAAAATACTTGGTATAGAATGGAACGAATTCAAAACAAACGAGGAAATTAGAGAAATCGCCAATCAACCACTAATATCTTCAGTAATAAAGAAAAGACGATGGTCATACGTTGGACATGTGATGAGAAGAGATAATAATCGAATAGCAAAGCAAGCCCTCATATGGGAAACAACAGGTAAAAGAAAAAGAGGAAGACCCAGGGAGACACTGAGAAGAACATTGATGAGAGAGGCAAGAGCAGCAGGAATCGGCTCCCTCAATGAGATAGAACTGCTTGCACAGAACAGAGACAGATGGCGAGATTTGATAAAATATCTTTAAAAGAAAACTGCTAGAACAAAAATTCATATAGGAGAAGGTGTATCTTGGTCTACGCCCTATGGGCCGGTTACGGCTCGAAAGGTCAATAGATAGATAGATTTCTGCCAATTCTGAAGAGAAAGATTAATACAATTCTGTGAAGAAAACAGACTGATAATATGTAGCACCTACTTTGAGCAAGAGAAAAACTATACACATGGAAAAGTCCTGGAGATAAGAAGAGGAATCAAACAGATTACATAATGATAATAAAAAGGTTCCGTAACAGCATAAAGAAAGCCAAAACCTACCCAGAAGTAGATATTAATTCAGATCACAATCCTGTAATGATTAAAATGAAAATCAAACTAAAGAGATACAAGCAAAAGTCATCAATAAAATCCACTAGATATAACAGCTTTTTAAATCAAAAAGATATTAAAGATACCAATACAATACAAGTAAAGAACAAATGCCAGAAGCTGCTAGAAGAAGGAATTGAACAATACAGAAGAGAAAATCCTGATGAAAAATTAACAACCAAATGGCAATGCATAAAGAAAAGCATACAAGAAACCTGCGACACCTTACCCATAAGAGAAAAGAACAAAAAACAAAAATGGATAACTAATACCATCTTAGAAAAAAATGGAAGAAAGGAGACAAGCAAAGAACACTGCCCAATACAATAAAATAGATAATGAAATAAACAAAATGGCAAAATGTGCAAAAAGGCAAAAGAAGACTGGCTCAGCCAAAAATGTATATAAATAGAAACTATGGAAAGAAAACAAGACTTAAGAGGAATGAACACAGAAATAAAGAGAATGACTAATAAAAATAAAAAAGCCACAGAAGGTGGATGCATTGCAGACAAAAAAGTAAAAATGCTAACAGACAATAAAGATATTATAAATAGATGGCAGGAATATATAACAGAACTATTTCAATATCAAAGAGACAAGAAACCAGTTATAAAATGTACATCAGGCTATAAAATCTTAAAATCTGAGGTGGAAAAAGCTATAAAAACAATGAAAAATGGAAAAGCAGCAGTGTAACCGTAAAGTTTTTAAATGTAACCGATGTACGCTATATGATAGGGTGACTGACACAGTATATTTATGTGCCTGGTGAAACTTGACCCCACTAATGCAGGGCGATGCGAGATAACTCTTCCTTGTATGACAGAGCACCTTATGCCTGCTTATGCGCCCCTTAAATGACAACATTCAATAATAACATTCCGTGACATCATCACGGATTCCTCATATCACGAGTCCGAAGTTACCACAGGTGCATCTGCACGATGAGCATGACTCGTGATACTGTCAATGGCTGGATCTCCACTGAAGATTTCTCGCTGCTGGATGGAGTAACAACCCCTCTCTTGACCACTTCCCCTGTGACGTGTCGTTACTCATTCGGACGTGCTGCGTGCTCGCCCTGTTACCGCCATTCTCTTTGAGCCGTCATGATCTGTAATTTTGTACTTCACGTTGTGTTACTTCTCCGCGACTTATCCCCGCTCGTTCACTCGCTGGATCATTGCATAATTAAACTGCTTGAATGACTTAACAACAGTCAATTGAATACAACATCTTTAATTACAAGCGCATGTCCGGAGCATACAGAACATTTACAATTTGACAAAACATACGTTAACATCAAGAATATGTGCAAACCTCATGGTTTTCGTAGAACTCTTCCTTGAGGTTCCCCACTATGGGAGTGATCAACCTGACCACCGAAAATCAACTATTCATAGCAACGCTATTCAAAACTTGACCAGTCTCTATGGAAGTCTTTCTCAACGTTTCTTATGGTGTATGCGATCACTCATGATCACTTAAATAATCAAATATTCATAACAACGTTATTCATATCTTGACACGTCTCTATGGAAGTCTTTCTCGACGTTCCTTATGGTGTATGCGATCACTCATGATCACTTAAATAATCAAATATTCATAACAGCGTTATTCATATCTTGACAAGTCTCTATGGAAGTCTTTCTCGACGTTCCTTTTGGTGTTATCGATCACTCATGATCACTAAAGTCAATTGTTCAATCTACAAGCTAATTCCTAGCTTAACAAGTCTCTATGAAATATCTATATAGATTTCCATGTATGTGCAATCAAACATGATCACAAAAACAGTCACTTTTACATGGTAGAAGCTAAACACAGCTTTTAAGGTTTTCTGCCACGACTTCCTCAAAGTCGTCTACTGTTGGAGAAATTCCACATCTCCACCAGATTCATTGCGTTGACTGCCCTGATTCATAATCAGGTTATTTCAGATAAAGCAACCCTAGCTTCATCCGCTGCATTCAACATATACTCTCTCTACTCATCTAATTCTTCATGGTAGGAGCTAATTACAATTGTCCAACAAGATTACTGCGTTGACTGCTCTAATTCATAATCAGTCAGTTGTGTTGCAGACCAAGCAATCTACCTTATTCACTGCTCTCAACATATATCTTATTCTAACATCTAACACAGAACACTTACTAATTTACAAACACACAATCCTCGAATATTTACAACTAACTACTGGCCACTGCCCTAAGACTAACCTAACTTCCATCTATTCAACTCATTCTCTCTAAGTCTACGGTCTCTACTGAATTTCTTCAGCCGCCGCATAGGACCCCAGCACAAATGCAACTGACTTAAAACTCACCTCCTGTTTCTCATTTTTCCACTTTCCTGAAAACAGTTCACCCCAAATCATGCTTATTTGGTCCCTTCTCTTTATCTCTACTTATCTCCCCCTTCTATAGCCTGTTTCAGCTACACTATTATTTATGCCCTGTTTCATTCATCCTCCTCTCCTATCCCCTGTTTCAGCAGGACCTGACAACATACAGATAGAGATGATACAGGCACTAGAAGATTTTGGCATTGAAGTGATTACAGACATATGCAATGACATATACCATACAGGATATACCAAATGTGTTACCAATCCCGTGTGTTACTGGGGCCTCATTATGTGGGAAGTAAAAAATAGTGACACTGTGACCTTCCAGGCATGTCATAAGAGGCGACTAAGGAGGTTGATCGATGGCTTGACAAGCTGTCATTGTAAAAATCATTGTTATGGAAACAAAACCATAGATTTTAGAAGCAGTGATCTCTGCAATATGTGCCACTTCGGCACACAGGGGTTTCTGTTTTTGAAATTTTAGTTCTGCCCTATGTGTCGTCTTCGGCTCGAAAGGACAATAGATAGATATACCAAATGAATTAAAAACATCAACTTTCATTGCATTGCCTAAAAAGAATGGTGCAGTTGAATGCAATGGCTTTAGAACAATAAGCCTAATGAGCCATGTTACAAAAATCTTGCTAAAAGTTATACAAGGAAGGATTCAGAATAAAATCAATACTGAATTAGATGAGCAGCAATTTGGATTTAGGAAAATTGGCGGGACAAAAGAAGCAATATTCTGCATGAGAACATTAATCGAAAAGTACACAGAAGTAAACAAACCAATATATGCCTGCTTCATAGACTACACCAAAGCTTTTGATAGAGTACACCACAAACAACTCATAGAATGCCTAAAAGAGATATATCTAGATGACATGGACATACGACTAATATGTAATCTATACTGGGAGCAAACAGCAATAATAAAATATAACAAAGAGAACTCTACACCCATTGATATAAAAAGAGGAGTAAGACAGGGATGCATCCTATCACCAAGCTTGTTAAATCTATACACTGAGCAAATCTTTAAAAACATAGAGATGCCAGGCCTACAAATTGGAAAGATAATCAATAACCTAAGATATGCTGATGATACTGTATTACTAGCAGAAAATCCTAAAGTTCTACAACAATTACTTAATTAAATAAACATAACAAGCAAAAAATATGGACTAGATATGAATATCAAAAAGACTAAAACTATGATCATAAACAAAGAAAATACTCAAAACCCACAAGTGGATATCAAAATTGAAGGAATAGACCTGGAGACAGTTCAGAACTACAACTACCTTGGACATACTATAACTAGTGATGGAAAATGTACAACTGAAATAAACAAAAGAATAGGAATGGCAAACAGTAATTTTAATGTCATGAAGAACATACTAACATCAAAACAAATAACACCAGGGCTAAAACTAAGAATAGCAAAATGTTACGTCTTCTCAATATTCCTACATGGTGCAGAAACATGGACTTTGACAAGAAAACAGAACAGAGAATTGAAGCCTTTGAAATGTGGATTTATAGAAGAATAGGTAGAATTGGATGGAAGGAAAAGAAAATAAACAATCTTAAAACAACTAAAAATGAATTAAAAGAGAACTACTAAGCACAATTCAAACAAGAAAAATGCGATTTTTGGGCCATGTTAAAAGACACAACAGCCTACTAAAAGTAATCCTGGAGGGGAAAATACAAGGTAAAAGAGGCAGAGGCAGACCAAGATTAACATGGACGAGTAACATCAAAAGATGGACAAATCAGCCTATGACAACCTGCACCATCAAAGCAAGAGAGAGCAGAATGGCGCTCCATGGTAGCCAACCTTCATTGCGGAGACGGCACTCGATGATGATTTCTGACAATGTCATGCTTATCAGTGACAAATGAGGACATTAACAGCAAAAAGAGAAAAGAACGATCACAATTACTGAAATGACATGTGTTTGAAGGATACAAAATGTGACAACAAAAGACAAAATATGAAATAAAGAAATCAGAAAAAAGGTTTGGATAACACTAGGCGTGCACTCAAACATGAATACACACACACACATTTAAAATATATGATCCCGCACAAAGCACCATGTGTGACACAAAGCAAGAGCACTATCAAGAACACTTTACTTTCCCTCAATGTTGAAAGGCAAAACAGAATAGTTAAGAACCCTTTTTTTTCTCATTTAAATATTTATTGTTTTGTGCTGTTTCTGGAATAAATGTACAAAAGACATCATCAAACACCATGTGTAAAAACAACTTATGACTGTTATTAATAAAAGAGGGCACAACAATAAATTAGAAGCAATCAATCAGAGTGAACACATGAAAATTACAGAACAAGTCAAACTGTAGTTAACCTCCAATATTATAGTAAAGAACCTTTACCCTAGATTATGATCTATTTATCTATCTATTGACCTTTCGAGCCATAGCTGGCTTATAGGGCATAGACCCAGATACTCTTTCTCTTATCTAAATTTCCATTCTAGTAGTTTTCAATCTCGCTATTTGTCACTGTTCTGTGCAAGCAAATCTATCTCTTTGAGGGGAGCCGATTCCTGCTGCTTTTACCTCTCTCATCAATGTTCTTCTCAGTGTCTCTCTGGGTCAGCATCTTTTCCTCTTTCCTGTTGTTTCCCACATGAGGGCTTGCTTTGTAATTCAGTTGTTAACTCTCTTCATCACATGTCCAACATATGACCATCATCTTTTCTTGATTACTGAAGATATTAGTAGTTGATTGGCGATTTCTCTAATTTCCTCGTTTTTTTTTTATTCATTCCACGCTATACGTGTGTGTGTGTGTGTGTGCATTCATTCATTCAAGTATTTTCCTTAGACATTTATTTTCCAATGCATTCAACTTTGTTTCTATGTCTCTTGTTGTTTTTCAGCTCTCACATGCTCTCATCTTAACAATGATTCCTTTTCTCCACTTATGAGGCACCTTCTCTGCTTGCCAAATGATGTTAAACAGAGATTATGATACCATAGTAAAAATTACCGCATCAAGAAACAAATTCTTCATAATTTGATAGTTTGCAGTGTTCAAACATTACCCCACTCTATGTACCTTCCTAATTACTACTTCCGGTGACCCCCAAGTGTTTCATTTATTTCTATGACACAGAATTTTGTTTCCAATTTTGTGAGATTATATCCTATAATACAAAAAGAATTATTTTTCTCTCTCATGAGATCAATAAGCATGTCCTAAAAGAAGTCGAGGCAAAGAGAAAGCTCATTACCAAAATCATGAGGAATCTCCCATGTAAAGCATGAAAAGCTGAAACAAGATAAAACACACTCAAAATTGACAAAGAGAGATAGGAAGAAAAAGAAAGAAAAGATAATCATACCGGACAGGATAAGAGACAATGACAAAATTTCCATAAATTGTTCAAAGAAGATGTTGAGAAACTTGATCACCTACGCTGGCAGATATTTAATTATGACGATTACATGAACATCGAAACTAACAACTCATACCAGGTAAGTATTTGAAGGACAATGTGACTGGCACTTATTCATGTAGACAACCTTTGAGCAGACATAGCAATCTGAAGCTGATGGACCTGAACAGCCTCCAATACAGTTTTCATTACAACATGAGCCATCGGGTGCACATGATCCTCCATTGTGACACTGGCACACTGTGTTGTGATGCATAAAATTATCATGAGGATAAGAAAAAAACACTTGATTCTATGTAACAAAATATTTACAACTAACAATACATTTATAATCACAAATTATAATAATAATAAATCACTGAAATTTAGCACCCCTATCATCAAAAGAGCTGTCAGTGGGAGATTAAGTCCTGGCAGGGTCAAGTAGATGGAACCCTTTAAGTGCAAATGCTGAACCCACTGGTGACTGAGGTCTGAACTAATCAATCCACCACCTATTTAATACAATTTCCATTAGAGGTATTCAGGCTCTTGAATTTTGTTCACTATTTAATTCTATGTTAACTCTTAATAATATGAGATTTAAAAAACCATGTTCTTATGCAGCCTTGTTAAACAAAATAATTTAATGACTGGAGTGTACATTATGATGTTATGACAAGTGCAATGCTTCAAATACTTGGGCACAACAATAACATCAGATGGAAGATGCACCACAGAAATAAAAAGCAGAATAAATCAGGCCAAAACAGCATTTCAGAAAATGAAAAACTTTCTTATACAGCAAATTTATGTCAATAGAAGTGAGAAAGAGAGTTCATCTGTGCCATATAGAACCAATTTTGACCTATGAAAACGAATCATGGACAGTAGATAAACAAATGAAAAGATGATTTGAGGCCACAGAGATGGGATTTCTCAAAAAAATTGTTGAAAGTTAAAGTGAAACAAGGAAATTCTCGAAGAGGCCATCACAAAAAGGGAGCTCCTAAAAAACATCAGAAAGAAACAATCAACATTTTTCTACACTTAATAACAAAGTTCATTAGAGAAGAGTCCACAATTTCTACCCAATGTGCCGTCTTCAGTCTGAAAGGACAATAGATTGAAAGATAGATTACTGTGTTGTATTATATATATTAAAATGTGCAGAAGTGAATAGACTTTTCAGAAGAAAAAAATATAACATATACACCATATTTTTTTAGGCAAACTACAATAGATCAATAAGGAAAAAAAACATCTACTAGTGGAGAAAAAACATATGCCAATTTTAAGTGTTGATTTATAATAACAAAATAATAATAACAATAATATTAATTAACAATAACATTATAAATTGTGCACACGGCTGCCAGGGAAAAATGGATTAACACGCAAAATTCAGTTCCTAGTCTCTAGGGACTTCGTCAGAGATGAAAGCTGGCGAACGCAACAACATATAAATTTCATAATATACTAATTATAGTTTCCACAAAGTTATGACTTGACTTATGTATACAACATCGTGTATAATAGTATTCCGCCAAGACCCACTGTTGGTAATATCAGACTTAAAACTATTATCAGACATTATTTGAGAGTAAACATAGGGTTAAACGTTTCCCACGCCTACACCATGTTTTGGGCGCAGCTTTAACAAATAAAATATTTCACACAGATAAGAGATGCTGATAATGCAGGAAACGAAAGACAAGTAAGCAAATAAGATAATCTTTCGCTGGCGATATAGGTTACGTAACACGTAAGCGACCCACCCAACTTTGGTTTTGATTTCCCTTTGAAATTTTTCCACACAAATAGATAAACAAGGCGGAAGCCAAGTTTGGAATTCGAGACCTGAAAACTCAGTAAAGGATTATTTTGAACAATGTGGTTGCGCTTCTGGTGTGTTCCAAAATGGTGGTGTCTTTTTGTCGGCTCGTTGTCAAGGAAGTGTGATTTCATTGATGTGTGATTCTGACTGAAGAGGACAAAAAGCTCAAGGTGTATCCACATGCCAAAGAGCTGATTGACTGAGGTTGGCCAGTCTATAATGTAGAAATGGGTTCTGGACTGTGCGATTTAGTGAGTGCACATGATTCTAGACCATCCACAGCCGTTGACTTTCAGCGACAAAATCAACAATGACAACAAGAAATATTCAGATGAAGCCTAAATGACAACATCAAAAAAGGAAAACAAGAAAAGGCAAACGTGCTAGCATATGTTCGAAATGGTCGATGTGGGAGAGGCTAGGCCTAAAGTATGTGCATGTTATCTACTGAAACTGTGCTTCCATAAATCAATAACGGCCCATTTTGATAAGCTATTGTGTGGCACTGATATAATGATTTTGCGAGAAACACTTCTTGGTGATAGAACAGAACAGTTAGTGCCCCTGGATTTCACTGTTTCTACAATAGGCAACATCTTGGACAGGCCATCCTTGTGTGAAACAACATGGTGGCAGCTGAAGTTGATATGTCTGTGTGGGACATTAAGGAATTGCAGGTACATGCGGTTAGGGTACAGACCCTAGTTTCTTTCATGGTTGTAATTGTTCATGCCTCTAATGGGAAGGTGAACACACAACAATGGCAGAATCTATTCACGTTTGAGAACATCAATTTCTGTGAAGACTTTAATGCTAGAGGCAATAATGTGCTAAGCAGACTAAGAATGCCAAGTGGAATGATTTCAACAAAAAAGTGTGCTCAGAAAAATCACTAGCAACATTCTGGCACCTTCATTAGAGCATGAAGGACACAACACGACACAGAGGCATACCAGACTTCCAGAGCACAGGCCAGATATGGCAAAAATCTGAGGAGAGCAAAAGGGAAGGCCCTGCTTCCCCGCTACATTGAACAGTCTGACCCAAAAAAAAAGAGACTGCAAGAATGAGGATATGGGGGTCACTCTCAGAATTGTGTGAGGATGTAGTGCTGGGAGAAGACGTTCGGTAAGATGACATAAGCCAGGAGTGGCCAACCCTAGGCCCACGGACCAAGTAATGGCCCAAAAAGACATTTTGATTGGTCCACCAATAGCTCAAGATTCAATAAAAACCTGTTTATCAATAAAAGACTGTGCGATTCATAGAATCCAGAAATTTCATGCATGCCGAGACATCCAATGAAGGACCACTTTCAAAATCTTGCATTAGGATGGCTTAAGAGAAGCAGTTTTATCCACCAAGCCAAGTGAATTTGTAGACAAACACCAGACATACCAAGAGTTATCTGCCCCCTACTGCCCATACCAGAACAGACTCTCACTTTCTTGGATAAAGAATACCCACAGGACCTATGGATTCTGGTGTACACAGATGGATCAGCACAGAATGCAGTAAAGAATGGGGAAGCAGGTGTATATATAGAGTACCCAAATAATGCTAGGAATATGAATAAAATAGCAACAGGGAAATATTGTCACAATTACGATGCAAAAATCCAAGCAATAAAGTTGGCAATAGAAAAACTGTTGAACAGTAATTAGGTTCTAAATAATCGTCGATACATTATTTTTTCTTTGTGAGGTTGGTACACTCTATTGAAGCTTGTGTTGCACTTTACTGGCAGTTAGTGTTAGTTAAGATGACTTTTGATATGTTCGAATATGGTTGAATGGTCATATCATATATGTTTGGAGTGCAATGATGATGACCCGCAAATAACTCAATAAGATGACTTTAAGCAAGCATTCAGGTTCGTCAAAGAGGAAAAGTGAAAGTGAAGTGGGTGTCCGACCATTTAATGAAGAAAGGGAAGAACAGTTTCTCTTTACAATGGAAAGTGCTTTGAAACCGATTTGTTTGATCTGTTGGACGACAGTAGCAGTTCCTAAAAAATACAACCTGGAAAGGCAAATCAAACAAACACATGATGCATTCAACAAATCATATCCTCCTGTCTCTTCTTTAAGAACTGACTACATCACAAAGAAAAAGAAAGGACTTCACTGTAAGCAAAACTTATTAGTTAAAAAAAAGTGAAAAACCATGTAAAGGCTTCTTACGAAATATAACTTCTTCTCGCTAAGAAGAAAATTAAGGAAAGCATATCCATCTTTTTTTTTGCAGAAAACGCTAATGATACCAATATCAAACGAATGGCTGACAATATTTCCCTATCACAAAATACAATTATGAGGCACATTGAAGAAATGGCAGGCGATGTATTAAAACAGATAAAATATGTAACTGCTATTTCCAGATATTTCTCTATTGCAACAGATGAGAGTGACGACATGACAGATAATACTCAATTACTTGTGTTTGTGAGGTGCATAAATGACAATTTCAATGTGTTTCATGAGTTTCTAAAACTTTGTGATTTATCAACAAACTAGAGGGATATATTTGAAGCAGTGAAAAACTGTAGAAAATAGTGATATTGGCAATAATAAACTTGAATGGTCTAAACTCAAGAGCATTTGTACAGATGGCGCCGCAGCATCCCATTCCAGGAAGAGGAATGGCTGTGTTTCTTTGCTTGAGCAGTATTTAGATTGGAGGTTGCTTTTATATCACTGTATCATTCACCAGGAGGCTTTGTGTGCTAAAGACATGAGCTGTCAACACATCATTGATGCTGTTCTGCATTGCATTAATATGATTCAATCACACGCCCTCAATCAAAGAGAATTTAGATAACTTTTTGAAGCAGAAATAAATAAATATGGTGAACTCTTACTTCAGAACTCAGGTGGCTTTCTACAGGAGAAATGCTGTTGCGTTTTTTTTTCAAACTAAAAGATCAAGTTCTTTCATTTTGGGAATCAAAACTGTTTTGCCTTTGGAGTATGGTTTACTTAAAAATCAAAAGTGGCTTTGTGATTTGATATTTTTAATTGATACGTCACATCATTTGAATATTCTTAACAAAAGGTTACAAGGAAAAGACTTTCCATCCATCATTTTCCAAGCATTCAGCACATGTTAAGTAAATGCAGTGACTTTATCATGGATCATTTAAAATACAAAGCAGCAGTAACAGCTTTGAGCGATGTATTCTCAACTCGATTTTCCTCTTTCTAATCTGAAGAGTAATATTGATTTATTCATAAATCCATTTTGAATTTCAGAGTCATAAACACTAACCGTGTTAGCAAATAGAAATAATAGAAATCCAAAACTATTCAGCACTTTGTGCTAAATTTAGAGAACATTGTGGATCACCCACTTCTCGTAATTTAAACAAATTTTGGAAACATGTCCCTTTAGACCAGTGTCCTGAAATTCACGATCTTGCTCTAAGGCTCGTGTACATATTTGGCTCCACATACATTTGTGAGCAAACTTATTCTGCCATGAATGATATTTAAGAATAAATTACGTTCAGCTATTACAGATGCACATCTTGCCTATATACTTGTTCTGTGCATATCAAAAATTACATCTAATATTGAGATATTGTTAAATCAAAAGCAAGTTCAAAAATCACATTAAATTAACATTACAGGTCTTCAAGACTAAGACTAGTTTAATGAGTATTTCTATAATAATTCAGTATGTCCTTTTATGGTAATTTTTTTTTTTTAATCTATAAAATAAATTATATGAATAACTGGGTTACTTTTAAAAACATTAAGCATCATATATCAGTCTACAGCCCTACACTTACCGGAATACTTAATTAATATTTATATAATACCGTAGTTTACATTCTCTCTCTCTCTCTGCGATCAAGACTCAATCAGAGTAGGATTACAGACTCTCTCATGAAGTCAGCTGTCTGTTTAAGTGATTCGATTGCCCCATATAGTTTCTCTTCCAGGGAGGTGGGCGTGGACCACACTTGAACGTTAAAGATTTAACAAAGAGACATGGCTCAATGCGGCAGTCTTTGCCTATGATGCCTTCGAAGGCTTCCACAGACAAGAGGAGACATGCTGCTACTGTAGATCTGGAGGATGCATACAACAGAGTACCATTTCAATACCTCATGCACATGTTCCTCAAACTGGAGGTGCACCCTTTCTCGTTAGATGGATCGCTGCAGCACTGTTTCAGAGGAAGATGATACTCAAATGTGGAAGTTGGTCTTCCGAGCCAACATCCATTTGTCCAGAGCTGCCACAAGGCTCACTATTGTCACCAGTTCTATTTAACGTGTACACAATAACGATCATGGAACAGCTGGTTGTGAGGAGAAGAACTATGACTTTTGCGGATGACATTCTGGTATATTGACAGGGAAGAGACAGATGGGAAATCTCCTCCACACTGCAAAACGAGCTCAATGGAGCTATATCCACACTTGGTGCTATACTTGGTGTAGAGTATCAGGTGCATTGGTTAATCCTAATAAAGCATCAAATGCATTTAACAATCATATTGTAAACATGGAAACAGAGGTGGTAGAAATGGGAGCTGATGAGGTGACCAGAGACAGGTTGATGGCCTACCTCTGAGATCAGTTTGATCACAGCCTGTGTTTTCGGGACCAAGTCAACCATGTGATCACAAAATCCTGCAAAGGATTAGCCACCTTGAAGGTCATGGCAGCTGCCTACACCGAGTAGAGGCAACTTACCTTTCTGTTCCAGGGACTAGTCCTCGCACCAATCGAGTATACCCTAGTAATTCTTACTGTTAGTAAGATGTAAATTGACAGGCTGAGAAAATACAGAATGAAGCTATGTGCATTATCTTGGGGCGTACGAGGAACACTCCCTGTGCAGCAATGAGGTATCTTCTTGCCTTTTCAACCATGGATGACAGGTTCAAGATCTGGAGGGCATGAGCATACCTGAAGGTAAGTGCAGATAAAGAGCATCCATTGCATCACGAGCTCATCACAGAGAAATGTGTCAGGCTAAGAAGAGGCAAATCTGGGTTGGCTGAGCAGATGTCATCAAACAGGTCTGTGGGCTTACCAATATCAATGCTGGTGAGGAGTGGATACCAATGCCTATGTCATTCAGGGGCACATTCTTGTGTATTATCACACTCTACAGGAAATGTAGAGAACAGAACTCAGTCGTGGTCAATGCAGAGGTCAACGGCCTCATCTGGGATAACAGCAATGAGAAAGATGCAGTCATCTATACAGAAGGATCCGCAATATGACACCAAAGGAGTGTATGAGCATTTAAAGCATGCTCGGCAGGCAGAATAGTCAAAGAAGACAGTGGTGCATATGTTATGACCATGAGTAGCATGACGATGGAGGTGATGGCAGTGACCTGAGCTTTCATCTGCTTAGAGTCACAAGACTACACCCACACCTGCATACTGAGTGATTCAATGGGCATGATAAGAAAAGTGAAGGCAGGCTCTGTATGCAGGCAATGGGAAGAGCTATTGCAGAAGTCAAAAAATATATAGGGTCACCTTTGTCTACATCCCTAAACATGCGGGAGTATGGGGAAATGAAAGAGCAGACAGGTCGGCCAGCTGCACTGTTGTTGAAGATGGTAAATCAATGGATCGGACAGATATCATCAGTGCCTTCTGAGATGTCATAAGGACACAGTACTTCGACAACCATGAGTCCACATCACTCCTTCGGATGAAAGAGATGGGAGTTAAGATGGGCACAGCCAGAAATGAGAAATTTAGTGGGCATATAAGAAGACTTATCAACCAACACAGAACTGGTGTATAAGAAGACTTATCAACCAACACAGAACTGGAGTCATCGGTTGCTGGACACTGCAGGAACTGATGAGGAGGGGACCTGAGCACCTATGGACATGTTCAGAGTGCAATGATGATGACCACTTGGAGCGACCAGAAAAGATAGAATAGGAAATGGTATAATATGGGAAAGAGTAGACACTAAATCAATTCTAATCTATAGAAACAACAGATAAACTGGTTTGCCCATCTGGAAAGAATGCTGTCTGATTACTTACCATCTATCTATTGACCTTTCGAGCCGTAGCCGGCCCATAGGGCGCAGACCAAGATACTCCTCTTATCTGAATTTATGTCGGACATGCGCTGAGAAGACACAACAAGAGAATTCCAAAACAGGCTCTTCTATGGGAAACATCAGAATACAAAAAAAAAAAAGAAGAAGATCTAGAGAGGCACTAAAAAAGAACACTTAGAAGCAGTTTAACAGTTCTCCTGAACGATAACCTGTGATTGTTTTTATTTCTTCGATGATGTTAATGCAATTTCATTGATAAGGATTGGATGGTTTTTCATTCATTGCTAACCACACATAGATGTAGCTTGACCAACTTCTAAACGCATCCACTAGTGGAACAGTGGTCAGCCTCTAGATAGAGTCTGCGAATATATATTAATCAACAGCATACCGCAAAAAGAAGTCAAGTTGTGATTACAGAGGGCAGGGTGAAAGATTTGCATGGGATAGCTATTTCTATAAAATGCCCCAAAGGACAAGGGATAGGGTTCGATCCCAACCGACGGCTTCCGGGTTCACCCAGCCTTAAAATGGGTACCGGATTTTTTTCTGGGAAAGTAAAGCAGCACGGGCGTAATATCGACCACATTACCCCGAAAATCATGTGCTGAAGATCTGTAAAATATAGGGTCACTAACACCATATTTCCCTATACGCCACTTGGCATGACGGGGGTACTTTACTTTTTATAACATAGGAAGCAACAGTTACTGGTTATAAGTCATTCTGTGCATCTGGCATAGGGCATGACACCAGGGGTTGCTTTCAACAATGGTAAATGTCTATCAATTTCATTGGACCACCTGCTCAAAGTTGGGCAGCCATCAGCCTCTAAGGTACTATCTCATCACGACCTACTTTCCTCACTGGGTGTATGGTGATTAAGGGTAAACCTGAAAGTCAGACTGTTACCATCCACACCTGCCACACAAGAGAAATAAAAAACCACAAACACTTCACCTACAATTGGGTTGCTGAAACATCCGCACCATTCAAACTGGCTTATCTGACTTGTACAGGTCTTCCAAAAATCTACATGCTGCTCAAACAATGTAGGTTATACAGACTTGGCAACTTGCTCCGTATGAAAGGTGGCCACATACCAAAAGATATATTTTATGGACAACTATCAGATGGTAAAAGAACTAGGGGTCCCCCAAAACTCCAACTTAAAGACATGTAAACATTACATGAAGACTCCAAATATAACCCCTGCAGCCTGGGAAGAAATAGCTGCTGACCACAATCTTTGAAAACACTCTAAAGCTTCAACTCAAGTAAGAAGCAGAAAAAGAGAGTATATGCTGTAATAGAAAACAAGAAATAACATTTCTAGGGGCACTGCAAAATCTATAGTATACTATGACTGACAGAAGCTACAATAAGAGGAACAAAGTTGGCAGGCATAGATTCATTTGATAATATCAAACATCTCACGAAGAGGACTTCAGTTCAATATGGTGGATAGGTGAAAGGAACCGTTGAGTAGGAACCGTCTGAAAAGTGTTCCTTGTTGCAGTTTCCTCATATTTCAAGTCCAGTTTGCTGCCGGGTTAGTGCTCTGTGCACACCATGAGCTGTGCTTTTCATCCAGATCATGTTTCTATATTCACAGATTGCTTATGATAAATGATATCATATGACGAAGGACAGTTCAGCTGCATTCACTTTCGGTGCCACTTGACCTTATGTCTTTTGGCATGTGCTGTAGCTGCTACGATGGGGACTGCAGCTGCCTTTCTTTGTTTTGATATTCAATGAGATGTTAATTCGGATGACTCCACTGGCACCACGGTTGAACAATTTTGGATTTTCATTCATTTGCAATGATACTGGGACCTTCGAAAAACTATAACTATCTCACTAAGAATAGAGCTGGATGGCAAAAAACACTACTAACACTATGTGACATCTAGAGGTGCTCAAGATCAAGATTTTCAGTGATAGTCCACAAATTAACTGTGAAGCGTGTTTGGCTAAAAATCATTGCTTACATTCATAGTATTAGGAAGTCATTTTCCTTGCTTACATTCATGGTATTAGGAAGTCATTTTCCCTCTTTGAAAAAAATTTACTTACGTTTTTAAAAAAATGGTTGTTGACTGAAATTGAACAAAACTTACAAATGCTGTTACAAAACAACAGCTTACAGCAATCCACATGAGTTTAAAAAATCTAAAAGTGGTGAGTTTCTTGCTTGCTTGCATTCGCCCAATGACTTAAGGAGTGTACCTCGTCATCATCCGCCCTTGAAAGGACGTTAAGTAGGCGTGTCTGCGTTGTGTTGTGGTTTACAGTATAACTATATTTGTGCCTTTCGGCCCAACACATCCGACTTCAGCATGAAATTTTTGAGTACCGGGTTGTCTTCCCTCTTTGATCCCTACTCGCTTGGCCAGACTAGACAGGTTAGTCTGTTACTAGAGGCACCACAGAGTGGTGGAGCAGGGTCTGGATGGTTCTGGATCACCAATCCTGGTGCAAGCCATCAGCTGTGGATCGCTGACAACTTCCAGCTCTGGTGCTGGGAGGCGCGCCTTCGTTTCCATGTTGAGTTTCAAAATATTTCACAGAATGGAACACAAAAAAATTTTTTTTGCTAAACTCAGAAATTAGAGACTCAATTATAAATTCACTTAAGTGAGAGTCATTTATTTTAAAACCTGAGCTGCACCACAAAAATGGCAAGCCAAAGTAAGAGTTAAATACCAATTTAATTATTGGCTACCATAATTAGTAAAGTAAAAATTCTTATGGAAGTACGGTTTTAGTAAGCATATATTTCTGCGTCACAGCACATTTTGGATGATGTGGTCAGTATCATGCCATGTCGTCTTTACTTCCCAGAAAATCTCTGGTACCCATTTTTAGAGGCTGGGAGAATAACAGAGCCTTGTCTGTCTGAAAAAGTTAGCCACTTCTGGGGATCGAACCTGAACCCTTCTGATTAGAAAGTGAGCACACTCAGCCACTGAGGCTAATTAATCTGTTTGATAATCACCATTTTTACCTATTCTAATCTGTTTTACTCTATTCAGGGAATCCATTTCATTGCAGTCGGGGCATCCCATATCTGCTCCACCCCTATCCCAGCATTTCTTGAAGCGTTTGTAGGCTGATTGTTCCTGTACGGTGTTAATTATAGATACGTCTGCTTTTCCCACTAAGTACCCTGGTTCGACCAGATCCCTTTTTCACCTTTAGACCTCTCAGTTTTCTCTCTCTCTCTCTCTATATATATATATATCTATATATATATGTATGTATGTACGTATGTATGTATAATTGTCCTACCCATTTTCCCCTTCTTCTCTTAAGGAATGAAGAACAAACTTGGCGATGTCCTCTTTGTCCAGATTAAGGGCACATCCAGCTAGCAAGCTTGTCAGCTATTTCAGTGTACGCCAGCATGACCTGAACAGTACACCCAGGTTAATGCATTAAATTTAGATTGAGTTATTGAGTTATTAGCGGGTCATCATCATTGCACTCCAAACATGTCCATAGGTGCTCAGGTCCCCTCCTTAGCAAGTCTCGAAGTGTCCAGCGACTGACGACTCCAGTTCTGTGTTGGTTAATTAATCTTCTTACATGCCCACTAAGTTTCTCGTTTCTGACTGTGCCCATCTTAATTCCCATCCCTTTCATCCGAAGAAGTGACGTGGACCCATGGTTGTCGAAGTCTTGTGTCCATCCTACTTCCTGGAGGGCATTGATGATGTCCGCCCGATCCATTGGTTGACCGTCCTCAACAACAGCGCAGCTAGCCAACCTGTCCACTCTTTCATTTTCCTATACTCTCACATGTCCTGGGACGTAGACAAAGGTGACTACGTATTTTTGACTTCTGCAATGACTCAACCCATTGCATACGTACAGATCCCGCCTCCACTTTTCTTATTATGTTCATCGAATCACTCAGTATGCAGGTGTGGGTGTAGTCTTGTGACTCTAACCAGATGAATGCCTCGGTCACTGCCACTGGTTCCCTACATTTCTTGTTGAGAATGTCCCCCTGAATGACATAGGCAGTGGTATCCACTCCACGCCAGTGTTGATATTGATAAGCCCACAGACCTGTTTGATGACATCTTCTGCTTGGCCTACCCATGATTTGTCTCTTTTTTAGCCTGACACCCTTCCCTGTGTTGAGCTCATGGTGCAATGGATGCTCTCTATCTGCACTTATCTTCAGGTATGCTCGTGTCCTCCAGATCTTGATCCTGTCATCCATGGTTGGAAAGTCGAGAAGATACCTCATTGCTACACAGGGAGTGTCCCTCGCACACCCCATGATAATGCACATAGCTTTATTCTGTATTTTCTCCAGCTTGTCAATTTGCGTCTTACTGACTGTAAGAACTGCCAGGGCATACTTGATTTTGGGCCGTTGATCATTTCTGATTCTTCCGCTCCATCCACCATCAGAGACTTTTTACATTCGGGATCAGGATGAACATTCCCAACCAGCGATATTGTTGTCTAAAGATATGTTTGCCTGTCAAACCGCAAACACACGACATGAAGAAGAATAAATCATATTGTACTGAAGTATCGGTAAAGTTAACAGTCCATCCACTCATACAAAGTAAACATACAACAAAATGGGAATTAGCAGCACATTATTTCACAACTAGGCTGTCGCGCAAATCATTTAAATATATCAGCAATAGCTGAATCATAAAAATGACCACATAGCCGCCATGACACCGGACTTTTATATATCATAAATATATGATATTCATTAGTTATTTTTTTATTATATATCATTACATATATATATATAGATATATATTATCTATCAGCCATAAATATCGTATCATCATAAATATATATGCCAGCCCATAGGGAATAGAACCCAGATACCCTTTCTATTATCTAAATTTATTTATATATATATATATATATATATGGAAAAGAGGCCAACCCAGAGAGACACTGAGAAGAACATTGATCAGAGAGGCAAGAGCAGCAGGAATCAGCTCCCTCAGTAAGATAGAGCTGCTTGCACAGAACAGAGACTAATGGCGAGATTTGATAATATATCTTTAGAAGGATTGAAAACTGCTAGAAAAAAAATTTAGATAAGAGAAAGAGTATCTGGGTCTATGCCCTATGGGCCTGCTATGGCTCAAAAAGTCAATAGATAGATTATATCTATCTATCTATTGTCCTTTCGAGCCAAAGACAGTACATAGGGCAGAACCACAATCTCAAAAACAGAAACCTTGCGTACCAAAGCGGCACATATTGCAGAGATCACTGCTCTAAAATATATGGCGCTGTTTCCATAACAATGACAGCTTGTCAAGCCATCGATCAATTTCCTTAGTCGCCTCTTATGACATGCCTGGAAGGTCACAGTGTCACTATTCTTTACTTCCCTCATAATGAGGCCCCGGTAACACACAGGATAGATTATTTACTTCTAAGTAATTCTGATAAATATATAATTTTGACAATCATTATATTTATATTATTGTTTCCAAACCTGAATGCGAAATCAGCAAAGAAATTTTGTTACATATGGTATAACTGAAAACACTTATAAAATAAGGAAGTTGACAGCTATTACAAATTGCTTTTTATGCTGGCACTTTGAAATTGTTTTTTTCGTGCACATTTTACCTAAATTTCTCTGACAATCATCTCCTTTAGATGTCCAACATCTTCTGCGAAATTTTCCTTGGTACATTGTGGATGGACAACTTTCATTACAATAGTCTGGACACAATTGCTCTTCTCTATTGTCCTATTAATAGAAAAGATATCCATTTAAAAACCAGAAATGTTATGCTTTGTTATTACAATGCAATATGTTCAAAGCAAAAAAGCATATATATATATAAAAGCATAAGATATATACATATATAATTTGAAAAATCCTGCATCTGTTTATAATATTTATGAGTGAATCACAACCACTCGTAAAATAATCATTGTGGATTAAAATCTGGATCTGATCTATGGATAGCCATAACTTAAAATACCTGCTGAAAATATTTAACACAATATGGAAAAATCATAAGGTACATCTTCTTTCTTCTTCTTTTCTCTTTTCACTGATACCTAAAAGGTGTCGTGGTTTATATCATTTGTCGTTCTTGAGCTGCTCGAATTGTCTGAATTAGTGATTTTCCTTTGTTGTTACTTGTCTCTGTCACTGCATCTATCCTTCTTCTTCTGGGTCTTTTTCATCTTGGTCTTTTTCCATGCATTCTCGAGAAGAACGCCCTTGATGGTGATTGATTGATTTTTCCTTATTGTTGGTTGTTTCCTGATTTATTTTGACCATATATATGATGAAGAGGAGAGGACACATCCTAGTCTTAAACCTGTTGTAACCTGAAACCATTCTGATAGACCTTCCGATGTTCTATCGGCACTTTGACTGTTTTTATATAATGCCATTATATTATTTAGTAGTTGTCCTGCTACCCCGTAGGTATCTAAAGTTTGCCAAAGTTTGTTCCTGTCCACACGATCAAACGCTTTTTCCTGATCTATAAACACTATATTTTTGTTTCTGTCATATTCTATTGTTTTTTCACACAGTTGTCTCAATGTAAATATAGCATCAGTACAGCTTTTGCCTTTTCTGAATCCGAATTGATTATTACTTAATTGAGGTTCTATTATGTATCTTACTCTCCTCTCCAATATTTTAGCATACATTTTACCAACTTGACTCAATAGGGATATTCCTCTGTACATTTCACACTCCCTTTTGCTTCCTTTATTCTTCCAAAATGGGACAATGATAGCTTTTTGCCAATCATCTGGGACTTTTCTTTCTTCCCACGCCATATTGAATATTATAGTAAGCCAATCTATAGCTGTTTCCTTACAGGCTTGTAGCATTTCTGTTGTTATTCCATCTATACCAGCTGCTTTGTTCTTTTTATTCTCCTTCAAAGCCCATTCTACTTCTGCTTTAAGAATATTTGGTTCCGGTTCATCATACTGCCTATGTTTAAACTCTGTATTTCCGTTTGTATTTTCCTGATTTAATAGTTCCTTAAAGTATTCTCTCTATCTGATTATGTTTTTCCTGCTGCTGATTGGTCTACCGTTCTTGTCATTTATTATAGTGATTGGGTTATAATCATTATTTCTTACTCTCATTGCTTTTACGCTTTTGAAAAATTCTCTTGGTTCTTCTTTACATGTTCTTGCCAATTCTTCACCAAATGCTTTCCAAGAGTCTGCTTTTGTTTGTTCTAGGATCTTTTTGCTATCATTTCTGGCTTGTCTATAGTGATTGTAGTCTTCTGTTGTTTTTGTCTTTTGCCACATTTTATACTTTTCTTTCTTGTTTCACTGCTGATTTAACTACTTCATTCCACCATCTTGTAAGTTTCTTTCTGCTCTTTCCTATATTTTTCAGACCGCATTTCTCTTGTGTTGACTTTATTAGACCTTCTTTAAACTGTTTCCATGCTTCCTCTGTTTGTTGGTTGTATTCAGATTTGGTATTTGTTGGTTACGGATTCTTCTATTTCTTTTTGTACGTTTACATCCTTTATTGCTTTTAGATCTATTCTTTGTGCCTGATATCTTGCAATTGTTGTTTCCTTACCCATTTTTTTTGCCATAGTAAAACAGGCTTATGGTCGGTATCTAATATTGCATTTGGTATAGATCTTGAGTGATCATAATAGCACAATGGATGGTAATTCTACTTATTAGCACAAACTGTAAGAATAAATCACAAATAAATCCGCTCAAAATAGCACAAGAACGCTTGAATTTCTTTAACTACGGGCATTGAAATTCACTTATAAATTAAATTTGAGTCCCATCGAAAATTGCATCGTGATTCCAGCACAGTCACACACCGGAAGTCAAGGTACATACACTGTGGAAAACACAATATGGAAAAAAGATAAGGTACATACACTATGGAAAAGAGGTATAATAATTATCAAAATTCCAAAAAAGGGCAATCTCAGGGATTTCAACAACTGGAGAGGCAGGACTCTTTTATCAACAAATGTCCATAACGTATTCTATAAGATCATCATGAACAGGATGGGAGGGGGAGGGCGCCTGGATGTTGCAGAGGTAAGATGTCGGTCTCTGGACAAGAAGGTCCTGGGTTCAATTCCCACCACAGATGGTGGAAAATAAAAAAATATAAATAAAATTGAATCCATGGCTTTACCTTCCCCTCTTCTCTGAGTAGTGAGATCCAATGTCTACCTTGTAAGAAAACAGCAAAAAAACAGGAGGTCCTGTATGCATTCTGCACACGTTAAAGAACTCTTAACAGTTAGAAATCAAAAAGAGTTGACCTAATAAATGGCCCCTGCCCGCGCAAAATTAACCAAATTAAGTGCACACAGCTGCAAGTGAGAAATATAGTAAAAATTGATATTCACACAAAATTCAGACCCTCAGGACTTCGCTAGATATAAAGCTGGTGAATGCAAAGAAATAAACATCATGACCAGAATCAAACATGCAGTCCCCAATAAGGAGAGTTCTTTGTCGTGGGGATGGGGCCTAACAGCCACCAGAGACTGAAAACCAAGACTGGCCAGGCCTTCCTACTCCCGAGCGAGACCATAGTCGGCTCTAGCAAGTATTAGTGCTGAAGATGGAGGCAACCAGCCAAAAGGCGCACTACAACAACCAGGATGCCACGCACTCATGCCAATGGGAAGTATGTCTATAACTGCGAATCAATATGGCACTCGTTCTGTGATGGACACTCAGGCAGGTGCAGTGCCCTAAGCTTCGAAAGGGCCCAACCACTATTACTGGATGCCCTTCTCAACCACCCCGTGAAGTAAGGGACCTAGAGAATAGATCTACTGGCCAATCCAAACTAAGACCACTTAAAATAATGCACTGGAATGCTGAAGACATCAACAGCAAGAGAGATGGATACAGTAAAAACATAGTTAGAAAATATTCTTCATGAAGAGCAAGTAAGCATATGCTATTTACAGGAAACTCATCTAAACAACTACATAGCCATGAAGATTAGGGGATACCAGTGTTACCGATCTGACGGAAACAGACAAAAGGGTGGAATATTGACACTTGTAAAGAACAACATCAATGCATGTCAGTTTGAAGTGTATATGGATGGGGTTGAATATCAAAAACTGCACCTCAGGACAGAAAATACAGACTTTCATTTATTAAACTACTACTATCCAAGCGACCACCCACTGGCACTAAACACAATTTCATTAAAAGAAAGAATAATTATATGTGAAGACTTTAACAGCCATTCACAGAGCTGGGGCTATGACATATGGACAAGAGAGGTGAAGAACTTGAAAATTGGCAGGATGAGATTCAGCTTATACTGATAAACCAGACAATAGATACACCAACATTCTATTCCAGATCATGGCATACCACATCTACACCAGACCTCGCTTTCCATTCACCAGACCTGGATTGGAAGATTACATATATTGTTGGAAAACAACTTGGAGGCACCACCAGTCTTTTTAGTGGTGCAAAATGAGGCTGTCAGAGAGAGCAGCACTCTTTCCAGATTGAATTACAAAAAGGCAGACTGGAAAATGTATCAACAATACACCAGTGTGCTGACTAAAGATCTAAATACAGACAGAGACATCAACAAAATAGTGGAAGAATTCAGTAGACTAATAATACAAGCTGCTAGTGAAACAATACCTAGAGGGGCACGGAAACACTACAAACCATACTGGAGTAGTGAACTAGAGCAACTGCACAATGACATGGAAATATCTCAAAAGCAAGCAGAAAACAACCCTTGCCAGGAACACCACAATAACTATCAGCATGCTAAGGCCAAATATCAATGGGCTAAACTACAAGCCAGATGGAGAAGCTGGAAAGAGAAAACCAAGTCCTTGAATCTTGAATGAGACACAAGAAAAGTGTGGAAGCTTGTAAAACAGCTGAATGATGAGGGTACAGAAAGGAACACCAAAATTACACTGAAGGATGGAAACATCCTAACAGGTAAACAGGCAGCAAATCACTTTGCAAATGACAATAATATTGAAATTAGCCTAGAGAAATGACAAGAAATCTGTTTAAAACAACAAAATGCAAGACAGGAAGATACCACACACGAAGTCATGGAAATACCCATTACACAGAGAGCTAGAGCTGGCAATATCCAAATTAAAAAGTCACCAGGCAGTGACGGAGTGTCCAATGAAATGATTAAGAACTTGGGAACTGCAGCTAAAGCAAAACTACTTCAGATCTACAATATTTGTTGGATCACAGGTAGAGTGCCACAGGCATGGAGAGAAGCAATTATGATACCATTACTAAAGCCAGGAAAAGATGGTTCAATGACATCCAGCTATAGACCAATCAGCCTTACAAGCTGTTTGTGTAAAACAATGGAACTTATAATCAATCTCAGACTGCAGTGGTACCTGGAAAGTGAAAACTTCCTTGTCCCACAGCAAGCAGATTTTAGATAGTGTTACTCTACCGAAGATCAGGCAACCTATCTTTCCCAGGAAATTGAGGAAGCGTTTCAAGAAAAGAAACTGGTCCTAGCAGCATGGATAGACCTAAAGAAAGCATTTGATAAGGTATGGAAGGAAGGGCTTTTGAAGAAGCAGAAATTATGGAGTAAATGCAGGATGTATAAATGGGTGAAAGCATACCTGTATAACAGGAGAGCCAGAGTGCAACTGTATGGTCTTAAAAAAAAGGTCTTACTGTGCCAGGGCGTCCCACAGGGAGGGGTACTATCCCAAACACTTTTTCTAGTCTACATCAATGACCTAGTTACTGAACTACCACATGGTATAAAAGTGGCAATGTACACAGATGACTTGGTAATGTGGTGCACAGAGGAGTATGCAACAGTGGCTTCCAATTTGTTGCAAAGACCTATGAATGCACTGAATTCATGGACAAATAGATGGTGTATAAGCATCAATACAGACAAATGCAGTACTACACTTTTCACTCTCTCCCCAAAACAAAAAGCAGGAGACATCTACATAAACAATGACCCTGTGAAAGAAGACATTCAAGCTAAATATCTTGGAGTTACATTTTACAACAAACTATCTTGGAGACAGCAGATAAATAAGGCAACCCAAAAAGCAAGGAGGAAGTTGGTTATTCTAAGAAATCAGTGTGGAACCATGTGGGGTGCGAGTGGGAAAATACTCAGGAAAGTTTACCAACGGAGTATTTGTCCACATTTAGAATATGGATCATCTGCATGGTGCTCAGCATCAAACATCACACTGCAAGAGCTGGATAAAGTACAAAACCAGGCACTTAGGGTCATCACAGGAGCAATGAAATCAACACCAATATTGGAGATGGAGAAATTGTGGTGGACACCAGCACTGAGTGAACAGAGGGACACAAAGGTGCTGATACAGACAGAACAATTTTCATGCATGCCGAGACATCCAATGAAGGACCGATTCTAAAATCTTGCATTGGAACGGCTTAAGAGAAGCAGTTTTATCCACCAAGCCAAGTGAATTTGTAGACAAACACCAGACATACCAAGAGTTGTTAACCCCCTACTCCCATACCAGAACAGATTCCCTGGACAGAGGAATCAGGATTGTCAATAAAAATACAGATAGAAGTGTAAGGAATACTTGACAAAGAGGAACAGAATAGTATACACCATAAAACTCTCAGTTTCTTGGATGAAGATACCCACAAGACCTATGGATTCATGTGTATACAGATGGATCAGCACAGAATGCAGCAAAGAATGGGGGAGCAGGTGCATACATAGAGTACCAAAATAACATTATCTATCTATTGACTTATAGAGCCATAGCCAGCCCATAGGGTATAGACCTAGATAACCTTTCTCTTATCTAAATTTGTATTCTAGCAGTTTTCAATCCTTGTAAAGATCTTTTATCAAATCTCGCCATTTGTCTCTGTTCTGTGCAAGCAGCTCTATCTCATTGAGGGAGCCGATTCCGGCTGCTCTTGCCTCTCTGATCAATGTTCTTCTCAGTGTCTCTCTGGGTCTTCCTCTTTTCCTCTTACCTGCTGTTTCTCATATGAGGGCTTGCTTTGTTATTCGGTTATTATCTCTCCTCATCACATGTCCAACATATGACCATCGTCTTTTCTTGATTACTGAAGATATTAGTGGTTGACATGTTCTTTAAGTCAAGTATTGATATGCCTTTGCAGTTTTGATGGTTTCATGGCCTATATCATAACAAAAAACATATTGTATAGCTTGTTTCATAACTCGTGCCCAACTTTAAAAATCGATAGCTTTTTAACCACTTGTTGTAAGATATTCAAAATTTGCAAGTAAAGTTATAATGATTAGAACCCAACAGGGAATTAATTTCATTAAAAAAAAAACATTTGGTTATTATTGTTGCTTATTTGATTTATATAAATTTATAACGACCAATTGATGTAGTCAAAACTTAATGTTTACAGTATTTTAAACTAAAAATAGCGAGTACAAATCCATACACGGTAGAATTGACGTATTTGCACGCTTCCACCGTGGTTTTCTGACACAATTAGACACTTGTAATAAACACGAGAAATTGTGTGTTCCATTTCCGTTCATTCATAGGTGTAGACGTGGAACAACATTAATAAACAATAACATTTATCATGAGTCTTAAAATGAAATTCTGCAGTTTACAAAACATCGCAATAAAAATGTATGACTATTTTTGCAAAGAGGCTAAACGAGGAAGATTATTTCATTATTTAGAAAACCCTGAGAATAGGACAAGACACATTTTGGATTTATCTAAACGGTAATTTAATCGCTGGATTCAAGCACGTGACCATCAATGTTCAAAATATTCAAAATCACAAGGAAGAGCAAAAATGTTGGATAATTTCGACAGTGAACTTATTAGAAGTGAAATTCGCAAAATGTTGGGTATGAATGAAACTGTTACAATAAGAAAATTAAAAATTTGGCTGAAAAAGAACAACAGTATTGAAATATCAAAGTCTACATTATGGAGGAATGTGAGAGCTGCAGGCTTTACATTCAGAAAGAATCCCAATGGACAAAACATAATCTGTGAGAAGCCACATATAGTAGTCATGAGAAGCAAGTACTTACGTGAAGTAAAAGAGGTGCGCAAGCAAGGTTATATTGTGTACTTGGATGAAACATGGATCAATGCTCACCACACTAACCAAAGGGAATGGCAGTCATCAGATGGAAAGATTAAGAGATTAATACCTAGCAGCAAAGGACAGCGCTTGATAATTGCTCATGCAGGTAGTCGACAACATGGACTAATACAGAAGGCAGAGCTCATTTTTCTTTCAAAATCCATAGACAATCGGGATTATCACTCTGAGATGAATGGTCACATATTTAGACATTGGATTGAAAATTCTGTTCTCCCATCACTAGATCGACCATCTTGCCTATTAATGGACAATGCAGCGTACCACAACATTGTTGCACTTGAAGATAAAGCCCCGACGTCATCCAGTACAAAAGATGCTATTAAGATATGGCTCACAAAGGAGCACATACAATTTAATAACATGTACTTAAAACCTGAATTACTATCTCTAGTAAAGCAAAAACAAAGGACAAAGATTTTTCAAATAGATAAGATTATCCAAGAGCACGGTCATATAAGTTTGAGGCTGCCACCTTACCATGCTCATTTAAATCCAATAGAACTAATCTGGGCAAAATTAAAAGGACAAGTGGCAGATGAAAATACAACATTCAAAATATGCGATGTAAAGACTCTTGCTAATCTCACTTTATTAAATATAGACAAAGATTATTGAGCTAAATGTGAAGACCACGTCTTAAAACAGGAAGAGGAATATTGGAAAAATGATGGTTTGTGGAATATTCAACCCCAAACAGTTATTAATCTTTTAGACTCGTCTGATTCAGAATGAAAGTATATAGCCCCAACAATGTTGGCCCCTATATTACCTTAAATTAGTTCAACAAACGGTCCTTTTCAGGACCACACAACTATGAAAATTGGACATACAGGTATACCTTGATATTATCGGCCACGCCTTTACCTAGTGAAAATTAATCATAGACCAGCAACTACGGTAATTTCTATTCTTTAGGGGTTCACAATTTACAATTTTGACAAACATCAAAGAAATTCGCCGCTTTAAGAAAACTGCAGCTGCAAGATATTTGTTAAATATACATTTAAAGGGTCTTTTGCATTCTAATAACATTTGGAAAATTTCAACAGTATTTAACAAACGGTTTCTGAGCAATAGCGTTTTGAAGTTGGGCAAGTGATTTGAAACGAGCTATAGTAGTAGCTTGTCTTTAAGACCTGTACACATAAAGTCAATTGACAGGTATTTTACAATACAATGGTACTACATTTTAAGTCACTTTTTAAGACAACAGGAGGAAACTTCACTTTGTTTTAACATGAAGCACCCTCATGAACATTATCAGCTCTTTTATGTTTAAATTCAGAGTTTCATCCTATGGCTCAGCCAAAATGTGTTGATACTAAATTCACAGTATTAATATCAAAGTTACTTAACTGATAATAACAAATTATTTTATTAGTACAAATCAAAGAAACTTGATCACTAATTCCTTTTTAAGCACCCATTCAAACTGAAACTTACTGAGTTTCTGTGGCGTCTAATTGTATGTGCAGTCGCAAGAAAAGTTACAAGCCTCTCAGGATCCTTAGTTCACTGAGTACAAATTTTGCTACCCAACAATATTAAAACCCTTTCGCTGCTAAGACCTCTGTGACAACCTGGACCCGTAGTGCTATGGATTTTTTTCTCACATGTCAACAGTGCTAAATATTTTTTTTATCAGCACACCAAAAGTTAAGATATTCACTGTGTTGCTTTGATCATCCAAAAATTTCTTCACAAATATTTTGCAAATGATCAAATAAAAAGAAAGCAAATTAATTTTTTTCCATAATGTTTTTGTGCATGAAATATTTTTTTTTTTAAATGACTAACACACAATGCAACATCAGTCTTTACACATGTACCCTGTCTTTTTTTTTTTAATATACAGTGTATTTTCCCAATGGGTCCTTCTTTTTTTATGTTCTTTATTGATGGAAAAAGTCCTTGCACTAGTCGCAGTGACATATCTTCTTTACACCACTGACAACTAATCTCAAATCATTGGGAAAATTATGAAATTGGTTCAAATTTCTGCCATGCTGGTTGCATTTCATTGCTGCTGTTCAACACTGATTCTGATGATGACATCATCATCATCATCACTGGGTCTACTGGCATAGGTGATCATGTCTCTCCACAACTTTCGATCTCGGCTGCTATTTATCATTTTTGTTGTTGTCGTTCTGCTAAGCTATCCTCTTAAGCTGTCTGTTATTTTTTCTCTTTGCTTCCCCCTATCTCTTCATCCCTCAATTTTTCCAGTTGTTACAATATATTCCAGTTGTTCTCTTCTCATTACATGGCCAAAAAATTATGATTGTTTCTTCCTAATATTGGAAATTAGCTCTCTTTTTGCTTTGACCTCTCTCAGAACATCATCATTACTCTTCTTAGCTGTCCATGGTACTCTCAACATTCTTCTGTAAAACCACATTTCTACAGACTCCAGTGATTTTCTTGTCTGTTGTCCTATTGTCCATGATTCGCATCCATATGTTAAGACTGGCTCTACATAACATTTAAGAACTCTTTTTCTTGTTTCTATTGTCAAAAATGGATTGCATAGTATCTTCCTCATTTTTGGAAAGCTGCTTTTGCCTGAGCCATTCTGCACCTCACCTCTTTTGTACATCTTCCGCCTGAGGTTAAAAAAGTGGCCAAATATTTAAATTCATTTACCTGTTTTAATATTGTTCCACTTGTCTTTATTTTGCACTGAGGTGATGTCTTTTTTCTTTGTTGTTACCATTACCTCTGTCTTTTTCTTTGTTGTTACCATTACCTCTGTCTTTTTGCTATTAAGGCTGAGTCCTTTATTTTTGCTTTCTTTCACTATAATGTCCAACATTTCTTGTAACTCATTTTCACTCTTAACGATTAAGACTGTAAAATCAGCATACCTTAGATTATTTATATTATGACCTCCAATTGTTATTCCAGGCATGTCCCTTATGGACCTTAAAATAATCTCACTATAAATATTAAACAAATCTGGTGACAGCACACAACCTTGTCTAACACCCTGTTTTATTTGTTGAAACATTCCCAATTGGTTTCCAGTTCTTATGGCCGCTGTTTGTTACCAGTACATATTCTTTATTATTCTTAGACCTTTGCTGTCTACGTTTATGCTTTCTAAAATTTTGATTATTTCTTGGTGCTTTACTTTGTCAAATGCCTTGGTGTAATCTATGAAACATAGGTATAGATCTATTTTCACCTCTATAGCTCTTTCTACTAAAGATCTTATGATATAAATGGCATTGCTTGTTCCTTTATCTCTAACAAAACCACACTGTTCATCGCTAATTTCTTGACTGATTTTGCTTCGCACTCTTCGCATGATGATTCTTAGTAATATCTTATGATGATGATGACATAGGACACTCAAATAACATATTCCTACCTAAGCCTGTCTTTCCATCAATGTTGATGGCTAGATAAGACACCCAAAACATATTTGCTCACAGAACAACAGGATGTCAAACAGAACCATGAATTTCCTCACAATTTCTAAGACCAATAAAGATAGTGCTACAGAAACTTGAACAGGAGTGTACGCGCATGTGTGTGTGCACAAGTGTGCATGCAAGAGGAAGTGAGACACATCTAATTGTTGCAACAGGCCTGATTTATGCTCCTCTATCCTGATCTATCATCTGAGGGTGCCTACACAATACAGTTGTGTTAAGTGTTGGTGTACAATACTTGTGAGAGACACTAAGGATAGCTCACAGTGTAGCTGAAAAGTGTCCTGTGTGAATTCACAACTTATTACAAACTAACAATCATGAAATAGTACACTATTATTACTTTATAATAAGTAATAAAGTAATAATATCTAGTCCTCGCACCAATCGATTACGCTCTGGCAATCCTTACTGTTAGTAAGACACAAATTGACAAGCTGGAGAAAATACAGACTGAAGCTATGCACATTATCTTGGGGTGTACGAGGGACACTACCTGTGTAACAATGAGGTATCTTCTTGACTTTCCAATGATGGATTACAGGACCAAGATCTGGAGGGCATGAGCATACCTGAAGATAAGTGCAGATAAGTGGCATCCATTGCACCACAAGCTCAACACAGAGAAAGGTGTCAGGCTAAAAATAGGTAAAGCATGGATGAGACAAGCAGAAGATGTCATTAAACAGGTATGTGGCCAATATCAATGCCGATGAGGAGTGGATACCAATGAGGAGTGTATTGTCACACTCGACAAGAAATGTAGAGAACAGAACCCAGACGTGGTCAATGCGGAGGTCAATGGTCTCATCTGGGATAACACCGATGAGAAAGATGCAGTCAGCTATACAGACGGATCCAATATGACACCAAAGGAATGCATGGGTATTTATAGCACACTTGTCAAAAGCTGAATTGTCAAAGAGGACAGTGGTGCATACATTATGACCATGAGTAGTATGATGATGGAGATGCTGGCAGCGACATGAGCATTAATCTTGTTAGAGTCACAAGACTATACCCACGCCTGCATACTAAGTAATTCGATGAGCATGATAAAAAAAAAGTGGAGGCCGGCTTTGCACACATGCAATGAGTAGAGTCATTGCAGAAGTCAAAAATATATATATACGGTCACCTTTGTCTACATCCCTGGGCATGCGGGAGTACAAGGAAATGAAAGAGCAGACAGGTTGGCTAGTTGTGCTGTCATTGGAGACGGTCAACCAATAAATCGGGCAGACATATTTTTTCCGTCAATAAGTAAGTGACGTTTCAAGCCAGGCCTCGCTGCTGAGACAAGGGGTGGTTGCCGCAGAGAGAAATCATAAATAAAAATCCCAACTGGTGCCGACGGGATTTGAACCGATAACTTCTCTGTCTCAAGGCCAGCATCTTGCCTCAAGACCAACCAGTCCCCCAGATAAAAGAGATGGGAGTTAAGATGGGCACAGCCAGAAATGAGAAACTTAGTGGGCATATAAGAAGACTTTTCAACCAACATGGGACTGGATTCATCAGTCACTGGACACCACAGGACATGCTGAGGAGCGGATCTGAGAACTTATGGACATGTTCAGAGTGCAATGATGATGACCCGCAAATAACTCAATAACTCAAAAAAAATATATATATATAAGCAATAACAAAAACAAATAAACAACAACCCAACCCAATTGTCTAGGTACCCTCAGCCAAATGACAGAGATTAGGAGAGAGGCTCATCAGGCAGGGTGTGCCACAACATTTAGGTTCTATAACAGGTTCTGTAACACACACTGCAGTGTTGTTTTAGGTTCTGTAACACACACTACAGTCACCTTTCTTATCATTTCACACATAATGAACAACTATTAAGGAAATTCCAGGTTTGATAGCACGAGACATCATACATAAATTTTAAGTTCATTTTCACGATAACTCTTTGATAAGAAGCTAACTGTTTATCGATACAAAATTGCTTTCTAGCTCTAGTTGAAAAACAATTTTCTTTACACAATACTAAATATAAAATAAGCACGATGGTAAAGATTTGCAATTACTGGACAGATAAGCACAACTGTGATCCTATAGGAAAGAAAATGAGTCAACACTGATGGGTAAAATGTGCAGCTACTAATTCCTTCCTGTCTCATTAACTTTGTAGCATCAAAGGGAGAGATAATTTTCGGTCTTTTGATGGCCTCTTTTGCTGTGATGTTTTACTAAATTATCATTCGCTCACCTTTTTATATTTGGCCATATCTTCTTAATACTTCAATTTAAAATTGCATATGAAACATTTCATTTTGGTGATAGTTATCATACTGACTGTTGCAGAATCTATTGTTCAAGTCTAACATTGATAACACAATGTTCTTTCAAAGCAGTCTTCAAGTTCAGCTACTATTAAAGTAATAAATATATTTGAGAGAGAATGCAGGTATAATGGACAAGTAGACTTTGCTATTATTGACCAGTATATAGCTGTAGATGTAGTAGATGATCTTGATATAAAAACTAATAGGTCCTATGGATATAAATTTAGATGATATATAAATAATGCACCATTGATGATTAAAATATATACCATAATCCACATACACCAAAGTCATGTATAACAGCGCGATCATGTCATGTATGACAGTGTGACCAATACCATTCAAGCTAACAAAAGCATACAGACACCTACTAAACATCTAGAGTAAAGGAAGACAAGGTTATAAAGTGGAAACCTAGCTGGTCATAACATGTGGGCAGAGTTGGGACAAAAGTCAGTTATCAGGACAGAGGTTGGTTGGTGCACTACATTTAAAAATAAATTGTCCTCTAGAATCAAGGCTGTGAGCAGATAAACTGCATAAAAAACTGCTTAAAAAGAATTAAGAGAATAACCCTTAAAAACAGGTCCAGACAAGGCTACAAAAAATAGTACTATGTTCAAATAAGCCAGTAAACTGTAGTTTTATTTCATGCAGATATGCACACCTTTCATTATTAAAAAAGAACCAATGGTTAAATGTAAAAAAAAATTGAGGATTTAAAATAAATTTCCGAGACCTGGGTCTCTCAGCTTTTGGATTTTGATCACCAGTAAGTAACAAACAAACTGCACCACCAAACATGCATTGAAAATTATTATACATTTTTCTACAACTTATTTTTATAAGAATGGATTTGTATTGCCTTCTTGAATTAAAACAAATTACAGAAATCATCATCAGGAGATAAATGTATGTGCCTACTTTTTATTAAAATGTTCTAATTTTCAGTCTGACATCCACAAGTTATGTAACAGGTGACAAAGCTCAGTAAATCATTTTAGAGGTATGTTTACAATCTATCTATTGACCTTTCGAGCCGTAGCCAGCCCATATGGCGTAGACCAAGATACACCTTCTCCTATCTGAATTTTTTGTTCTAGCAGTTTTCTTTTAAAGATATTTTATCAAATCTCGCCATCTGTCTCTGTTCTGTGCAAGCAGTTCTATCTCATTGAGGGAGCCAATTCCTGCTGCTCTTGCCTCTCTCATCAATGTTCTTCTCAGTGTCTCCCTAGGTCTTCCTCTTTTTCTCTTACCTGTCATTTCCCATATGAGGGCTTGCTTTGCTATTCGGTTATTATCTCTTCTCATCACATGTCCAACATATGACCATCGTCTTTTCTTTATTACTGAAGATATTAGTGGTTGATTGGCGATTTCTCTAATTTCCTCGTTTGTTTTTAATTCATTCCATGCTATACCAAGTATTTTCCTTAGACATTTATTTTCGAATGCGTTCAATTTTGTTTCTATATCTCTTGTTGTTTTCCAGCTTTCACATGCATACGTAAGGGTTGATAGTACATTTGATTTGAATAGCCTAAGTTTTGTGTTTGTGCTGATGAATTTTGATTTCCACAACTTTTCAAGGCTTCTGAAAGACAAGATGTTTACAATACTTTGATTAAATTCACAGTACATAGTCTCTTGTCAGAGTCACATTGATCGAGAAGGGGATACAAGCAAAGAAATTATAATCAGAATAGCATAAGCAGCAATGTCTTTCAGAAGCCTTGAAAAGTTGTGGAAATCAAAACTCATCAGCACAAACACAAAACTTAGACTTTTCAAATCAAATGTACTATCAACCATTACGTATGCGTGTGAAAGCTGGAAAACAACAAGAGACATAGAAACAAAGTTGAACACATTCGAAAATAAATGTCTAAGGAAAATACTTGCTATAGCGTGGAACGAATTCAAAACAAACGAGGAAATTTGAGAAATCGCCAATCAACCACTAATATCTTCAGTAATAAAGAAAAGACGATGGTCATATGTTGGACATGTGATGAGAGGAGATAATAACCGAATAGCAAAGCAAGCCCTCATGTGGGAAACAACAGGTAAGAGGAAAAGAGGAAGACCCAGAGAGACACTGAGAAGAACATTGATCAGAGAGGCAAGAGCAGCTGGAATCGGCTCCCTCGGTGAGGTAGAGCTGCTTGCACAGAACAGAGACAAATGGCGAGATTTGATAAAATATCTTTAAAAGAATTGAAAACTGCTAGAACAAAAATTCAGATAAGAGAAGGAGTATCTTGGTCTACTCCTATGGGCCGGCTATGGCTCGAAAGGTCAATAGATAGATAGTCTCTTGTGGTAAGGTGCTGAGGAGTACGGGTTCACTTCTGTTTCAGATTGTCTATTGCTCTTTGTTTTTTTTTTCTGTTGGTATTTGTTAATTTTTTTCAGTGTTGTAAACATATCTCTTTCCCCTGAAATACTCAATCTGTCACCTCAGAAAGTTTCCATTCATAATATTATTCATTTACTATTTGTTTCTACTACATGTTTTCAGTCTAAACTAATGCAAATTACTATTCATGATGTTTTGTCCTATAATTGTTTGTCTGCAACACAAGTATTCAGCCCTACTCTATCCGGGAGATGCTTGTCTTTATTGGAAAATAGATATACAATTTATTCCTGAGTTGAGTTTGTAACCTTATTCTATAGTCATGAGTACACACGAATGAAAGTCATTACAAATTATAGCAACTTTTATAGGTTGCTTAGCTGGCTGTGTAAAAAAAAAAGTAAAGTACCCCCGTCACGCCAAGTGGCGTATAGGGAATATGGTGTTAGTGACCATAAATTTTACAGAACTTCGGCACATGATTTTTGGGGTTATGTGGTTGGCCCGTGCCACTTTACTTTCCCAGAAAAAATCCAGTACCCATTAAAGGCTAGGTGAACCTGGAAGCCGTCAGTTGGGATCGAACCCTACCTCTTGTCCTTTGTAGTCCAGTTCACTAACCACTGAGCTATCGCGGCTCCCTTAGCTGGCAGTGTACCATAGTGCATAGTCTCTCATGGCAAAGCACTGTGTTGAGGAGTACGGGTTTGATCATGCTACGGGCTGTCTATCGATTTTTATTTTCAGTTGATTGTTTCCCCTGAAACATTTGTTAATCATTTTAGACACTGGTAGTAAAAAAAAAATTTTTTTTTTCAAGAAATAAGCAATTATACATTACATTTTTTCTAATCAACAATTAAAATAGGGATGTAGTAGACTGAGGAAAATTCATTGATCCATAGACACAACACTACAGACAAAACTATAAGGACCACCGCAAGAATTACAAAAGACAGTAAAATTTATACAGGAAATGACATTGCATATATAGACAATACTTCAGGCAAATGAAAGATAGATAGAAATAGGGATGTATAGTGAGACACAATGCAGGTTCTTTGCAAAGTGTGACACTTGATAGCAAAGATCATCAGACATGGAGAGTCTAGAATTTCTGCACCGGCTCAAAAGGACAACAGGTAGAGAGAATGAACAATTTAATTAAGAATTCTGACACCTCTATTTAAAGTGGTTTCATTAAGAACTCATTTAATATATAAATACGTAAAAAAAACAGCAATATTTTATTTGTGGCCCACAGGATAGTTTTAGGCCGATAGTTTCAAACCGATCCTTAAATTTAAAAAAAAAATAATTTCAAAATGCTGATCTAGAAGTATGTTTAGCTACAAGAACCTTTAAAATGCATATCATCAGGATCTGAAAAAAGTGCAGTGAGGTGAATTCTTAGTAACTTTATAATTTGCTCTGGTCACATAAGGATTTGTGTCTTGTGGCATCTTGTTGAGCAACAGCAAAGTTTCCCTACATTGTGCTAACTTGGTCATTCTACATTAACATCAGATCTGTATCACCTGTTTCAATCTTGGTCTGTTTCTCTTTTGTTTTCCCTCTGGCGCTCAATGCATAACGCTTGAGATGGTTTTTTTTTCTCTTCTAAATAGATGACCTCCTTTGTGCATCTCCTCCTGGTTGCACTTCTAGTAATCAATGGTCAAATATAAATACTAAGTATGCTATAAACCAAACTCTACATAAAATGTTTGTTAACAGCCATTCAAGTCCATGTTTGTTAAAGGTTTGAGTGTACAAGTCAATGTATATATTTATTACAGTATATTCTTGATAAAGTTATAGTAAAACAACATCTAATATTCATTAAAATGATGACCTCTAGATTGAATCATTTATCAAGGTCAATGCCTTATCCAACGTGATAAATGCTAAGTTTTTATACTGCTTCTGTACTTACAAGAAACAAATGTTTAGATGGATCCACACCCTGTGTAAGATTTCCCCAATCAATGGAACTGATGTGGCACAATTTGTGATTTCTGGTCAGCCGCACTGAACCATTTATCAAGGTCAGTCCTACAAGGCCTAGTTCTTCAAGGTCACGCATCTCATAAGCCACCAGTGCATACTCATTGAAAAATTTTGTCTGTCCACGGATCACAGCCAAATTTGGAAAGATATTGCGAAGAGTCCGAAGACCAAAAACACGAAACATCATGAAGTGTCCTGTGATTTCTCGCAACAAAGGAAAGCTTGAGAAAGAGTTCAAAAATTGTTGGCATACTGTTAAACAAACAACAAAAAATATTAGCCCTTATTTATTTTTTAAAATGTAACAATTAATATATATGTATCAGTACATAGGTATTTCTATTTATCATCTCTTAACAGTTAAAGATGTGTAAAGTAAAAAAAAAAGTAAAGAATCCCATCACGTCAAGTGGCGTATAGGGAATATGGTGTTAGTGACCATAATTTTTATAGACAGTCTGCACATGATTTTTGGGGTAATGTGGTCGGTATTACACTTGTGCCGCTTTATTTTCCCAGAAAAAAATCTGGTACCAGGCTGGGTAAACCCGGAAGCAGTCAATCATTTTGTTAACAGTATAAATTACATTACAATTAAATTACAGTACAACCTGTGGCTGCCTTGCAGGTAAGCTCAGGAGAGTAAAAGGCTAAGGGAGGGTACCCCGAAGTAAAACAACCCCACTGCCTTGTGGGTGAGACTTTTTAGTCAAAGGCTAGCAGAGCCAACAGTAAACAAACCGATGGAAGGCAACAGAAAACCGCCGTCATAAATTCTTTGTACAATCATGAATCGCCACAATAATAGAAATAACAACAACAACGTCAAGGGGGATTCCAATGGAAAACCCTCGTTCGGTTAGGGGACATCAAGTGCTACAGGTGATACCAATCGTCATCAAGCTACTGTAAGCAAAATAAAGATAAAACAAACTCTAAAGATAGGTACTTGGAATGTCTGAACACTCATGCAGAAGGGTAAACTAGAAAACATCATACAAGAAATGAAAAGAATGGGTTTACAATTACTGGGACTTTGCGAAATGAGATACACAGGATCAGGGGAGATGTATTCTGATAAACATAAAACAATCTATTCTGGAGGTACTGAACACCAAAGAGGAGTATGCATCATCTTGGATGCAGAAAGAGCAAGAACAGTGAAAGGATTTTACCCAATATCTGACAAAGTCCTTTTAGTGAAATTGAATGGAAAGCCAATAAACATAAATCTTATACAAGTTTATGCAGCAACTGCAGACGGTCTAGAGGAAACGATAAATTTTACGAGTTAAATGAGGCACTTCATAAATGCAAACCACATGAAAACACCATAGTTCTAGGGGATTTTAACGCAAAAGTAGGAAAGGAAGAAAGAGTTGAGGAAGTAGTTGGTCATTATGGCTTAGGCGAGAGGAATGAAAGAGGTGAGAAACTTATTGACTGGGCAAGAACAAACAACATGATGATAGGAAACTCCTGGTTTAAGCAACATCCAAGACATCTGTGGACATGGAAAAGCCCAGGGGACAACACACGTAATCAAATTGATTATACAATGATAAGCAATAGATTTAGAAAGTCTAGCGTGTGTGAAAACTAGACCAGGGGCAGATTGCAATAGTGATCATGTACCAGTTGTGGGAAAGCTTAGAGTAAAATTAAAAACAACAAAACGAGCCTCAGTTAACATCAAGTTAAATTTAGATTTACTAAAATCAGACAAGAAGCTGCAAGATAAATATAAAATCACAATTCAGAACCGGTACAATGCAATAAAGAAGATACAAAGCATTGATGAACAGTGGGAAATGCTAAAAGAATAAATGCAACAAACATCAAGAATTCATACCACCAGTGAGGACAAATTCAAGAAAGAAATGGATGACAGATGACATTTTGCAGCTAATGGATACAAGAAGAATAAATAAAGAAAATAAAGATGAGTATAAGAATTTAAATAAAGAAATTGTAGTAAAATGCAATGAAGCAAAAGAAGCATGGCTAAAAGAGAGATGCAAAGAGATTGAAATGCAACAAAAAGGAGATGCCAAAGCTATATACAAACAAATTGAGGAATTAACAGGAAGAAAAACGCAATAAAAAAATGGATGTCTAAGATTAAAGGAAGGAAAACTGTTGATTGATCAAGGAAACATATAAGGGAACAATGGACAGAATACATTAAAGATCTTTATAATGATGAACAAACGGAAGTAAATATTAAGGATAATGGAGAAGGACCAGAAATACTTAGAGAAGAAGTGGAAGATGCCTTGCGCAATATGAAAGCACGCAAAGCTCCTGTACCAGATAATATAACTAAGGAAGAGATTGAAGCCATGGGTGATTTTGGAATAGAAATAATAACAAAAATATTGAATGATATCTACAACAGCGGATATATACCAGACAACATGCTCAAATCAATATTTATAGCCCTACCAAAGAAATCGGGTGCGATTATCATCGCACAATAAGCCTTATGTGTCATATGACTAAGATATTACTATGAATCATCATGCGAAGAGTGCGATACAAAATCAGTCCAGAAATTAGCGATGAACAGTGTGGTTTTGTTAAGAGATAAAGGAACAAGCAATACCATTTATATCATAAGATCTTTAGTAGAAAGAGCCATGGAGGTGAAAACAGATCTATACCTATGCTTCATAGATTACACCAAGGCATTTGACAAAGTAAAGCACCAAGAAATAATCAAAATTTTAGAAAGCATTGATATTGACAATCTTCATCCCAACGTTGTGCTAACAATGCCAGTCCTGGACCATAGATGTAAGAACAATAAGAAAATAACCTCTACTGAGATTAAATATGTCAGACGAATGACAGGAAACAGTCTGAGAGATAAGATCAGAAATGAAAAACTGAGAAAAAAGCTAGGAATAAGTATATTATCGCACAAGTTATGTCCTTTTATGGTGAACACTGTCATTCTAACATGATGTCAGAGCTCAGCATTTTTATTAATTACATTCAACCTAATTTAATGTACTATATAATTAATATGTGTACTTTTAAACAGTTAAGCTACAATAGGTAATGAAATAGACTACATATCATAATCCTCAAATTCTGTGGAGATGAGCCATAAATTTATTTTCTGTAACAGTGGTCATCAAACTGTGCTCTGCAGAGCCCAGGTGCCAGGGGCTCTGCGAATATTCTATTTATCTATTGACATTTCGAGCCGTAGCCAGCCCATAGGGCGTAGACCAAGATACTCCTTCTCTTATCTGAATTTTTGTTCTAGCAGTTTTCAATTCTTTTAAAGATATTTTATCAAATCTCGCCATTTGTCTCTGTTCTGTGCAAGCAGTTCTATCTCATTGAGGGAGCCGAATCCTGCTGCTCTTGCCTCTCTCATCAATGTTCTTCTCAGTGTCTCTTTGGATCTTCCTCTTACCTGTTGTTTCCCATAATGAGGGCTTGCTTTGCTATTCGGTTATTATCTCCTCTCATCACATGTCCAACATATGACCATCGTTTTTTCTTTGAGTTATTGAGTTATTTGCGGGTCATCATCATTGCACTCCGAACATGTCCATAGGTGCTCAGATCCCCTCCTCAGCAATTCCCTCAGTGTCCAGCGACTGACGACTCCAGTTCTATGTTGGTTGATAAGTTTTCTTACACGGCCACCAAGTTTCTCATTTCTGGTCGTGCCCATCTTAACTCCCATTTCCATCATCCGAAGAAGTGACGTTGATCTGTGTTTGTTGAAGTCCTGTGCTCTTCCAACATCTCGAAGGGCATTGATGATGTCCGCCCGATCCATTGGTTGCCCGTCCTCAACGACAGCGCAGCTAGCCAACCTGTCCGCTCTCTCATTTCCCCATACTCCCGCATGTCCAGGGACATAGACAAAGGTGACCTTACGTATTTTGGATTTCTGCAACGACTCTACCCATTGCATGCGTACATAGCCCGCCTCCACTTTTTTTATCATGCTCATCGAATCACTCAGTATACATGCATGGATGTAGTCTTGTGACTCTAACCATTTGAATGCCTTGGTCACTGCCATCACCTCCATTGTCATGCTACTCGTGGTCATGGCGTATGCACCACTGTCTACCTTGGCTATTCTGCCTGCTGAGTGTGCTGTAAATGCCCATGCACTTCTTTCGTGTCGTCTTACAGATCCGTCTGTATAGATGACTGCATCTTTCTCATCGGTATTATCGCAGATGAGACCGTTGACCTCAGCATTAACCACGACCGGGTTCTGTTCCCTACTTTTCCTGTCGAGTGTGACAATACATGAGAAAGTTCCCTTGAATGACGTAGGCACCGGTATCCACTCCTCACCAATGCTGATATTGATAAGCCCACAGACCTGTTTGATGATATCTTCTGCCCGGCCCACCCATGATTTGCCTCTTTTTAGCCTGGTACTTTTCTTTTTCTTTATTACTGAAGATATTAGTGGTTGATTGGCAATTTCTCTAATTTCCTCGTTTGTTTTGAATTCGTTCCACGCTATACCAAGTATTTTCCTTAAACATTTATTTTTGAATGCGTTCAACTTTGTTTCTATATCTCTTGTTATTTTCCAGCTTTCACACGCATACGTAAGGGTTGATAGTACATTTGATTTGAATAGTCCAAGTTTTGTGTTTGTGCTGATGAGTTTTGATTTCCACAACTTTTCAAGGCTTCTTCTGAAAGACATTGCTGCTTTAGCTATTCTGATTCTAATTTCTTTGCTTGTATCCCCTTCTCGAACAATGTGACTTCCAAGATAGGTAAAGTAATCATCTCTTCTACTAGTTTGTTTTCCATGTATATTTTGTCATCTGTTGGAATTAAACTTTTCATGACTTTAGTCTTTTCATGATTGATCTCAAGCCCAATTTTGCTGGCTATTGATGATAGTTCATTTGTGTTTTCCTGCATCGTTTTTATCTGGCTGCTGATGAGAACTATGTCATCAGCAAAGTTGAGGTCCTCCAAATGGTCTTCCCTTGTATCCATTCGATGCCTTTATTACCAGTGCAGTATTTCTTCATTATGAACAGTCCATAACAATTCCAAATAACAAGGGTGATAAAATACATCCTTGTTTAACCCCAGTTTCTATTGGGAACCATTCGCTCAGTCCTTCCTCTGTTCGAACTGCACATGTGTAACCATCATACATGTCTTTGATATTTATGATTTTTGATGGTAAGCCATATTGCTTCAGAATTTTCCACAAAGAATCTCTATGAATACTATCAAATGCTTTTTTGAAGTCGATGAAGTTAAGTACAAAAGGTTTTTGCTTTTCAATGTGTTCCTCCAATATAAGTCGTAGAGTGAAAATGTGGTCAAGGCAGCTTCTTTCTTTTCTAAACCCTGCCTGTTCTTCACGCATTACTGTACCTATTGAATCCTTTATTCTATTTAAGATGATTTTGCAGAATAACTTTGAGGCAACTGACAAAAGTGTCACGCCTTCTCCAGTTGTTACAATCTCTAAGATTGCCCTTTTTTGGAATCTTAACAATGATTTCTTTTTTCCATTTATGAGGCGTCTTCTCTGCTTTTCAAATGATGTTGAACATTTTCTGGAGATGTATTAAATTATGGCTATCAATTGCCTTGAGGATCTCAGCTGTTAACTTATCCTCTCCAGCAGCCTTGTTACTGGTCACATTCTTTAAGGTGGTTTCTATTTCACTCAAGGTGAATATTATTATCATTATTATAAAGTGCCATGCCCAGCGTCTGTGTTTCTCCACAAACCTCTATCCAACAGTGTAACTCAACTTCACTGCTGTTGTACTACAATGTTAAGCTTATATTATTTCTCTATGTTCCCCAAAATATCTCTTTCAATCTTTTCATTGGAGGTTTTTTTAAAACAAGACTACCCAGAAGGAGGCAAGAAGGTCTATGAGTTTAAATTCCTTTTGCGACTACCTATTTAATTAAGTGAGACCGGGTTTTCAGCATAGCCAGCCATCAAAACCAAATAAAGATCATATTAGGACACTGAGAAAGAAATTAAAATAGCAATTTCCAAATTTGTGCCCAGATTTGAAGACTTAATGAGGATGAAGTAAACTCATTCTTCCATTGACTGTTACAGGATATAAATATCACAATGTAAGTTGATTCAGTTATTTTTTTTATATTTTCAATTACAAAAATGACACTTATCTATTTCATTTATACCCCAAAACATTAGTTTATTTACCTCCACAATCAATATAATATGTTAAATATGCCAGTAAAATGCCACTAAAATATAGTGGTTATTTTTTTTTCACAGTATTGATATATGGTGCTGCCACTATGATTTGTGGTTAAGAGTTAGGGTTCTCTTGAATGGAAAAAGTTATAGACAGTGTCTAGTTTATAGTAAAAAATTTTGTTCTTAAGGGACATAAAAAAAGATTTTGTAAAAGCCTCAAAATAGGCATTAATTATAGCATTAGAATTAACTATTTCAGTCACCATCAACATCATGTGCCATACCGGTTGGCATAGGCGATCATGTCCTTCTACAATCTTCTATCTACAGTGCATCGTATCAGTTCTGTTGTTGACTGTTTTCCATGCCATGACACCAAGCTATCCAGTATATTCTCTATTTGTCGTCCGCGATCTCTCTTTCCTTTTAATTTGCCACTTGTAAACAAGTATCCAACTTTCCTCTTCTCATGATGTGCCCAAAAAATGTTGATTACTTTTTCAGTAAGTAAAGTTTTTATCAATGCAACAGAAGAGATTTCAGAGACAATATTTTTCATGGGCCTTATGGTTTTTTTAATATCAAACTTCATTCATTATTTTTATCTAGCACATAACATATTGTATTGCGCTTCCAGTGCGTCCCAAAGATGGTGGGGTCTTTTCACCGGTTCGTTGGCAAGGAAGTGTGATTTCATTTCAGTGTGCTTCTAAATGAAGAAAATATAAAGCTCATGGTGTATCCACATGCCGAAGAGCTGAGTTGGCCTATAATGTGGAAACAGATACTGGACAGTGTGGCTGAGTGAGTGCACATGAGTCTAGACCATCCACAGCTGTCGACTTTAACGACAAAATCAACAATGACAACAAGAAATATTCAGATGAAGCCTAAATGACAACATCAAAGAAGGAAAACAAGAAAAGGAAAACATACTGGAATGTATAAACAGTTGAAGTGCAAGAGGCTAGGTCTAAAGTATGTGCGCGTACTACATACTGGAACTGTGCTTCCATAAATTAACAACGGCCTATTCTTGATAAGCTACTGTGCGGCTCCAATATAATGATTTTGCAAGAAACACTTCTGGGGATCTTGGGTTAGTGGCCCCTGGATTTCACTGTTTCTACAATAGATGACACCTTGGACAGGTGAAACAATATGGTGGCAGCTGAGGTTGATATGTCTGCGTGAGACAGTGAAGAATTGCAACTACATGAAGTTAGAGTGCGGACCCCAGTTCCTCTCATGGTTGTAAATGTGTATGCCTGTAATGGGAAGGTAGACACACAAAAATGGGAGAATCTCTTCACGTTTGAGGAGAATGTCATAATCTGTGAAGACTAATGCCAGAGGCAACCAGGGGGGTAACGTCATAACCAAAAAGCAGGGAGAAGACATAGAGAACACACTGGTGTCGGCTGATTTAGTATGCTTGAATGAAGGAAGGGCAACCAGAATGGCCACTCTGGAGACTCTGCAGGGGACTCTGAGAGTATCATAGACCTGGCACTGGTGTCTTCCACCTTCGCACCGGTTTGCAGGTGGAGTGTATTGGGGATACCACAGAAGTGATCACTATCAATGTTTCATCCTAATTGAGAAAGGCAGAAATAGAAGCCAGAAAAGCAAGCTGAACACATTCCATTAATGAGAACACAGACCAGGACGTCATTAGCAATATCAGACATAGGAAAAAGGGTGCCCCTCGCAGGAGAGATGGGCACAGCTGCCCTGGTGGAACATAGAAGTCGAGGAAGCTTGGTGGAACAAGAGACAAATGGTCAAGACAGCAGAAAGCCAGAAAGAATGGAAGAGCTCAACCTGTGCTCTTTAAGCTTCTGAACGAAGAGGTCGACCAAAAAATTATGCACTTTAAACTAGGCACAGGACTTCGACAACCGTGATGAGTCCACGTCACTCCTTCGGATGAAAGAGATGGGAGTTAAGATGGACACAGCCAGAAACGAGAAACTTAGTGGCCGTATAAGAATATTTATCAACCAACACAGAACTAGAGTCGTCATTAGCTGGACACTGCGAGACGAGAAAGAATATGAGCATCTATGGACGTGTTTGGAGTATATTGATGATAACCTGCAAATAATTCAATAACTCAACATTGTATATGAATTTTTAGATAATTGAACAAGGAATTAGGTTTCACCGATAAAAAAGATGCTACAAGAAAGAATAATTGGAGATATATATCTCTCTCTCTCTGCGATCAGGACTCAATCAGAGTAGAATTCCAGACTCTCACATGAAGACAGCTGTCTGTTTAAGTGAATTGACATCATAATTAAAGTCAATTAGAGTGTTAGATCCACTCTGCTTGAATACCTGTTAAAACGTTGCACTGTGTTCTGCGCCAGTGGCCCAGTGCATCCGATTTCAGCCAGCATTTTGTTCATGTTTGCTTTCCTTAGCCTTTGATTGTCCCCAATCTTCCTGCAAGGCAGCAGATTGTCTTTTCTGTAGGGGGATTCTGCCCTTAGATGGTCTGCCCTCCCAGGTTTACGAGCACCATCTGCCCGAGTCACTAGAGGTGACTAACACAGACATGCACACACAAAGATATGAGATGTGACTAACACTGACATGCACACAATGATATGAGGCATGACTAACAATGACACACACACATACTATGAGATGTGACTAGTACAGACACACTCTAAAATATGAGATGACTAACACAGATACACACACTAAGATATGAGATATAACTAAACACAGTCATGCACACACAAAGATAAAGATAGGAGATGTGACTAACATAGACATGCACACACAAATATATGTGATATGACTAAATACAAACACACAAAGATATGAGACATGACTAACATAGACAGACACATACGAAGATGAGATGTGACTAGCATGGACATACACACAAATATATGAGATATGACTAACACAGACATGCACGCACAAAGATATGAGATGTGACTAACACTGACATGCACACAATGATATGAGGCATGACTAACACTGACACACACCAAAATATGAGATATGACTAACACAGACACATACACATACCATGAGATGTGACTAGTACAGACACACTCTAAAATATGAGATGACTAACACAGATACACACACTAAGATATGAGATATGACTAAACACAGTCATGCACACACAAAGATAAAGATAGGAGATGTGACTAACATAGACATGCACACACAAATATATGTGATATGACTAAATACAAACACACAAAGATATGAGACATGACTAACATAGACACATACGAAGATGAGATGTGACTAGCATGGACATACACACAAATATATGAGATATGACTAACACAGACATGCACGCACAAAGATATGATACATGACTAAGACAGATACACACTAAGATATGAGATATGACTAAACACAGACACACACAAAGATATGAGACAGGATTAACACGGACACACACCAAGATATGAGATATGACTAACATGACACACACCAAGATATGAGCCATGGCTAACACAGAAACACACCAAGATATGAGCCATGGCTAGCACAGAAACACATTAAGATATGAGCCATGGCTTAACGGAAACACACCAAGATATGAACCATGACTAGCACTGAAACACATCAAGATATGAGCCATGGCTAGCACGGAAATACACCAAGATATGAACCATGGCCAGCACAGACACACAGCAAGGATATATTGGGGATATATTACCAAGTCCCAAAAAAATGAAAATGTAAATTTGTCATCATAACTGCCAACTTACTATCATATATATTTGGTCAAAGTAGTCCAAGATGAATTATTTTGAAAGAATAGAACATTAAAACAATTAGCAAGCCTCGAAAGTTTTATTGATGTAGCATAAAAATCTTTTGTCCTCAACAGTCATGGTGTTAGAAACCTCCATTTCTAAGCTGGCGGAACTAGGTCACGTTCTCTCGATCGCTGCAGAAAGTGCATTCGGGGTCTGATTAATTTTGGTTCTCCATTGCACTTTTCTGCGTTAAAGTCAAAATGATGTTCCACTTAATACATCTGCGCCGATAAAGCAGAGTCGCACGTCGGCAATATTCCTTTTTGACAAATTAAGTGTTGTTCATGACCGTCGTCGGAATTGCTTGACGCAAGTTATTTACATGTTACTCATTAATGTGAACTGCTTCGTCAAGTCAGCCGCAGTTTTATCTCTTTAGGGCATTTGCACCATGTTTTGTTCGTCGTAGGCTGCATTCACTAGAGTAATCATCAGGAATCTAAAGGGCGCAGACATTGTTGTGTGTGCTACATCATCGTAATGGCTCATCGTATATCCCTAGACCGGCCATACGCTAATCTTACGGCCTGTTGTTTGATGTGTCGGAGATAATCTGACGACTAACTGTGTGTTTCTATGTTTGGAATTGGAGTAAAAAACGATGGCCTAACATCATCATGTGCTATACATTTTTTAAAAATTATGATGATCATCAATTTCAGGAGGACTTCCGGTATATGGTGGATAGGCGGTAGGATTCATTGAAGGCTATCCTTATCAAGGCCAATTCCTTGTCGTGGGGATGGGGCTTAACAGTCACCAAGGACTGAAAACTAAGACTGGCCAGGCCTTCCTACAACCGAGCAAGACCACAGTCTGCTCTAGCAAGTTCAAGTGCTGAAGTCGGAGGCAACCAGCCAAAAGGCGCACAACAATCAGGATGCCACGCACTCAACGCAAATGGAAGTATGTCTATAACCGCAAATCGATATGGCACTCGCCCTGTGATGGACACTCAGGCAGGTGTAGCGCCGGGTCCTCAGCCTCGAAAGGGCCCAACCTCTATTACTGGATGTCCTTCACAACCGCTCTGTGGAGTCAGGGGGCGAGAGAATAGAGCTACTGGCCAATCCAAAATAAGACCACTAAAAATAATGCACTGGAATGCTGAAGGCATCAACAGCAAAAGAGATGGGTACAGTAAAAAGATAGAATTAGAAAATATCCTGCATGAAGAACAAATAAGCATATGCTGTTTGCAGGAAACCGATCTAAACAACGACATAGCCTTGAAGATTAGGGGATACCAGTGCTACCGATCTGACAGAAAAAACAAACAAAAGGGTGGAATACTGACTCTTGTAAGGAACAACATTAATGCATGTCAGATTGAAGTGTATATGGATGGGGCGGAATATCAAATACTGCACCTCAGGACAGGAAATACAGACTTCCATCTACTTAACTACTACTGTCCGAGTGACTGCCCACTAGCACTAGACACAATTACATTAAAAGAAAGAATAATTGTATGTGGAGACTTTAACAGCCATTCACAGAGCTGGGGCTATGAACATATGGACAAGAGAGGTGAAGAGCTTGAAAATTGGCAGGATGACAATGGGCTTATACTATTAAACCAGGCAACAGATCCACCAACATTCTACTCCAGATCATGACATACCACATCTACACCAGACCTTGCTTTCCATTCACCAGACCTGGATTGGAATATCACACGAATTGTTGGGAAACAACTTGGAGGCAGCGACCACCGACCAGTCTTTTTAGTGGTACAAAATAAGGCCATCAGGGAGAGCAGCACTCTCTCCAGATGGAATTACAAAAAGGCAGACTGGAAAATGTATCAACACTACACCAGTGTAAAGATATAAATACAGATAGAGACATCAACAATATAGTTGATGAATTCAGTAGACTAATAATACAAGCTGCCAGTGAAACAATACCTAGAGGGGCACGGAAACACTACAAACCATACTGGAGCAGTGAACTAGAGCAACTGCACAATGACATGGAAACATCTCGAAAGCAAGCAGAAAATAACCCTTGCCAAGAACACCACAACAACTACCAGCATGCTAAAGCCAAATTTCAACGGGCTAGACTACAAGCCAGATGGAGAAGCTGGAAAGAGAAAACAGAGTCCTTGAATCTTGAACGAGACACAAGAAAAGTGTGGAAGCTTGTAAAACAGCTGAATGATGAGGGTACAGAAAGGAACACCAAAATTACACTGAAGAAGGATGGAAACATTCTAACAGGTAAGCATGCAGCAAATTACTTTGCAAATGACAATAATATTGAAATTAGATTAGAAAAAAGACAAGAGACCCGTTTAAAACAACAAAATGCAAGACAAGAAGAGACCACACATGAAGTCATGGAAACACCCATTACACAAAGAGAGCTAGAGCTGGCAATATCCAAATTAAAAATGAAAAAGTCACCAGGCAGTGATGGAGTGTCCAATGAAATGATTAAGAACTTGGGAACTGCAGCTAAAGCAAAACTACTGCAGATATACAACATTTGCTGGATCACAGGTAGAGTGCCACAGGCATGGAGAGAAGCAATTATGATACCATTACTAAAGCCAGGAAAAGATGGTTCAATGACATCCAGCTATAGACCAATCAGCCTTACAAGCTGTTTGTGTAAAACAATGGAACGTATAATCAATCTCAGACTGCAGTGGTACCTGGAAAGTGAAAATCTCCTTGTCCCACAACAAGCAGGCTTTAGACAGTGTTACTCTACCGAAGATCAAGCAACCTATCTTTCCCAGGAAATTGAAGATGCGTTTCAAGAAAAGAAACTGGTACTAGCAGCATGGATAGACCTAAAGAAAGCATTTCATAAGGTATGGAAGGAAGGGCTTTTGAAGAAACTGAGAAATTATGGAGTAAATGGCAGGATGTACAAATGGGTCAAAGCATACCTGCATAACAGGAGAGCCAGAGTGCAACTGTATGGTCTTAAGAGTAAGAAGGTCTTATTGCACCAGGGCGTTCCACAAGGAGGGGTACTATCTCCAACACTTTTTCTAATCTACATCAATGACCTAGTTACTGAACTACCACATGGCATCAAAGTGGCAATGTATGCAGATGACTTGGTAATGTGGTGCACAGAGGAGTATGCAACAGTGGCCTCCAAATTGCTACAAAGAGTTATGAATGCACTGAATTCATGGACAAATAGATGGTGTATAAGCATCAATACAGACAAATGCAGTACTACACTTTTCACACTCTCCCTAAAACAAAAAGCAGGAGCCATCTACATAAACAATGAGCCTGTGAAAGAAGACATACAAGCTACATATCTCGGAGTTACATTTGATAACAAACTATCTTGGAAACAGCAGATAAATAAGGCAACCCAAAAGCAAGGAGGAAATTGGCTATTCTAAGAAAGTTGTGTGGAACCACATGGGGTGCGAGTGGGAAAATACTCAGTAAAGTTTACCAACAGAGTATACGCCCACATTTAGAATATGGATCCACATGGTGCTCAGCATCAAACACCACATTGCAAGAACTGGATAAAGTACAAAACCAGGCACTTCACAGGAGTCATCACAGGAGCAATGAAATCAACACCAATATTGGAAATGGAGAAATTGTGGAGGGTACCAGCACTGAGAGAACGAAGGGACACAAAGGTGCTGATACAGGCAGAAAAATTTGTATGCATGCCGAGACATCCAATGAAGGACAGATTCCAAAATCTTGCATTGGGACAACTTAAGAGAAGCAGCTTTATCCACCAAGCCAAGCGTATTAGTAGACAAACACCAGACATGCCAAGAGTTGTTAAACCCCTTCTGCCCATACCAGAACAGACTCCCTGGACAGATGAATCAGGATTATCAGTTCAAATACGGACAGAAGTGAAAGGAATAGTTGACAAAGAGGAGCAAAATAGTCTACAGCGAAAAACAATAACTCTCAGTTTCCTGGATGAAGAATACCCACAAGACCTACGGATCCGTGTGTACACAGATGGATCAGCACAGAATGCAGTAAAGAATGGGGGAGCAGGTGCATATATAGAGTACCCAAATAACACTAGGGATATGAATAAAATAGCAACAGGAAAATATTGTCACAATTATGATGCAGAAATACAAGCAATAAAGTTGGCAATAGAAAAACTGCTGAACAGTAATCTTAGCCCACAGCCTGTAGTGTTTTTGACATATGCAAGATAAGTACTCCAGGCACTACAATCCAGAAAATTACAACATCTGCAGACCTTATTGACTGAACTCTGCAAGCACCACAGGGTTGCCCTGCAGTGGATCCCGTCTCACTGTGGAATACCAGGAAATGAGAAAGCAGATCAGTTAGCAAAGGAAGGTTCAACAGGCACACAACTAGATACACCAGTTACATACCATCATAAGATACAGATAATCAATCAGAGGACCACAAGCCCTAAATCAGGATGCCTTTCATAATATGAATAGATATGAACAAGTTATCATTATATGCCTAAGAACAGGACACAATCGACTCCGTAGTCACATGTATACAAAATTCAAGACCAGCACATCAACTACTTGTACATGTGGACAGGCACCCCAGACTGCTGAACACATACTTCAAGACTGCACTGAATATAGTAGACTGAGGAAAATCCATTGGCCCATAGATACAACACTACAGACAAAACTATATGGGCCACTGCAAGAATTACAAAAGACAGTAAAATTCATACAGGAAACAAAATTGCTGATATAGACAATACTTCGAGCGAACGAAAGATAGATAGATAGATTGAAGGCTATGTATGAAAAGTGTTCCTTGTTGCAGTTTCCTCACATTCCAAGTCCGGTTTTGTTGCAGGAGCTACTGAGTTAAGTGCTCTGTGCACACCGTGAGCTGTGTGTCTCATCCGTTTTGATCATGTTTCAGTATTCCAATTGTTTACGATGAATGATGATATATGACAGGGAACAGTCGGATGTGTTCACTTTCTGCACGGTTTCGCCTTATGTCTTTTGGCGTGTGCTGAGACTGCTACGATGGGGACTACAGTTACCTTTCTTTGTTTGGGAGATGAGATATTAATTCGGATGATTACACTGGTACGGGCGGTTGAGCAATTATGGATTTTAATTTGTTTACAGTGATACCGGGGCATTCCATAACCAAAGTCATGGTGTATTATTTCCTCTTCATTGTATTATAATCTTATTGATTGCAAGTATCCAACATGAGATTCATTTTTTTGTTCTAAATACAGATCAAAATAGCTGAAATAACTGCTCACGTAATTACTTAGATATTACCATTATTCAAAACATATTTAAAAAGTTAATTTACTGGCTTTTTCAGCTGTCATGAATTGAAATCTAGCATGATAAGGGTGCATTGAAACATATGGAAAGAGTTAAAATTTGTAAATAATTATATACTATAGCTTGTTTCATAACTCGTGCCCAACTTTTAAAATCGATAGCTTTTTAACCGCTTGATTATCCAGTTGTTCAAAATTTGCATGTAAAATTATAATGATTAGAACCCAACAGGGAATTAATTTCATTAAAAAAAACATTTGGTTATTATTGTTGCTTATTTGATTTATATAAATTTATAACGACCCATTGATGTAGTCAAAACTTAACGTTTACAGTATTTTAAGTTAAAAATAGCGAGTAAATATCCATACACGGTAAAATTGACGTGTTTGCACGCTTTCACCGTGGTATTTTGACACAATTAGACACTTGTAAAAAACACGAGAAATTGTGTGTTCCATTTCCGTTCATTCAGAGGTGGAGACGTGGAACGATAACATTTATCATGAGTCTTAAAATGAAATTCTGCAGTTTACAAAACATCGCAATAAAAATGTATGACTATTTTTGCAAAGAGGCTAAACGAGGAAGATTATTTCATTCTTTAGAAAACCCTGAGAATAGGACAAGACACATTTTGGATTTATCTAAACGGTCATTTAATCGCTGGATTCAAGCACGTGACCGTCAATGTTCAAAATATACAAAATCACAAGGAAGGGCAAAAATGTTGGATAATTTCAACAGTGAACTTATTAGAAGTGAAATTCGCAAAATGTTGGGTATGAATGAAACTGTTACAATAAGAAAATTAAAAATTTGGCTGAAAAAGAACAACAGTATTGAAATATCAAAGTCTACATTATGGAGGAATGTGAGAGCTGCAGGCTTTACATTCAGAAAGTATTCCAATGGACGAAACATCATCTGTGAGAAGCCACATATAGTAGTCATGAGAAGCAAGTACTTACGTGAAGTAAAAGAGGTGCGCAAGCAAGGTTATGATATTGTGTACTTGGATGAAACATGGATCAATGCTCACCACACTAACCAAAGGGAATGGCAGTCATCAGATGGAAAGATTAAGAGATTAATACCTAGCAGCAAAGGACAGCGCTTGATAATTGCTCATGCAGGTAGTCGACAACATGGACTAATACAGAATGCAGAGCTCATTTTTCTTTCAAAATCCATAGACAATCGGGATTATCACTCTGAGATGAATGGTCACATATTTAGACATTGGACTGAAAATTCTGTTCTCCCATCACTAGATCGACCATCTTGCCTAATAATGGACAATGCAGCGTACCACAACATTGTTGCACATGAAGATAAAGTCCCGACGTCATCCAGTACAAAAGATGCTATTAAGATATGGCTCGCAAAGGAGCACATACAATTTAATAACATGTACTTAAAACCTGAATTACTATCTCTAGAAAAGCAAAAACAAAGGACAAAGATTTTTCGAATAGATAAGATTATCCAAGAGCACGGTCATATAAGTTTGAGGCTGCCACCTTACCATGCTCATTTAAATCCAATAGAACTAATCTGGGCAAAATTAAAAGGACAAGTGGCAGATGAAAATACAACATTCAAAATATGCGATGTAAAGACTCTTGCTAATCTCGCTTTATTAAATATAGACAAAGATTATTGGGCTAAATGTGAAGACCACGTCTTAAAACAGGAAGAGGAATATTAGAAAAATGATGGTTTGTGGAATGTTCAACCCCAAACAGTTATTAATCTTTTAGACTCGTCTGATTCAGAATGAAAGTATATAGCCCCCACAATGTTGGCCCCTATATTACCTTAAATTAGTTCAACAAACGGTCCTTTTCAGGACCACACAATTATGAAAATTGGACATACAGGTACACCTTGATATTATCGTCCGTCCTCGAACTGAGAAGACAATAATTCTCCTGATGTTTTTCCGTATTCACTTATTTTCCCATTACGGCCACGCCTTTACCTAGTGAAAATTAATCATAGACCAGCAACTACGGTAATTTCTATTATTTAGGGGTTTACAATTTACAATTTTGACAAACATCAAAGAAATTCACCGCTTTAAGAAAACTGCAGCTGCAAGATATTTGTTAAATATACATTTAAAGGGTCTTTTGCATTCTAATAACATTTGGAAAATTTCAACAGTTTTTAACAAACGGTTACTGAGTAATAGCGTTTTGAAGTTGGGCACGTGATTTGAAACGAGCTATAGCAACTTTTGTGAACTGAACCTGGACCTTTCTGATTAAGAAATGCCCGCACTAACAACTAAGTCCTTTTAATATATTAGCAATATAAATTATTTATAAATAAAAATTTGTTATTAAAAAGCTTACAGCTGCTTATACTTCATTTAAGGTGATGCCATCTAAAATGAACTTATTATGAACTCCCATCAAAGTGGATTTTAGCATTCATGTTTTCATGACAGAACATAATCAGGTTGTGTAATTTTAAATTTACATGAATGGTATAATAAATTATTAATTCAGACAGTTTTCTTTTTACTAGAAATGAAAAAACATGCAATAGTAGCAAGAAATTTTTATGTTTTTTAACAATATTTTGGGTCCACCCTTTGTGTCATGCTGTTGCATAATAATTAGTGTCACAAAGTGCATGCTCAAGTTATCCTCTAAGGCAAAACTAAAGTGATCATCATTCTATACACAGCAGCACGAGTCCTCTTTAAAAATTCTATCTCAGTCTTAGGCAGTCATGACATCAAACGGAATTTCCTCTCATAAAATCTTGCCTGCTGAATTTTTGTCTAACCCTGCCACTTCTGGATAAATTACACAAGGAATATGTAATTTATATTGTGGTCCACTTAATTCATGACATTTAATCTCTCATATTAACATTGAGAATCTATACTTGTTTATACAACAATCATCATTATTAAGTACCATGTCTGCTGGCGTAAGGGAGCCGCGATAGCTCAGTGGTTAGTGAACTGGACTACAAAGGACAAGAGGTAGGGTTCGATCCCAACCGACAGCTTCCAGTTCACCCAGCCTTTAATGGGTACCGGATTTTTTTCTGGGAAAGTAAAGCGGCATGGGTATAATACCGACCACATTACCCCAAAAATCATGTGCCAAAGGTCTGTAAAATTTATAGTCATTAACACCATATTATATTATATTTATATCTTTACTTTATTTTATTTCTGCTGGTGTAGGTGATCATGTTTCTCCACAACTTTCAATCTCGACAGTTATTTATAATTTCTACTGTTGACCTTCTGCCAAGCCATTCTCATAAGCTGTATGGTATCTTTTCTCTTTGCTTCCCTCTATCAATTTTCCCAGTTGTTCCCTTCTCATAACATGGCCAAAAAATTATGATTGTTTCTTCCTAATATTGGATATTAGCTCTCTTTTTGTTCTGGTCTTGTTCAGAACGTTTTAATTACTATTCTTTGCTGTCCATGGTATTCTCAACATTCTTCTGTAAAACCACATTTCTACAGACTCCAGTGATTTTCTTGTCTGTTGTCCTATTGTCCATGATTTACATCCATATGTTAAGACTGGCTCTACATAACATTTAAGAACTCTTTTTCTTGTTTCTATTGTCAAAAATGGGTTTTGTGAACACCTTCGAGATGTACAACAGTATACTTGCACTCCAGTTGTGTCCCACTTTAATTCCTCGGACCACAAAGGCAAAGATGACATACGTATCACTGGTATTGTCCTATACCACTCCAGCGACCACAGTCAGTTTGCCTCGAAGAATCGCCTTATAGTCCAATTGGGTTTGCTGGCCCCACAAGGCATTAATGTATCACACTCTTACACAGTTTTTCTGTAGCTGTCCTTTCCCTATTGCATATTCTCTGTTGCTCATGTTTGAGCATATTATTATATACACATGCTATGCCATTCACATCTCTCCACTACTAGTCCACACTGCATCACTTCATCTGTCCCATATCTCTTACCCCACTCTACAACACATCTATTTTTCCTCTCAGGTCCCTTATATGAACACTGACCTGTTTTTGTACATGTGCTGTATGTTTGTTCCTCTTGAAGGCCTATTGCAACGAAACGTCATTCGAAACGTTCTTTATGTTGACCACTTGTTATGTGAAGCTTTAACCATACCGTTTTTTTTATATATTTTTTAATATATTTTTTTTTTCATTTCTCCTCCAAGTGTGACAGTGCCACACTTCTTCTTAATGTACATCAATTACATTGTAAAATGCTTCAATCAAAAGTCAAAATTCAGATGAGCTAATTAATATATAGCTATATTTCTGTAACATGTTGCTATACTTCATGATATGAAAATACAGATTAGCTCTAATTCTCTACCTGTATTTGTTGTAACTTTCTTGTGGTACATAGTCCATGAGTGAGATATGTAGAGAACCTTCTATAACAGTGCAGTTCTCCAACATTCTTAAATTATTTGCACTATTTCTGACGTTCATATCTCCACAAACTGCAATTAGACCAAGCAATTTTTTTTATTCAGTGTATAAACAGTGTAAATAACAGATAAGCATATACCACTGAATGTAACAGTACATGTAAAAACTGTGCGAGTTAATTGATTTGTTAACTATATGCAGACAAGAAAGATAGAGGAGACAGTAAAGACAAAGTCATCTTCTCTATGGTGTTGTTGTGGATTCAGAAGCCTGTGTACAGTGTCGCCGTCGTTGGTATTTGATACTATCATTTATAAATTCAATTAAGAAACTGTCAATCAATTGTCAAACATTTCAACCGACATAAGTTAATTTCTAAAACAGGTCTCACTAACGTGATCAATTCCCCAATTTCTTGGAACAGTCCCTACCGCTAATCCGGCCACAGACAACAGCCAAAAGTGAAAGTTCAATAATTAATTAACAACCAAGATGGTTTTACATATAAAAACCTACTTCTGAATATCCTCTAATTGTCCATGTTCACACACTGTTACTTTTTAGAGATGTCTAACCGACCAAAGCCCTTTGCGCATGCTGTGAAGAGAGGTTTGTGGCAGATGCTCCGAAATCAAGACCAGGCCACACAGGCCTACACTGGTCAGACTTGCATAACGACGGAGGGCATTGCTTGCCACGACTATGGTTAAGATGTCATTGAGACACAGTTAAATCATCCCAGTAGTGAAGGCAACTGCTGGTCAGTACTGTTTGCTCAGGCAAACCATCAGTACTAAAGGCAGTGAGAGTCGTCCAAGTTGGACTTCAATCAGGCGACATCAGCTATCAGTTTTCTGTGCATCGTCTTGGCTGCATCACTGAGCAACCACTCCCTTCCACTGCTCAACTCCGACTCTAACTAACTCCAACTGTCCACCTAATTCCAACTGTCCACTAACTCCAACTGTCCACTAACTCCAACTGTCCACTAACTCCAACTGTCCACTAACTCCAACTGTCAACTTAATTCCCTCACAACCCACGTCATCCTATTTTTACGTCACTTTTCCCTCCCTTCGCACTGCACTGTACTAATTCTGTCGCCACCTATTTTGGCGCGCAAATCCACGTTTACACCTGTGAGCTGATGCCCTTTTGGCCCAATGACATGTAATGATATCTGCAGGTATTTATGAGTTCTCTTGTTGTTCCATACAAGATGTTCCATTAATTAGGTCTTTGAGGAAGTAGAGTTGCTCTGATGTCAGTGAGCTTTAGACTATTCAAAAAGATGATGTTCTATTGTTTCATGTGGGTGTTCACAGCGTGGACATGCTGGAGTTTGTTTTCGTTGTATTCTATTGATGTGTTTGTTCAATGGTATATGTCCAGTTCTCAGTCTATTTTGGTGGTCTGGTCTCTTCATTCTAGGTTGTTAATGTTATCATGGGGGTTTGACCTTGTCAAATATTTTAAAAATCCTCTCCCTGTTTTTCCAATGGCCTATCCGTTTAGCCAATCTTTTCTACTGGTGGAGTTTATGATCTGTTTTACTGTATTTAAAGAGATGTCGGTGTGAAACTGTGTCTGTCTGGATCCTCTTTAAGCTAATGTATCTGTCATCATTTCTTGGTGTGTTGGAGTGTCCTTGATCCATTGCATCACAGAATCATTTCAGGGGAAAAATGTCTACAGCACTCTGGGAAAAAAAAATCACAAATAACAGAAAAAAACAAAGAACAATAGATGGCCCGAAGCAGAATTGAACCCATAAAATAGATGTTTTAAAAAAGCAATGCCAATAATCCGGTTGTAAATACTACATCACATTACGGCATTCTCCGTGACTTTGAACTATAAATTAAAGTGCATATTTTCTTTCAAAAGCATCACTAAAGACTTTACATGATGTCAATTACAGAACTATCAATAACAACTTAATTTTTTTTCTCTCCATCACTTTAACTTAATGACAAAGTCACAACAAAAGTACTCACTTCCATCTCTAGGATTTTTAACTGGTGGTAAAATTGAATCTCCACAAGATGATCCATGCGATACCTTGAGAAACAACATGAGTACCAGCACAAAGGTCATTTGTGGCATGCGCGTGTATTTCCATGAAATTTGTTGAAATACTACACAACAAGATGACATCGACATGCTGACAAAGTCAAGCCGTTGCGCCATTTTCCAACATCACACTGACATTGTGACCATATATTGCAAAAAGAACTAATGTTTTATTGTGGTGCCAGATATAAAACTGCAACAACAACAAACAAACAAAAAATTTAATGTTTCTGTCAGTGATAATTTATAATAATAAAATATTAATAACATTAATCAAAATATGAGAAAGTAATGTATAGACTTACAATTACAGTGAGACAATTTACTTCAAAATGTAGTGGTTCATTTAGGTTAATATTTATGCAACAAGAACAGGATATCATCACTAGTGTGTATAAGGAGAATCTGTGTCCTCGTGATCTCTGATGGTAGAGAATAAGCTTGTTCCTCATCACTGCACATCCTAAGCTTGGATAAATGACAATCAGTGTCTATTTCAATTCTTTAAATGCCTGAAGAAGAATGTCTGAGAGATCTGTGGTATCACTCCAGAGTGGGATGGTGTTGCAGGTGCCAGTGTTCCTGGCACTTGATCTTGCTGAAATTGTAATTCAGTTACACATCTCTACTCTGTGATAGTCTCGGTATTGGGTAGCATCAGTGCTGATGCGAAGGAGGGTGGCATTAAACTTTGGTTCAACAACCAAAACTGAGTCATGTTATCTCTGGCCTACCTCAGGGGTCTCTGTTATCACCTGTTTTGTTTAATATATACATTGCCAGGGTAAAACAAATGCATAATGTGAAGACTGGCTAAACTCTTGGCTCACAAATGACATCATGACCCATGTCCATGTGTGGAACAAAGTAGAAATGGCTAGGCAGCTGAAAAAATGTGGATCAGATAACATTTTGGTACAATAAAATTAATGCACTCATAACTCCAAGCAAGGTTTCCATCATGTGGTGTTCGCTGAATGATAGAAGGACAACCTCCCTTGTATCCACTACAAATGTGTAGACACTGAGAAGGGTCACACTATTACATAAATTAATCATCCCTTGCACTCGGAATTGAGTGCAACCAAAGGCAGGTTGCCTTATGTGTGAAAATCTTGGATTGCTGTTATAGGAGGATATGTGATATGGATGATATTAAGGCAAACAACAACCAGATAGGGTAACAACTGATAAAAAAAAAGTGAGGCCAACCAAAGAAATCTTTCAACTCGCCAGGGAGTGTTGCAACTGGGCCTACAGAGACACTGCAAACATGATAACAGAACAGTCATCCTTCAGGACCTCATCTGCACGAACAGTTCTATGTCTCATGACCACCATGCTGGTTGGGATTTGTGATATACCACCAGCATAGCAGTGGAGATGGCTAAGAAATCTGCTAATCATAGAATCATGATGTCCAGCATGAAGATGAATATATATATATATATATATATATATATATATATATATATATATATATTTCCTGTGTGTTACCGGGGCCTCATTATGAGGGATGCAAAGAATAGTGACACTGTGACCTTCCAGGCATGTCGTAAGAGGCGACTAAGGAGTTTGATCGATGGCTTGACAAGCTGTCATTGTAAAATGTATTGTTATGGAAACAGCGCCATATATTTTAGAGCAGTGATCTCTGCAATATGTGCCACTTTGGCACGCAAGGTATCTGTTTTTGAGATTGTGGTTCTGCTCTATGTGCCATCTTCGGCTCGAAAGGACTATATATATATATATATATGGGGGGGTGGGGATTTGGTGTAATGCATTTATGATTATGTGAAATACCATAATACCTTTTGTCTGAAGTACCACCATGTACGTTTTATATATACAAAAAACATTTTATGCAACAAATCTATGTCAATAGAAGTGAGAAAAAGAGTTCATCTGTGCTATATAGAGCCAATTCTAACCTATGGAAGTGAATCATGGTAGGCAAACAAATTAAAAGATGATTAGAGGTCACAGAGATTGGGCTTCTCATAAGATTGGTGAAAGTTCCCTGGACTGCTAAAAAAAACCAATGAGGACATTCTCAAAGAGGCCAACACAAAAAGGGAGTTCCTAAAAAACCATAAGAAAGAAACAATCAACATTTTTCGGACACATCATGAGAAGAGGAAAGTTGGAATACTTGGTTACAACTGGCAAAATACAGGGAAAGAGAGATCGCGGATGACAAGGTGAGAAGATATTATATAGTTTAGCTTCATGGCTTGGAAAACGGTCAACAACAGAATTGATACGATGTGCTGCGAATAGAAGATTGTGGAAGGACATGATCGCCTACGCCAACCAGTATGGCACATGATGATAATGACTACCTAGTAATTAGATGGGGGAGAGGGAAAATTGAAACAAAAATAGAAAAAATGGTATGGTAAAAGCTTTACGTGATTAGTAGACGAAACAGATTTGAACGACGTTTCGGATCAATAGGCCTTCAGCAGGAACAAACAAACAACACGCACACACAGATATGTAAGTAAATAAAACTAATCCTACATAGCTAACTAGTAACGAAACATCCAAAACAAAATAATCGAAATTAGTTAAAGAAAAGAAAAATGACTTCTCTGTGTCGTGGACGGTGGTCAGAATTGGAAAAGGCGAGTCACACGGGTGTAGCTGTAATTATACCCTCTGGTCAGGTGAAGGGTTATAAAAATACACGAGCGGGGAACGCTATCTAGGTTACCTCGACTGCAAAGACACTGACAATGTCTAAAAGTATCTAAGGGCCCGTAAATACGGGTATTCACACACACACACAGATGCGTGTATACATATATACACGTACAAACAGACATGCACCTACATATACATATCAACATACACATACATATATATATGCATATATACATGCACACACAAACATGCATATATATATATATAGCCAGAAGAGTACATCGGAGTCAGTGTGCAAACACAAAGGAGAAAGCATAGAACAGTAGAATAACAGGTACTCAAAAGGCTGAGAGTGGGGTACAATAAAAATATATGAGGGGTAAGTAGCACAGAAAAAAGGGGTATAGGAGAACACTGAAGTGTCTCAATGGGGACTAGTGGAGGTGAACTATGAATAGCATGGCATAGTAGATACAGGGTGTTTTTAAAGTCGCAGTGCAGTGAATATTTCTAATATTCAGTAAATGACGTAATCATCATCTACGTACCACAATTTTGTAAACCACATTTATGAACAAACCGCTGCTTCCTTTAAGGTTTTATTTACGTAAAGGACGGGCACTATGCTACTTTCACTGTCTCATTGCTTGAAGGAAATGGTGTTGACGATTGAAAATAGGGTATTTCTGGTTGAGCATGTCTTTCGTAATGGCGGTAAATATACGGATGAGGTCATTAGACAATTCGTGAGGAAATTTCCAGACTCACAAGTCCCTCACCGAAATTCTGTTACAAAATTGATCAAAAAGTTTCGTGAAACCGGTAGTGTGGTAGATGCATACCGATCTGGAAGACCTTCAATTTCACAAGACCAAATTATGGAACTCCAAGACAGAATTACAATGAGTCCAAATGCATCTTTAAACCACTTGTCTCAACAGGTGCAAATATCTAAGAGTTCTGTTCACAAGGTTTTAAGAAGTGAACTACACTATCGTCCATACAAATTAACTGAAGTGTCTCAACTCCAAGAAAGAGATTATGAATCCCGTTTAAACTACTGCATGTGGTTTCAGAATTTTATTTATGAGCATGGCGCTGCCATCCTTGACGTCACTTTTTTCACTGATGAGGCCTGGTTTCATTTATCCAGTTATGTGAACAGTCAGAACAATCGGCTGTGGAGCAGTGAAAACCCCCATGAATTTCATCAAGTGCCGCTTTACGATCAAAAAGTCGGAGTGTGGTGCGCTATAAGTCGTATGCGGATAATAGGACCTATATTTTTTAATGAAACAATAAATGCAGAACGTTACCGTACTTTAATTCTGGAACCGTTCATAGCACACCTTACAGAACGGGAAATTATGGAATCCTGGTTTCAGCAGGATGGGGCAACAGCACACACAGCCACAACAACACTCAATTATTTAGAAAGCATATTTGCAAATCGCATTATTTCACGTGGAATCTGGCCTGCTCGTTCACCAGATCTAACACCCCCAGATTATTATCTGTGGGGGGCATTGAAGAGGAAAGTTTATGAAAATAATCTGCAGACAATTAATGACCTAAAGACTGAAATAGTAGACAAGATTAAACAAATATCACCAGACATTATTCTGAAGGTTTTCGCAAATATGGAAAGACGAATCACGACATGTCTTGAGGCCCGTGGTGGACATTTTCAACATATGCTTTAGGCACAACTTTATTGTATTAATACCAACATTACCCATTATAAGCTCGCCGATAGCAGTCAAGTATATTTGAATAATACCATTTATTTTACAAATTGTGTGACGCATTAGTTAACCGCATTTCTGGTGACGTTTTTTCTTCCGAGAGTAGAAATTCACTGCACTGCGACTTTAAAAACACCCTGTAGATTAAAGAGCCCAAACATGGGCAGTAGAGAAGGCTATGCAAAAGGGAAGGAGTAACGAAAGGAAACTGTGTACGAGTGTGATATATTCATGCCTCATGGGGTCAGAAAGCCATACTGGACTATGAGGCGATTCTCCAAAGCAAATCGGCTGCGGTCACCAGAGTGACAAAGGACAATACCAGTGATACAGATGTTGTCTTTGCCCTTGTGATCTAGGGAGTTGAAATGGGAAGACACTGGAGTGCCAGTATTCTGTTGAACATCTCGTAAATGTTCACAAAATCTTTCCGCTAATCGTCTCCCAGACTCGCCAATGTAAGTCATGTGGCATCGTTAGCATATGATGGCATTAATGATGTTATGGGACACACCTGTGAAGCCATGCTTGATCTCGAACCGTCCATTAGGAAATAAGACCGAGTCAGTAGGGAGCTACCGCACAGTTTAATAGATTTTGAAGCTGAAACACCAGCAGCAGAATTAGATGTAAATTTAGATGACTTCACCTTGAGAGAAATAGAAACCCCCTTAAAGTATATGACCAATAACAAGGCTGCTGGAGAGGATAAGTTAACAGCTGAGATCCTCAAGGCAATTGATAGCCATAATTTAATACATCTCCAGAAAATGTTCAACATCATTTGAAAAGCAGAGAAGACGCCTCATAAATGGAAAAAAGGAATCATTGATAAGATTCCAAAAAAGGGCAATCTTAGAGATTGTAACAACTGGAGAGGCATGACACTTTTGTCAGTTGCCTCAAAGTTATTCTGCAAAATCATCCTAAATAGAATAAAGGATTCAATAGATACAGTAATGTGTGAAGAACAGGCTGGGTTTAGAAAAGGGAGAAGCTGCCTTGACCACATTTTCACTCTACGACTTATATTGGAGGAACACATTGAAAAGTAAAAACCTTTTGTACTTAACTTCATCGACTTCAAAAAAGCATTTGATAGTATTCATAGAGATTCTTTGTGGAAAATTCTGAAGCAATATGGCTTACCATCAAAAATCATAAATATTATCAAAGACATGTATGATGGTTACATATGTGCAGTTCGAACAGAGTGAATGTTTCCCAATAGAAACGGGTTAAACAAGGATGTATTTTATCACCCTTGTTATTTGGAATTGTTATGGACTTCATAATGAAGAAATGCTGCACTGGTAATAAAGGCATCGAATGGATACAAGGAGACCATTTGGAGGACCTCGACTTTGCTGATGACATAGTTCTCATCAGCAGCCAGATAAAAATGATGCAGGAAAACACAAATGAACTATCATCAATAGCCAGCAAATTTGGGCTTGAGATCAATCATGAAAAGACTAAAGTCATGAAAAGTTTAATTCTAACAGACGACAAAATATACATGAAAAACAAACCAGTAGAAGAGATCAATCACTTTATCTATCTTGGAAGTCACATTGATCCAGAAGGGGATACAAGCAAAGAAATTAGAATCAGAATAGCTAAAGCAGCAATGTCTTTCAGAAGCCTTGAAAAGTTTTGGAAATCAAAACTCATCAGCACAAACACAAAACTTTGACTATTCAAATCAAATGTACTATCAACCCTTACGTATGCGTGTGAAAGCTGGAAAACAACAAGAGATATAGAAACAAAGTTGAACGCATTCGAAAATAAATGTCTAAGGAAAATACTTGGTATAGCGTGGAATGAATTCAAAACAAACGAGGAAATTAGAGAAATCGCCAATCAACCACTAATATCTTCAGAAATAAAGAAAAGACGATGGTCATATGTTGGACATGTGATGAGAAGAGATAATAACCGAATAGCAAAGCAAGCCATATGGGAAACAACAGGTAAGAGAAAAAGAGGAAGACCCAGAGAGACACTGAGAAGAACATTGATCAGAGAGGCAAGAGCAGCAGGATTCGGCTCCCTCAATGAGATAGAGCTGCTTGCACAGAACAGAGACATATGGCGAGATTTGATAAAATATCTTTAAAAGAATTGAAAACTGCTAGAACAAAAATTCACATAAGAGAAGGAGTATCTTGGTCTACGCCCTATGGGCCGGCTATGGCTCGAAAGGTCAATAGATAGATAGTAGGGAGCACATAGGCACAGGTGATAAGTTCCGACTACAAGGGGCCGTACCGAAGTGTTGATGGTCGGAGCGAAGGAGATGGCTCCTAACCAGAATATCTCCCAAATTCCTGTCGCGCTTGAAGGCGATCATCGGGGGATCACTAAAAAGTAGACGGGTAGTGGGATCAGAGAGGAGAATGGAACGGTAGCAATTGAATATCTTCACAGCAGCTAAATTGTGAGGATGATAGGTGAGGGTGAGTATGGTTCTCTCAGAGGGGGGAGGCGGTTGGAAGGGGGGGGGGGGGGGGGGGAACCTAGGGGATATCACATCACCCTGCACTCATTATCTTTTGTGCATGAAAGGATGATACTTTACCTCCAGGACTTTACTCACTTTTGACCCTTATTATGTAGTCTTTGAACAGCACTGGAGATAATGGTGAACCCTGAGGAAGGCCAGAGTGAATTGTCCTTGGTTCAGGTCTACATACCACATTCAAATATCATCTTTCATTGGAAAAAAGGGCCACAGAAATCCAATTAAGGATGAACAAGCTGATTTTGAGTTCACAGAGAAGAGACAGGAAATCCAGAGATACTCTGTCATATACATCCTCTAAGTCAACTGCTGAAGCAAAGGTTTCAATGCCTGTATGGAAGCCTTAAAACACATCATGGGGCAAAGATCGTAGCATTTACCCTAGTCTATCTGTTCAGACGGGACGCTCTGAGAAGTAGATGGAAAAATATGCAGCCTTTCCAGCTGGTAGATTAGTTTCTAAGCAATTATTTTCTCTAACAATTGTGTGTTCACTGTGTTTTGCATGTTAATTATGAGATAGCCATCTACTTTTATATGGTCTTTGCCCAGCTTTAGCAAAGGTATCAAATAACTATGAACCCAGTTTTCTCTGACAGTAATGCTCACAATGCTCAATAAATAGATTTTGTTAGTTCCTCCAAACCCTCATCAGCCTACTTGCCAATGTCCTGATAACGAATGCCATCTGGACTCGGAGCACTGTTATTTACATGCTTTGATGTTGCTTTGGTCTCGTCTATTCTAACAATCATTTTCCTCCATTCTTCAGGCACATATGTTAGAGATAGCCACTCTGGCAATCCATCCACATCCTTTCGTCACTCTGCTCAAGATAGTGAGAGAATAGCACTCTATCTTCATTTTTGTTAGTTCTCTGCCAAGTAAGATCTGAGCTCTGGCAGTCACAAACACAATAATTTTTCATTCCGCCATTCATGCTCCTATGAAGCCGCCAGAATAACTTCAGTGATATACCCTTGTTTACACTCTCATAGAACTTTCTCATCTTTGACATCATCTTCTTCTTTCCTTCCTCATTTGTCTTTCAGGATCGAGGGAAGATATAATTTCCGGTCTTTTGCTCTTCTGTTCACCTCTACTGCTGTTATGTTTCCTAGTGTTTCCAATATTCTGCTGATCCATCTTTTTCATGATCAGCCTTTGGGTCTGGTGTTCTCGAATTGTTTATTGAAGGCTTATTGCGTTGTGTTTTGATCTTTCTACCTTGTCACAAGGATAAACCATTTTATCTGTTGTTTCTTTATATATTCTATGACAAGGGTTATTACTAGCTTTTTTCTCAGTTCTTCATTTCAGATCTTATCTCTCAGGCTGTTTTATGACATTCGTCTAACACATTTCATCTCAGTAGAGGTTATTTTTCTTATTGTTCATGAATCAAGGGTCCAAGACTGACAAAGATAGAACAACGTTGGAATGAAGATTGTATTGTTGAGTGCCCATTTTGCCTCTAGAGTTATTTCCTTGTTGGACAATAGTGGTGATAGCTACCCAATGATTTATTAAGCTTTGTTGCATCTTGAGTCTATTTCAGCTGTTTGTGAATTGTCATTTGTCGCTAGACTTCCTAGGTATTTAAATTCCTCCACTTGTTTTAGTTGTCAGCCGTCTATAGTTATGTTGATGTTCTCTTTCTCTTTTTCGATATTCATGACTTCTGTTTTGTTGATGTTGATTTTCATGTTGTATTTTGTGCCTGTGCTGTTGAGTCTATTTAAGTGTTCTCGTAGGTCTTCTATTTGTTCATGTATTAGTGATCGTCTACAAATAAAAGCTCGTTGATCTCTTCAGTTTCTGATGGGTTGACTAACTTGTATATATAATCCATGTACATAATAAACAGAAGGGGGGATAGTACGTACTCCTGTCTTACACCTGATCTAACTTCAAAGTGGTCTGTGCAGCCTGCTACTGATGTGCAGCATGCCATACCTGAAGGACTGTATTCTTGGCATGTGATTCCTGGATCTACTTTTGTTCACCAGTATGCTACAAGGGTGATGATCACTCTCATGATGTCCAGGGTCACTCCATTTGCATACTCTATTAAGTGAAGGAGATAACAAGAACCAGGTGAATGTTGCTTTCCTCACTCCCAGGTTGATTTGCCAAATTGGCACAACCTAAATTGACGCAGACCAAATCCATATCTTCAATTTTATATTCAAGCTCCTCGCCTTGTTTGTTCGAGGACATGTTACCCTAGGATTTACCTTTTGCACTGAATTCACCACAGAGAATGACATTATTCTCTTCAGAGGTAAATTCACCCAAACAGAGCCATCTCTGTATTGCATGCGCAGACATTGACCAATACAAAAAGTTTCTCTAAATGGATCCTAATGGCACGGAGCTGTGTTTCATCGCGATCCCAGTGAGACATGTCCAACTCAGACACACCAATGCCATTTCATAATAGGAAGGCTAAACCCAAATTTTATCTGTTATAAAAACATAATATATAGCCGGTCATCCATAGTGCAACATGGTGCAAACGCATTTTTTAGAGGCAAACCATGTCAGCACTGTATACCAGACATTCAAATCCACGCTGTCTGGCATTTGTACAGTTCCAATATATAATCCAAAGATTATTTAGGTTGAGATGCATGTACTTCAATCTGAATCTCCTCACTCCAGTCCACCTACAACGCACTTACCACGAATCCCCCATAGATTAGTAAGATCACAGGAACACAAATAGCTCTGTTGCACCAGTAAAGATCTTAAAGTTTGGACTTCAGGAAAAACCATCACATGTTCAAACTGGAAAAATCGATCAGTCAAATGAAAAATATTGGCGGTCAAAGATAAAACCAGCCAGGCAGCCATTTTTAACCAAAGTGATTTTACCTTAAAGACTTATGTTTAACTTCAAATTATTTAGTGTAACTCAGCTATTGCTGAGGTGTTTAAATGATTTACATGACAGTCTAGTTGTGAATTAATATGCTGCTATATGTTTTGTGAACATCTTTTTTCACAAAAATGGCGCCTAGCGGGAATGTCCATCTCGAATGTACAAAGTCTGTGACAGCAGATGGGTGAAAGAATCAGAAATGATCAACGGCCCAGAAAGTGAAAACAGCAAAATGTGTGGTACACATAAGGCATATTCGCAAAAGATGAATGCGGCTGACCACCATGAAAGAGATTGGAGCCTCATTACGTGCTATTCCAAAGAAAGCCATGGAGAGAAATTCTAAACTATGTCATAAGATCTAAAAATAAGTACATAGAATGTTAGGACTCTTTACCAAGAAGGAAAATTAGAAAATCTTATTCTAGAAGCAGAACGACTAAACATTGGTATTTTAGGCATATCAGAGACCAGATGGAAGGACTGTGGTTACATGGAGGGTGAAAAATATACATTCATATATTCAGGAAACACAACAGAACATCAAAAGAGGGGTAGGAATACTAATAAAAAGAGAGCTACAAAAATATATAAATACCCACTGGACATACAATGATAGGATTATACTACTCGAAAGCAAAACTATATATTTTCGAATGCGTTCAACTTTGTTTCTATGTCTCTTGTTGTTTTCCAGCTCTCACATGCATATGTAAAGGTTGATAGTTGTTTGATTTGAATAGTCTAAGTTTTGTGTTTGTGCTGATGAGTTTTGATTTCCACAACTTTTCAAGGCTTCTGAAAGACATTGCTGCTTTAGCTATTCTGATTCTAATTTCTTTACTTGTGTCCCCTTCCCGATCAATGTGACTTCCAAGGAAGATAAAGTGATCGATCTCTTCAACTGGTTTGTTTTTCATGTATATTCTGTCACCTGTTGGAATTAGGCTTTTCATGACTTTAGTCTTTTCATGATTGTTCTCAAGCTCAATTTTGCTGGCTATTTATGATAGTTCATTTGTGTTTTCCTGCATCACTTTTATCTGACTGCTGATGACATAAACTGTATATATATAATAATATATACTGACAAAACTATTCGACATAGCAATAATACAGACAAACTCACCTACTCAAGACTATACAGATGAACAAATAGAGACATACTATGAAGATCTAAATAAAGTTATAAAGCAAGTGAAATCTTCGGATATATTGATTGTAACGGGCAATATGAATGCTAAAGTAGGAAAAGATAGATTATAAGACCTTTATAGGAAATCATGGTATAGGAAAAAGAAATGAAACAGGCGAAAGATTAATATAATTCTGTGAAGAAAACAGGCTGATAATATGTAACACCTACTTTGAGCAAGAGAAAAGAAAATTATACACATGGAAAAGCCCTGGAGATAAGAAGAATTAAGTAGACTACATAATGATACAAGATAGGTTATGTAACAACATAAAGAAAGCCAAAACCTATCCAGGAGCAGATATTAACTCAGATCACAATCCTGTAATTATTAAAATGAAAATCAAGCTAAAGAGAAACAGGCAAAAGACTAATTCATCAACAATACCACTGGACATAACAGCTTTAAATCAAGAAGATGTTTAAAGATACTTATACAATACAAGTGAAAAACTCATATCAGAAGCTGCTAGAAGAAGGGTCTGAGCAGTACAAAAGAGAAAATCCTGATGAAAAAGTTACAACCAAATGGCAATGCATAATGAAAAGCATACAAGAAACTTGCAACACCTTATACAAAAAGGAAAAAAATCACACACACAAAAATTGGATAACTAACACCATCTTAGAAAAAATGGAAGAAAGAAGACAAGCGAGAACACTGCCCAATACAAGAAAATAGATAAAGAAATACGCAAAATGTGCAAAAAGGCAAAAGAAGACTGGCTCAGCTAAAGATGTCTAAAAATCGAAACTATGGAAAGTAATCAAGATTTAAGAGGGATGCACAAAGAAATAAAGAGAATGATTAATAAAAATAAAAAACGCCAAAGAAAACAGATGCATTGCAGACAAAAGAGGAAAAATGCTAACAGACAATACAGATATAATAGATATATGGCAGAACTATTTCAAAGAGACAAAAAAACCAATTATAAAACGTACATCAGGCAATAAAATCTTAAAATTGTAAGTGGGAAAAGCTTTACAAACAATGAAAAAAGAAAAGCTGAGAACCTGACAACATACAGACAGAGATGATACAGGAACTAGAAGATTTTGCCATTGAAGTGATTACAGACATATGCAACGACATATACCATATGAACTAAAAACATCAATGTTCATTCATCATCATCATCATTGAGTGCCGTCTCCGCATCGAAGGTTGGCTACCATGGTGCGTCATTCTACTGTCTCTTGCTTTTGATGGTGCAGATTGTCTTGTCCATCTTTTGATGTTACTCGTCCATGTTAGTCTTGGTCTGCCTCTGCCTCTTTTACCTTGTATTTTCCCTTCCAATATTACTTTTATTAGACTGTTGTGTCTTTTAACATGCCCCAAAAATGTAATTTGTCTTGTTCTAATTGTGTTTAGTAGTTCTCTTTTCATTTTAGTTGTTTTAAAACTTCATCGTTTGTTTTCTTTTCTTTCCATCTAATTCTACCTATTCTTCTATAGATCAACATTTCAAAGGCTTCAATTTTCTGTTCTATTTTCTGGTCTAATGTCCATGTTTCTGCACCATATAGGAATATTGAGAAGCTGTAACATTTTGCTATTCTTAGTTTTAGCCCAGGTGTTATTTGTTTTGATGTTAGTATTAGTAACGAATTAGTAACGTTCATTGCATTGCCTAAAAATGATGGTGCAGTTGAATGCAGTGACTTTAGAACAATAAGTCTAATGAGCCATGTAACAAAAAATCTTGCTAAAGGTTATACAAAGGATTCATAATAAAATCAATATTGAATTAGAAGAGAAGCAATAAGGAAAATCAGTGGGACAAAAGAAGCCATATTTTGCATGAGAACATTATTTGAAAAGTACACTGAAGTAAACAAACCAATATATGCAACATTTTGAGAGAATACACCATAAACAACTTATGGAATGCATAAAAGATATACATCTAGATGACACAGACATATGACTGAAATGTAATTTATACTAGGAGCAAACAGTAATAATAAAATAAAACCTACACCTATTGATATAAATAGAGGAGTAAGACAGAGATGCATCTAATCACCAAGTTTGTTCAATCAATCATCATCATCATCATCATGTACCATACCAGATGGCATAGGCGATCATGTCTCTCCATAATCTTCTATCTACAGTACATCGTATCAGTTCTGTTGTTGACTGTTTTCCATGCCATGACACCAAGCTATCCAGTATTTTCTTTTTGTCATCCACGATCTCTCTTTCCCTGTATTTTGCCAGTTGTAACCAAGTATTCCAACTTTCCTCTTCTCATGATGTGCCCGAAAAATGTTGATTGTTTCTTTCTGATGTTCTTTAGGAGTTCCCTTTTTGTGTTAGCCTCTTTGAGAATTTCTTCATTGGTCTTTTTAGCTGTCCAAGGAACTTTCAACATTCTTCTGAGAAATCCCATCTCTGTGGCTTCTAATCGTCTTTTCATTTGTTTGTCTACTGTCCATGATTCACTTCCATAGGTCAGAATTGGTTCTATATAGCACCGATGAACTCTCTCACTTCTATTGACATAGATTTGTTGCATAAGATATTTTTCATTTTCTGAAATGCTATTTTGGCCTGAGCTATTCTGCTTTTTATTTCTGTGATGCATCTTCCATCTGATGTTATTATTGTGCTCAAGTATTTGATGTGCTGCACTTGTTTCAGATTTGTCCTGTTTATTTTTATGCTGCATGATGGTGATGATTGTTTATTTGATATGACAATTACTTCTGTTTTCTTACTATTCAGACTGAGACCTTTTTTATTGCTTTCTTTTACTATTATGTCTATCATTTCTTGTAGCTCATTCTCTGTTTCTGCTATTAAGACTGTCATCCACATATCGCAAATTATTTATGTTGTGACCTTTGACTTCAACAATTCCTTTTTTGTCTACTATTGATCTCATAATATGTTTGCTGTAAAGTGAAAACAAATCCGGCGACAGAACACAGCCTTATCTGACTCCTTGTTTTATATATTGGAATTGTCCTGTTTGGTTGCTAATTTGTATAGCTGCTGTTTGTTGCCAGTACATGTTTTTTATGATTCGCAGATATTTGTCATTAATGTTTAATTTCTCCAGCATATTTATTATTTCCACATGCTTAACTTTGTCAAATGCTTTTGTGTAGTCTATAAAGCACATATATAGATCTTTCTTTACCTCTATAGATCTTTCTATAAATGTTCTTAAGATGTATATTGTTCAATCAATACACTGCAAATCTTTAAAAATATCACAGAGATGACAGACCTAAACATTAATGGAAAGATAATCAATAACCTAAGATATGCTATATCTCTAATATATGCTATGCCAATAGTAGTGATAGCTGTCCAATATTGACAATCTTTGATGCATATGGGTATATCTCTGCAGTTTGTGAATTGTCGTTTGTCACCAAACTTCCTAGGTATTTGAATTCCTTTACTTGTTTTAGTTGTCTGCTTTCTATAGTTATATTGATGTTCTGTTTCTTCTTTGTGACATTCATGACTTCTGTTTTGTTGATGTTGATTTTCATGTTGTATTTTGTGCCTGTGCTGTTGAGTCTGTTTAAGTGTTCTCGTAGGTCTTCTATTTGTTCATGTATTAGTGATCATCTGCAAATAAAAGCTTGTTGATCTCCTCTGTCTCTGATGGGTTGGTTAACTTGCACATTAAGTCCATGCTGTCTTGAAGTCCCTGCTCATATTTTGTCTGAATTCTGTCCGATTCTTTTGCTTAGCTTCTTTGATCAAAATTGTAACTCTTTTTCGAACTAAGGTATATTTTTCTTGGTTCTTATTCTTCCTCCAATTTTTAAACAGTTTCTTCTTTTCTTTAATTGCTTCTCTGATTGCCTCATTCTACCACGGAGTGCTCTTTTTCCTTTCTTTAAACATTTTATGCTCAGAGAAAATACTGAATGTGGAGATAACAAATATAAAGTAGCAACCATCAGCATGTGCAAAATTAAGAACAAAGAAGCAAAAATATAGAAGAAATGACAGAGGAAAATTAAAATACTAAGATTAGTGGAGACCAGAGTAAAAGAACATGTAAAGAAAATATATGTGAACTAGACGATGACATTCTAATGAGCCGACATCACAGAAAGAGCAAAACAAAGAGTTGGGGGTTATCACTGACCCAGAACATGCAAAGAATATTCTTGAAATAAAATACTACTAAGAAAAAATAATCACAGACTACTAGATGATGACCGAAAAATAACTTACATACAAATCTATGCACAATAAAACAACAATGAAAAAGACTTTAATAAAGACAGAAAAAATGAAGAATTCTATGAGACACTAAATGAAATTGTCAACAAGACTGATAAAAGCAATGACAAGAGATAAGACAAAAATAATGGAGCTGGATAACACACAATGTGGAAGCCAACTGTGAGTATTACATGACAACCCCTTTTTTTTTAAATCTCCAGGAGAGGAGACAAGGAGGAAGACTATGTGGAAGAAGGGGGTTATGGGAGGGCACTAACTCGCTAATTATTTTTTTTCCCTCAAAAGGAAGAGTAGGCCAAATAAAGGTTGGGTAACTCCTATTATAGAAAATTGTATTAAATTTGGCTACAATTACTTGCATACACAAAAACTTAAAAACTCAGACACAAAAATACTGTTAAACATTTTCATGGTGAGAGTGATGACCAATAAACAAAAGGAATTACAAACAAAATCTGTTTCTGGCTATCACACCTTATGTGTGATATTGACATACTTAGAGCATCTTTTCTTTAACAAAAATGTTTACAATTTTTTTTAAAATTTTACATCTGTAGATTGGTGTAGTGTCTAATTTACAGCATTACTAGCTGAACATAACATTACTGGCTAAACATAACATTTCAATAATAATATTTATTAATTGTAGTTTACAAATAAACTAAACAAGACAAGCATTTTATTAACAGTACATGAGTTATGGCTGACTAAGTGACTATCTAGTGTATGTGTAAAATTATGGTTATTAGATCAATAATTATATTTTATATGTTAAAACCCTTAACATAACACTGTTCTCACATTGCACTTTATCAAAACATTCTTACTTACTGTTCATAATAATAATTGTGTTTTTAAAAAATGTTAAAAAAACATCAGTCTCATGTAAGATGATCATTTTCAGGCTATTTACCTTATGAAAATAATATAATATATAAACTACTACTATACTCAGTCTAACCATGATGATGTTTGAATTCAGAATTATTAGGCTTGTCATTCTTTTTACTTTTTCTAAAATCTTTAGTTTATATTAATTAATCCAATTTAGATTACTTCTATGTGGAAAAAGATTTTGCACAAACTGGTCAAAATTTGAACAGGTTCTTGGGACAAACTGTCCAGTAATCTTGATTTTATATCCAGCTTTTTTTACATTAATTCAGACTCACAGACTGAGACTTTTACTATAGCAGAATAATAGTATAATGTAATTATAATATGTTGATAAACTATATCTCATGGTTATATTAGGTAGAATCATACCTGTAACATCAAATATACTTACAATATTATAATTACTAATTATATATATATATATATATATATCCTAGATTATGATACCGCAGCAAAAATTACTATCACTTTTTTTTTATTTGCCATGGGAAAATATCACTCCCCTCTCTATCATCATCATCGTGAGCCATACCAGTTAGTGTAGGCGATCATGTCCTTCCACAGTGCCGCGTATTAATTCTGTTGTTGACTGTTTTCCATGCCATAACACCAAGTTATCTAGTATCTTCTCTCTTTGTCACCCACGATCTCTCTTTCCCTGAATATTGCCAACTTTCCTCTTCTCATAATGTACCTTATGTTGATTATTTCTTTCTGATGTTTTTTAGGAACTCTCTTTCTGTGTTGGCTTCTTTTAGAATGTCCTCATTGGTCTTTTTAGCTGTCCAGGGAACTTTCAACATTCTTCTGAGAAATCCCATCTCTGTAGCTTCTAAATGACTTTTCATTTGTTTGTCTACTGTCCATGATTCGCTTCCATAGGTCAGAATTGGCTCTATATAGCACCGATGAAACTTCTTTCTCACTTCTGTTGATATAGGCTTGCTGCATAAAACTTTTATTTTCTGAAATGCTATTTTTGCATGAGCTATTCTGCTTTTTATATCTGTGGGGAAGATATGTTTCTTGTTTCTTCAATATGACCATTACTTCTTTTTTCTTACTATTTAGATTTAGACCTTTCTTGTTGCTTTCTTTTACCATTATATCTATCATTTCTTGTAGTTCATTCTCTGTCTCTGATATTAAAACTGTCAGGAGCAGGTTGTGAGACCTATTAAGTGTTGTGCGAGCAAATTGTTTATGTTGTGACTGTTGACTTTAATTCCTTTTTTTGTTTATTATTGATCTCATAATATTTTTGCTGTAAAGTGAAAACAAATCCAGCGACATATGATTATCAGATCTTTGCCATCAATGTTTCATTTCTCCAGCATATTGGTTATTTCCAAATGCCTTTGTGTAGTCTATACTATAAAGCACATATATAGTTATGGTTAGTAGAAGGCCCTGGTAACGAATTAAAATCCATAATTTCTCAACCGACCGTGCCAGTGGAATCATCTGAGTTAAAACTCATCTTACTGAAGGATCAAAACAAAGAAAGGCAACTGCAGTCCCCATTATAGCAGTCTCAGCACACATCAAAAGACATAAGGCGAAACCGCACCGAAGGTGAATGTGGTTACCTGTCCTTCTTCACACAATATCATTGGATTATCGAAAAACGATCCGAGTGAAACACACAGCTCACGCTGTGCACAGAGCACTAAACTCAGTAGCTCTAGCAGCAAGCCAGACTTGGAACATGTGGAAACCGCAACAAGGAACACTATTCAGACACAGCCATAGCAGTTCCTGCAACCTATCTGCCATATTGACCGGAAGTCATATATAGATTGTTCTTTACCTAATGTATATTGCCCTTTCCTTCCCTATGGGAGCCGTGACAGCTCAGTGGTTAGTGAACTGGACTACAAAGGACAAGAGGTAGGGTTCGATCCTGATATATGATTTCCAGGTTCACCCAGCCTTAAATGGGTACCAAATTTTTTTCTGGGAAAATGAAGTGGTACAGGCATAATATAAACCACATTACCAAAAAAATCATGTGCTGAAGGTCTGTAAAAATTATGGTCACTAACACCATATTCCCGATACGCCACTTGGCGTGATGGGGGCTCTTTACTTTTACTTTTTTTTTCCTTCCTATACCTTCCTAATTATCACTAACAGAGTATTTGATTTTTTTTGTTTCATGAATTTTTTTAATCAATTGCATAGTAAAAATTCCAAAAAAATTAGGAAGATACTGAGCAATCCATTATTGACAATAGAAACAAGAAAAGGAGTTCTTAAGAGTGAGAAGGAGGAAGAGGGGGATCATCTGGTTATGTTTGTGGCTAAAAATCTACTGTAAAGTGGGAAAAGTTTACCACATCAGATTCCCATGTCTCATCTTATGTAAACACAGTGTAGCAAAAGTTCAAAGAAAATTTGATTTCCCAAAATTGAAATGTTACTTTCAAGTAATTTTTACTATCTATCATAAACAAGTTAGTCACAGATTGATGTTATTAAGGGTTAAAAAATTATTTATTTATATTGCATTATAAATATAAATTTTAATTATGTTTATTTTATAGTAAACATAAGTAGAAAAGTACAGGGAGTCTGCATATCTAATGATACATACTGTTGAGTGTGAGTAGTATACATACAAGTATAATCATAATGAAATGATGAAGTGTTCAGTATCACATTTCATATGCAGTCATTGAGACAATAAATAATAAGTATGTTGTATGTTATACTACTGGCACGAGCAATTATGTTTGCAGTGTGAGTGATACAGGGGCTTCGACTAACTATAACCAATTACGTTATGTTTAATAACAAACAAAAATATATTAAGTTAAATTGTAAAAAAAAAAGTTAAATAAAATATAATTACCTTTTTTTTTTTTTATTTTTACTTTTAAGTAAGCAAACTAATAATTTTATTTTATTATTCATTATGAATTTATTAATTAACAATAGCAAAATATTATCTGAAGAAACGTAATTTACTGAATACGTTCTGTTAAAATTTACCGAACTACCATATTTAATTTATATATTAACTCTTTCAGGTCCAGCGCCGAGTCCTCGGCGTGATCCGTTTGGACAACACCGATATGTCGGATATTTTGGATATAGCTGAATATTTGTTTCGTTTTCATCTAATTTCGTTTTTGTTTCAACCAATACTTGATTTCCAGTCGTGAGAGTTATTTTCCTTGATCTTCCCGTGGTTTGACAACGTGGTTAGACGTTTGGATTGAACAATTATTCATTTATATTCATTGTTTATTTTTCTGAAATTTCTATCACAAAATGGCCACGCCCACTGCTGGTAGTTCTTGCAGTACATCTCGCCCAAAACGATATAGTACAGAACAAGCGAGATCTATGTTCGAAACACTGTTATTTAGTGAATCAGAAATGGACTATTCAGATTCAGACGAGAGTTTTAGTTTTTGTGGTGATAAAGATAGTCATGATAATCGTAGTGGTAAGTCGAGTGGTAAGAAACCAAGACTCTCTAAACTCTTGTTTATGTTTAGCTGGTCGATGCCTCCAATCCAGCACTATCAGTGACTCCGAGGAATTTAGTGGCAGTGATTCTGACGATGAAACTGATACTATTCTGTCTGAATCTGTCAGCCAAAGCTGACAGGACAGATGTGGCTAGGAAGCCTGCTGATGGGTGGCATGAAGCCAGAGATGGAGATACCATAGGAAAATCTAGCTTCCAAAATATAAATTCTGGATGTAAGTTAGATCTTCCAGAAAATGCTTCACCTTCCAAGTATTTTCTGAGCCTGTTGACTGACACAATTGTTGACAGTCTGATTCAAAATATTAACAATTATGCTCAGCAAAAAATGGAATTGAGTACTCCTGTACACAGGTATTCAAGTTTTGCTAAATGGACACCGCTGGACCGTAATACTTTTGTTCAGTTTCTGGCAGTCCTGATTGCCATGGGAATGAATGCAAAAAATTCTATAAAGGATTACTGGTCCATTCAATCATTTAAAAGTAGCCCTTGGTTTAGGTGCATGTTTAGTCGGACAAAATTTTTACTCATTTATCAATCTATGCTTCATGCGGCTGGTCCTGATGCGGCTGGAAAATGTAAAATTGAGCCGTTTATCAATTCATTGATCGAAAAATTTCAAGAAGCGTTTTATCCGTTTGAAAATATCAGCATCGATGAGATGGTTATAGGCTACAAGGGAAGATTTCAGTACAAGCAGTACAATGCCAGTAAGCGAAAAAAATATCATATCAAATCATACGGACTTTGCGACTCAATCACCGGATACGTTTTCAACCTCCTGGTATATTTTGGTACGGACACAGCTTACAGGTCTGAAACAGACCCACATTCATCACATGCTGTCAAAGTTTTCGACAAGTTACTGGAAGGCATCACAGATCATCATCATGTGTTTGCTGACCGGTATTATACTTTCCTGCCACTTGTTCAATTTCTGCGGCAGAAAAATCACAACTACACTGGAACGCTAAATTCCAACAGACGCGGATTTCCAGCAGAAGTCAAAAATAAAAAAATATCAGTGAATGAGGCAAAGTGGATCATCAATTATGAGGAGCAAGTTATGTGTGTCAGCTGGAGGGATAAAAAATCCAAAAAGCCCTGCCAATTGGTGACAACACATGGAAGTGTCACATATGAGGTCAGAAATGAAGGTAGGAGTCAATTCAGGAAGCCATCACCCATCCATAGCTACAACCACTCAATGAATGGATGTGACAGAGTAGACCAGATGATCTCATATTATGGGAACCACACAAGGAAGACAGTCAAATGGTGGAAGAAAATATTTATGTGGATAATTGAGATCACACAACTCAATGCTCATATTTTATATAACTTGAGCCACCCTAACACTGAAAAGCCTATGCCTTTTGCAGATTTCAAGGAGCTGCTTATTTATGATTTGTGTAGCATAGTAGGAGCAGAGACACCTATTCCAAACAACCTTCTTCAAGTTGATTTATCCAAGCCGGGGAAAAAATGGAACATGAAGCCGCAGAGATATCAGGGTGCCATCCATCTCATTGATTTTGATGGGAAAGACCTGCAGTGTGTTCATTGTTCGGAGCAGCGGAAAGTAAGAAAACGAAGCAGCTATTATTGTACAGGTTGTCCGGATAAGCCACATCTGTGCGCTAAAACATGCTTTAGGGAATATCACACACAATAAGTACATATGTGTCAATAAAAATAATAACTTGACTCGTAAATAATATTGTTGTGATGTAAAAAAATTTGAAAATTTTTTATTCTGGGATCATTTATAAAAATGTGCATAATTTTGTTATTTGTGGACATAAATTCATCAAACAAACTGTATTTCATTTATAAAAATGTGCATAATTGTGTTATTTGTGGACATAAATTCATCAAATAAACTGTATTTTCGAGGAATTTGGATTATGTTGTGTAATATTTCAAGACAAATGGATAGCAACACATATCTGGATGGAAATGGGTGAGTGAAATACAATATTTTAAATTTAAAATGATCTACCTTGAATTTTTTTTTTTTTTAATATAACTATTCCTTTAAATAATGACATATCAGAAATATATTGCTACTTTCATTTTCTGTATCCATTTCCCTTTCCAGTGATATATAACACATGCCACATTTATCTGAATTATTGTGTGAAGTAGTCAAATGAAAAAGGTATATGGTAAAATTTCTGGAAACAGGAAAAAAAAAGTCGAGTTTTCTGGTCCAAATCTGAAAATTTCTGTTTCCTGTTTTGGTCCTGAAAGAGTTAATATTATTATTATTATCATGTGTGTTACCGGGGCCTCATTATGATTATGAGGAAAGTAAAGAATAGAATACTGTGACTAAAGTGTGACCTTCCAGGCATGTCGTAAGAGGCGACTAAGGAGGTTGATCGATGGCTTGACTCAAACTGTCAGTGTCATTGTAAAAAGTATTGTTATGGAAACAGAGCCATAAGTTTTGGAAGCAGTGATCTCTGCAATATGTGCCATTTATTTGGCACGCAAGGTTTCTGTTTTTGAGATTGTGGTTCTGTCCTATCCTATGATGACTTCGGCTGGAAAGGACGATAGATAGATATTATATTATAGAATATGAGTATGATATAAATTATAGAGCGCTGTTGTCTGTAGCATTGTACTGAGAAAAAATAACCAAATATATTCATCAAGCCCCAGGCGAATTTTCCATTTTTATTTTTACATTTCGGTCCGATGATCAGAGACGTCACAGTCACACTCACTGTGTAGACTCAGAGTCAGTACTGAGTACAAGAAAGGGCAAATAGTTTATAATGAAAATTAGACAAATATTGAAATAAGTAGTGTACTCACTGTCTGATATATTATAAATAAATGAAATGTACACAGTACAGTGAAAGCACGACAGTAATAAGTGTGCCAACTTTAAATAACATACTACTCCATACATACTACATACCCCACTTTTATCTGATTAGAAGGGAGGGGAGGAGGGAGCCAACTGCCAACTCCCCGCATCAACGAAATGTGTCGTTTGATTGGTCCGCATATTATTCGAGCTAGGCAGAGCTATGAGTCTGTGACACGATCAAAAGTTTCGCATACACAAACAACAATCTGGCCCCCACCTCACCCTCTGTACCCTAAGCCTGGCCTAGTTAACCTTCCCTTGGCGACCACTAAAAGTTCAATCTTTGTTGCCAGGAGTAGCATGTTGGGGAAAGGATGGGGGACGTTTGTTTTGTGTGTGTTTGGGTTGTGTTGATGGTTGCGATCACTGCTTTTTGGTCTGTGAACTTTGATAAATGTTTGTCTTGGTTTATATGATGGCCGAATAGTACTTTCCAGTGGTTTTAGACTGGAGACAAATAATTTTAAAAAAGTAAAGTACCCCCGTCACGCCAAGTGGCGTATAGGGAAATATGGTGTTAGTGACCCTATATTTTACAGACCTTCAGCACTTGATTTTGGGGTAATGTGGTCGATATTACGCCCGTGCTGCTTTACTTTCCCAGAAAAATTCAGGTACCCATTTAAGGCTGGGTGAACCTAAAAGCCGTCGGTTGGGATCGAACCCTACCCCTGTCCTTTGTAGTCCAGTTCACTAACCACTGAGCTATCGCGGCTCCCGGAGACAAATAATAATAAATGAATATTATTATAGAGGGAAACTTCCGAGGCGATAATTAGCGAATCAATTCAGAGGAAGAGGTATGTTACAACACTCGGGAAAAAAAATGACAAATAATCAACACATTTTTAGTTAGCTGAGAAAGATACCTCTTCCTCTGAATGATTAGCTAATTATCGCCTCGGAAGTTTCCCTCTATAATAATATTCATTTATTATTTGTCTCCAGTCTAAACCACTGGAAACTACTATTCGTGCTGTTTCGTCCTAAATGTTTGTCTGCAACGCAAGTGTTCAGCCCTACCCTATCCGGGAGATACTTGTCTTAATAGGAAAAATACAGATACACAATTTTTTTTTTCTGAGCTGTGGTCGCAGCCTTATGCTATAGTCATGAGAGCACCTGTGTGAAAGACATTGTCCACGATAGCTAATTTTTTACTTAGCTGAGAGGCAGTGTTCCCTAGCGTTTGGCTTTTCGTAGCAAGGCGCTGTGCTACCGAGTACGGGTTTGATCTTGCTTCGGTCCATATATTGTTCTTTGTTTTTTTTTTCTGTTGTTGATTATTTGTCATTTTTTCCGAGTGCTGTAAAAAAAAAACCTTTTCCTCTAAATTGATTCGTTTGTGTCTGTTTTGCAGTGTCTCGAGCTGATTGGCCTCTTTTCTCTGTTGGTTCCTCTCAGTTGACTTGGCCCCCTACCACGTCAATATCTGCCAGAACACAGTTAAGTCTCCATCTATATAGAATAATGTCGCAATCCTTGTAGAAACGCATCAATAAACTGTCACAGAAGTGTGGCTAATAGGTTTACCTGTAACAGGGTGGTGCGTGTATTTCATAAAGTGTATTCATGTGTGCCATTCTCTACCTGGACTATGGTTGCCTTCCCTTCACTGTCCCTGTTTGTATTCACTATCTTCCACCTATCTGAAAGATTGCAAACACTGAACCTGTATTCTGGATGCTTCTGCTGAAACATGAATGTATCAAACCCAATCTAGACGTGAGTAGTAGGTGTGGCTGTTTATGAACTCCAAAAGTGCATGTGCATGCACCGAAAGACAATAGATTTGGCACCGATACTGCACGAAACTTGCAGCAAAAAAAAAAAAAAAAAAAAAATTTTGAATTCGCTATTTTTTCGAAATTGATTATTTTTTGGGGGGAAATTTTTTTTTGGTTCGTCAGTTTGTCGAAACGGTCTACTGTGTCTGAGAGATTAACGCAGGTAAATTCAAAAGATCGTGCGGTAATCGGCTTATCGTGCGGGTCCGGTGATCGCCTCTCGCGGTGTGGCGTGTCGGTGATCGACGCGTCGCTCGTGATGTGATATTTGTGAAAGAGTATTTTAAAAGAGTATATTTGTGAAAGTAAATATTCAGAATTATTTTTAAAAATATGTATTTGTGAAAGTAAAAAACTCAGAATTATTAAAAATAAAAAAAAAATTAAAAAAATAGTCTCCCATCAGGATTCGAACACGGGACTGCGTGACAGGCCAGGCACTTACCACACGGTCCACTTCGTCACTTTGTCGAACGGTCCACTGCGTCTGACAGGTAAATTGAAAAGATCGGGCCGTCAAACAGTCCGGCTCAGGATATTTCAGTTAACCAACTCAGATAAAACCCCGATTGAAAAGAAAACGGACTTATGTTAAACATAATAAAATATAATGATGAAAAATCAATATTTTTAAAACTTAAAATGAAGGGAAATTTAAAATTATAGGCGATCTCGTAACTGATTGGGTCGCGGATCTCGCACTACATTTTTTTTAGTGATCATGTACCACCCTCAACACCAGCATCAACCCTTCATGTCCTATCATCATCATCATGTGCCACCCTCAACACCATCATCAACCCTTCATGTCCTATCATCACCAACATACCACACAAACTATCAAACCGATTATTATTCGGAGGCGGTCGACATGTGAGGTGGAGGGGGGTATTAGGCGATAGGAGGCAACATGTAAAAAAATGCTGACAAGCAATGACGTTGAAGGGGTATTGTTAGGAAAAGGATTAGGTAAATACGACTAGCTCGCGGGCGGGAACCGGTTGGTCGGCCCAGGTGTGTTATTGTAGTATCGCTAACATCATGTGCTAGTATAGCGGTTCTTGGGGAAAGATTATTGGTCGTGTGTGTTATCGCTACCAACATCATCATGTGCCACCCTCAACAACAGCATCATCCCTTCATGGCCTATCATCATCATCATGTGCCACCCTCAACACCATCACCATCCCTTCATGTCCTATCATCATCAAGCCACACAAAGTATCAAACCGATTATTAGTGACACATCATCATGTGCCACCCTCAACACCATCATCATCTCTTCAGGTCCTATAACCAAGCCACACAAAGTATCAACCAGCGAAATTCTCTCTCTCTCTCTCTCTCTCTCTCTCTGTGTGTCTCTCTCACATTCATGGTAAACCAAAACAAAATAGGCTCATACTCAAAAAGTCGACCTCAAAACCATAAAAATCTACTCACATAGTCTTACTAGTTAGACACAACGAGCAGGAAGTTATATTCAAGGTCCAAAATGTCATCCCTTCATGGCCTATCATCATCATAATGTGCCACCCTCAACACTATCACCATCCCTTCATGTCCTATCATCATCATCATCATCATCACCAAGACACACAAAGTGACACATCATCATCATGTGCCACCCTCAACACCATCATCATCCCTTCATGTCCTATCATCATCATCCCTTCATGTCCTATCATCATCAATCCACACAAAGTATCAAATCGATTATTAGTGACACATCATCATGTGCCACCCTCAACACCATCATCATCCCTTCAGGTCCTATCATCAAGCCACACAAAGTATCAACCAGTGAAATTCTCTCTCTCTCTCTCTGTCTCTCTCACATTCATGGTAAACCAAAACAAAATAGGCTCATACTCAAAAAGTCGACCTCAAAACCATAAAAATCTACTCACATAGTCATACTAGTTAGACACAACGAGCAGGAAGTTATATTAAAGGTCCAAAATATTGGACCAAATCACTAAGATTTTACCACCATAACACACAAATTTAGGCTCATATTCAAAAAGTCGATCTTAAAACTCTACAAATCTACTCCAATACTCATACTAGTTAGACACAACGAACCGATCGTTATTTCTAAAGCCAAAAAAAGTTTGGCCAAATCGCAAATATTTTACTCACAGAACACAAAAATATAGGTTCATATTCAAAAAGTCGACCTAAAAATCCCAAAAGCTACTCACATAGTCGTAATAGTTAGACACAGCGAGTAGAAAGTTATATTCTAGGTCCAAAAAGTTTGGCCAAATCACTAACAATTTACCCACAGAACAAAATAAATATAGACTCATATTCAAAAAGTCGACTTCAAAACCATAAAAATCTACTCCCATACTCATACTAGTTAGACACAACGAACCGATCGTTATTTCTAAAGCCAAAAAAGTTTGGCCAATTCGCAAATATTTTACCACCATAACACACAAATTTAGGCTCATATTCAAAAAGTCGACATCAAAACCATAAAAATCTACTCACATAGTCATACTAGTTAGACACAACGAGCAGGAAGTTATATTCAAGGTCCAAAATGTTGGACCAAATCACTAAGATTTTACCACCATAACACACCCACGACCTCTCGAACCACGCACTTAACAAACTACAAACTTAATAAACCACAAACTCACGAACAACGAACTTAACAAACCACGAACTCACGAATCACAAACGTAACAAACCACGAACTCACGAAACACAAACTTAACTAACAACAAACTCACGAACCACGAACTTTAAAAACCACGTATTCACGAACACGAACTCACGAACCACATACTTAACAAACCACGAAATCGCGAACCACGACCATACGAACCATGGACTTAACGAACCATCAGCTCGCAAACAACGAACCACGACCATACGAAACCATGGACTTAACGAACCATCAGCTCGCAAACAACGAACCACGACCCCACGAACACAACCCCACGAACCACGAACTCGCAAACAACCAACCACGACCATACGAACCATGGACTTAACGAACCATAAGCTCGCAAACAACGAACCACGACCCCACGAACCACAACCCCACGAACCACGAACTCGCAAACAACGAACCACGACCCCACGAACCACGACCCCACGAACCATGGACTTAACGAACCATCAACTCACGAACCACGACCCCACGAACCATGGACTTAACGAACCATCAACTCACGAACCACGACCCCACGAACCATGGACTTAACGAACCATCAACTCACGAACCACGAACCACGACCCCATGAACCATGGACTTAACAAAGGCAGCGTCGAGGAGAGATATAATTTGCGGTCTCTTGCTCTTCTGTTCGCCTCTGCTGCTGGTATATTTCCTAGCGCTTCTAATTGTACATAGACCCATCCTTTTTCGTGGTCGACAGTTGGGTCTGGTGTTCTCACAACATTTTGCTGAAGGCTCGTTGTGTTTTTGATCTGTCTGCCCTGTCACCTAGCCAAACTATTTTATCTGTTGTTTCCTTATATATTCTATGATGGGGGCTATTCCTAGCTTTCTTCTCAGTTCTTCATTTCTGAGATTATCTCTCAGACTGTTTCCTGTCATTCGTCTAACACATTTCATCTCTGAGATCACAAAAATTTAGGCACATACTCAAAAAGTCACCTCAAAACCTTAAAATCTACTCCCACATTCATCTAAAGTTACACCAAAACCGCACCAGATGTGCAACGTGCAAAAACATGCACAAGTTTGACACGCGAACCAGTTTGGCACAATGCACCTTCGTAACGGGCGTAACAATCAGCCTTCGTAAGGGGCGTATCAATCATAAAAGTGTTTATCAAAGTAAATTTTTGGTATGGGGATGTCTATTGGTGCATTGTGCCAAACTGGTTCGCGTGTCAAACTTGTGCATGTTTTTGCACGTTGCAAATCTGGTGCGGTTTTGGTGTAACTTTTAGATGAATGTGGGAGTAGATTTTTATGGTTTTGAGGTCGACTTTTTGAGTATGTGCCTAAATTTGTGTGATCTCAGAGATGAAATGTGTTAGACGAATGACAGGAAACAGTCTGAGAGATAATCTCAGAAATGAAGAACTGAGAAGAAAGCTAGGAATAGCCCCCATCATAGAATATATAAGGAAACAACAGATAAAATAGTTTGGCTAGGTGACAGGGCAGACAGATCAAAAACACAACGAGCCTTCAGCAAAATGTTGTGAGAACACCAGACCCAACTGTCGACCACGAAAAAGGATGGGTCGATGTACAATTAGAAGCGCTAGGAAACATACCAGCAGCAGAGGCGAACAGAAGAGCAAGAGACCGCAAATTATATCTCTCCTCGACGCTGCCTTTGTTAAGTCCATGGTTCGTGGGGTCGTGGTTCGTGAGTTGATGGTTCGTTAAGTCCATGGTTCGTGGGGTCGTGGTTCGTGGTTCGTGAGTTGATGGTTCGTTAAGTCCATGGTTCGTGGGGTCGTGGTTCGTGGGGTCGTGGTTCGTTGTTTGCGAGTTCGTGGTTCGTGGGGTCGTGGTTCGTTGTTTGCGAGCTGATGGTTCGTTAAGTCCATGGTTCGTATGGTCGTGGTTCGTTGTTTGCGAGTTCGTGGTTCGTGGGGTTGTGGTTCGTGGGGTCGTGGTTCGTTGTTTGCGAGCTGATGGTTCGTTAAGTCCATGGTTCGTATGGTCGTGGTTCGCGAGTTCGTGGTTGTTAAGTATGTGGTTCGTGAGTTCGTGGTTCGTGAATACGTGGTTTTTAAAGTTCGTGGTTCGTGAGTTCGTTGATAGTTAAGTTTGTGTTTCGTGAGTTCGTGGTTTGTTACGTTTGTGGTTCGTGAGTTCGTGGTTTGTTAAGTTCGTTGTTCGTGAGTTTGTGGTTTATTAAGTTTGTAGTTTGTTAAGTGCGTGGTTCGAGAGGTCGTGGGTGTGTTATGGTGGTAAAATCTTAGTGATTTGGTCCAACATTTTGGACCTTGAATATAACTTCCTGCTCGTTGTGTCTAACTAGTATGACTATGTGAGTAGATTTTTATGGTTTTGAGGTCGACTTTTTGAATATGAGCCTATATTTTTGTGTTCTGTGGGTAAAATATTTGCGATTTGGCCAAACTTTTTTTGGCTTTAGAAATAACGATCGGCTCGTTGTGTCTAACTAGTATGAGTATGGGAGTAGATTTGTAGAGTTTTAAGATCGACTTTTTGAATATGAGCCTAAATTTGTGTGTTATGGTGGTAAAATCTTAGTGATTTGGTCCAACATTTTGGACCTTGAATATAACTTCCTGCTCGTTGCGTCTAACTAGTATGACTATGTGAGTAGATTTTTATGGTTTTGAGGTCGACTTTTTGAGTATGAACCTATTTTGTTTTGGTTTACCATGAATGTGAGAGAGACAGAGAGAGAGAGAGACTGAGAGAGAGAGAATTTCCCTGGTTGACACTTTGTGTGGCTTGATGATAGGACCTGAAGGGATGATGATGGTGTTGAGGGTGGCACATGATGATGTGTCACTAATAATCGGTTTGATACTTTGTGTGGCTTGATGATGATAGGACATGAAGGGATGATGATGGTGTTGAGGGTGGCACATGATGATGATGATGTGTCACTTTGTGTGTCTTGGTGATGATGATGATGATGATGATAGGGCATGAAGGGATGGTGATGGTGTTGAGGGTTGCACATTATGATGATGATAGGCCATGAAGGGATGATGCTGTTGTTGAGGGTGGCACATGATGATGTTGGTAGCGATAACACACACGACCAATAATCTTTCCCCAAGAACCGCTATCCTGGCACATGATGTTAGCGATACTACAATAACACACCTGGGCCGACCAACCCGTTCCCGCCCGCGAGCTAGTCGTATTTACCTAATCCTTTTCCTAACAATACCCCTTCAACGTCATTGCTTGTCAGCATTTTTTTACATGTCGCCTCCTGTCGCCTAATACCCCCCTCCACCTCACATGCCGACCGCCTCCGAATAATAATCGGTTTGATAGTTTGTGTGGTATGTTGGTGATGATAGGACATGAAGGGTTGATGATGGTGTTGAGGGTGGCACATGATGATGATGATAAGACATGAAGGGTTGATGCTGGTGTTGAGGGTGGTACATGATCACTAAAAAAATGTAGTGCGAGATCCGCGACCCAATCAGTTACGAGATCGCCTATAATTTTAAATTTCCCTTCATTTTAAGTTTTTAAAAATATTGATTTTTCATCATTATATTTTATTATGTTTAACATAAGTCCGTTTTCTTTTCAATCGGGGTTTTATCTGAGTTGGTTAACTGAAATATCCTGAGCCGGACTGTTTGACGGCCCGATCTTTTCAATTTACCTGTCAGACGCAGTGGACCGTTCGACAAAGTGACGAAGTGGACCGTGTGGTAAGTGCCTGGCCTGTCACGCAGTCCCGTGTTCGAATCCTGATGGGAGACTATTTTTTTTATTTTTAATAATTCTGAGTTTTTTTACTTTCACAAATACATATTTTTTTAAATAATTCTGAATTTTTACTGTCACAAATATACTCTTTTAAAATACTCTTTCACAAATATCACATCACGAGCGACGCGTCGATCACCGTCACGCCACACCGCGAGAGGCGATCACCGGACCCGCACGATAAGCCGATTACCGCACGATCTTTTGAATTTACCTGCGTTAATCTCTCAGACACAGTAGACCGTTTCGACAAACTGACGAACCAAAAAAAAAATCCCCCCCCCCCAAAAAAAAATAATCAATTTCGAAAAAATAGCGAATTCAAAAAAAATTTTTTTTTTTTTTTTTGCTGCAAGTTTCGTGCAGTATCGGTGCCAAATCTATTGTCTTTCGGTGCATGCACATGCACTTTTGGAGGTCATAAACAGCCACACCTACTACTGACGTGATGTGGGATGAGTGTATGTCTGTATCTATGTTGATCTCTTGCAGAAGTATAGTCAGGTTGGTATTTGTGTATGAGAGGTACGATGTAGCTTAGTTTCGTGCGGATACCACGGCTGTTGATGCTAATTCTTTTAATATCGGCTGCCATTTGTCAAATATGTAAATGTTAGAAGGATTGTGTTTTTCTTCATTCTCTATGTGTGGACTGTGTGTTGGGTCATCGTTTTCTTCCCACCATTGGCTGTATCTGATGCCACGAAAAGTCGGAGTTATTTATGTCGGTGTTTGACACAGTTCTCTCTCTCTCTCTCTTTCTCTCTCTCTTTCTCTATACTTAGGATGTCTTGACTGTACTTGTCTGATAGGATGTCTCCTGGGGTGTCTGGAACCGATTTGGGGATAGGCTCGGTGAGCCTCCTGTTGTTGCGGTAGGCCTAGGTTGGTGTAGGGAAGTCATGTGTATAATAATAGTTAAATAATCAATATGCTGAAGAAATTAAACAATAATGGCAAGGATCTGCGAATCATAAAAAACATGTACTGGCAACAAACAGCAGCCATAAGAATTAGCAACCAAACAGGACAGCTCCAATAGATAAAACAAGGAGTCAGACAAGGATGTGTTCTGTCGCCGGATTTTTGTCACTTTACAGTGAAAATAGTATGAGATCAATAATAGATATAACAGGAATTGAAGTCAAAATCACATAATCAATTTGCTATATGCAAATGACACCGTCTTAATAGCCGAGGCAGAGAATAAACAAAAGGAAATGATAGACATAATAGTATAAGAAAGCAACAAGAAAGGTCTAAGTCTTAATAATAAGAAAAAATAATTAATGGTCATATCGAAGAAACAGTCATCACCATTATGCAGCATACAAATAAACAGAACAAATTTGAAACTCTCTCTCTCTCTCTGCGATCAGGACTCAATCAGAGTAGGATTCCAGACTCTCTCATGAAGTTAGCTGTCTGTTTAAGTGATTCGATTGTCCCATATAGTTTCTCTTCCAGGGAGGTGGGTGTGGACCACATTGCTCTTCTCAGGTCTGTGTACTGGGGGCAATCCTGTAGAACATGTTTTGTATTCATATTGTCCAGTGTACAGTGGCATAGGCTGGTTGTACCTATTTTGAATTTGATGCACATGTGATTTCTCATTCTATTGTGGCTAGTGCGTTGGCGAAGTATGATGACTTGATCCCTCTTTGATAGTTGATGGTATCCGTCCCTCTCGTTATGCTTTGGGTGTTCTCGTTTCCATTTTTCATGGTACTGACCTTTGAGGATGGATTTAGCTTCATCATAACCGAGCGGATGGTTCTCTTGTGGTGATCTCCCGCCCTCTTTAGCTAATTTGTCTGCGCGTTTGTTCCCGTGTATATAACAGTGTGATGGTATCCACTGAATGACTACTCTCTGGAAGTTATTGCATAGTTGGTCCAGGGCTGTTCTCAAGTGATCTAGGTCATTGTTCTTGGGGCTTTTTAGAGTTAATAGTACTGACACTGCATCAGTCAGAATCACCAATTTATTGTGAATATTATTTTTGTGTTGAGTAGCCAGTGTTGCAGCATCTCTGAGGGCCTCAGTTTCTGCTTTAAAGTTGTTTGAGAATTTCCCAGAAGCTATTGACTTGGTGATCTCGTCCTGGTTATTCAGCGTCAAGAACAAACCACTCGCTCCATTTCTGGTGGCATTTGTAGCAGAGCCATCTGTGTATATATGGGACCAAGACGCCTGTGGGTAGGCATCGTGTATCGTTTTTCTGCTACGTGTTTTCTTTCTGTGTCTGATTGGGTGCCTTTTTTCATGATTCCTGTTATATTCTCCTTCAGTTCTGGTATTTTATGTTTCCCTTGAGGAGGCATATCAGATGGGCCCAAGAGTATTGTTTGGGAAAGTACTGGGTCTCCAGTAGTTAGTTCATTGGCGATTGCAGCGAAGTTGCTCCTCTTAGTCGTACAATTCCGAAACCAGTTATTCTTTGGTGCATGGGGTGACTAAGGAGCCGTCTATATTTCTCCGCTTGTTGCAATACTTTAGTGACCCGTCTGTCATCTAAGGGTTGTAAACCTGTTACTGTTTCTAGTCTTGATAGTTGTAGATTTCATAGCACCAGTGATGATACGGGCAGCTTGGTTCTGTGTTCTGTTAATTTTGCTAAGGTTATTGAGTTATTGAGTTATTTGCAGGTCATTGCACTCCGAACATTCCATAGGTGCTCAGATCCCCTCCTCAGCAATTCCCTCAGTGTCGAGCGACTGACGACTCCAGTTCTATGTTGGTTGATAAGTCTTCTTACACGGCCACGAAGTGTCTCATTTCTGGCTGTGCCCAACTTAACTCCCATTTCCATCATCCGAAGAAGTGACGTGGATCTGTGTTTGTCGAAGTCATGTGCTCTTCCCACATCTCGGAGGGCATTTTGCTAAGGTGTGATTTGGAAGCCATAGCCCAGGCTGTGACTCCATACTCTAGGACTGGTCTGACTCCTCATACGTATAGTCGCTTCAAGATATTGCTGTCTGCTCCCCAGTACGTTCCTGCCAATTTCTACATAATATTTGTTCGTTTTCTGGCTTTTTTTCTTGCTCTGTCTATCTGATTTTTTCCAAGTCATTCTGCGATTCATGGTGACGCCAAGATAAATATGTTGTGCTTTGGTCAATAGGGAGTGTATGGTCTTTTATCTTCAAGTTTGCAGTGAGTGTATCTTGATAGGCTGAAAATTGTATATGTATTTTTTTTTTTATTAATTGGTAAGAACCAGGTGTTGGTCCATTTTTCAAGTTCACCTAGGGCATCTTGCATCCTGGAACCAGCCTCCGACATACTTTCCTCGCGAGCCCATAAAGCCAGATCATCTGCGTATATTGCTGAGTGTATTCCGGATGAAATGTCCATGACGATCTCATTTATGAAAATTAAAAAGAGTGTTGGGGACAAGACTCCGCCTTGTGGGACACCTTGTTCGATTGTGACCTTCGTACTTAGTTGACCTTGTACTTGTACTCTGGCCGTTCTATCCTGAAGGTATTGAGAGACCCAATTGAATAAACGACCCTGGATGCCAAGTCTAAAAAGCTTGTTCTTTAAACCCTCTCGTCAAACCCTATAAAAATGGCAGCTTATTTATATTACAACATCTAATTCAGTTGGGGTAAAATGGTCGTCTGATGTTCTTCTGGTGCTAAAGGCATGTGTTTTGCATCTTGGTTTTCCCGTCTTGCAGCTTTCTGTTTGTCTATTGGAATGTTTATTCTACTAATGTTTTTGTAAGTCTCTATCAGTAGATTTGCTGCCCTTTTGCCTGTGAGGATGTTCTGGTTGTGTGCTAACGATATTGAAGGTCGGCAGTTGTTTTCGTTGCTCAGAGCTTTCGCAAGTTTCCATAGTTTATTACCATTTTTGTCTAGATTAAGGCTCTCCCTTTTGTCTATCCAGCTCTGTCTTGCTGATATCATGACCTCACGTCTGTATTTGGCAGAGGCTGCTTTGTAGGCAATGTTGTATTCTGTGCTGTGTGATGTTTCAGAAATTGTTTTCCATCTTCTTGAGTAGAAGGTTGGGGGGGGGGGTCCCTCCCTAGAGTTTAAGAGGAATAGGTTGTTGTCTATTTCCCATTCTTCCACTTCTTCACCTCCAACATTGGACTCCTTATATCCCCATCTTTCAGAGTGGTTGTTAAAGTCTCTTACAACCAGACACTTTGATGGTGTTATTTCCATTGACTCCAGCTTCAGCAATTTGTCATTAGTCATCAACATCATGCAGCATAAAAATAAACAGGACAAATTTGAAACAAGTGCAACGCTTCAAATACTTGGGCACAATAATATCAGATGGAAGGTGCACCATATAAATTACAGACAGAAAAGTTCAGGCCAAAATCATCATCATCATGTGCCATACCGGTTGACGTAGGCGATCATGGCCTTCCACAATCTTCTATCTACAGTGCATCGTATCAGTTCTTCTGAAAGTCACAAGGGTGGAATTCTTATACTTATTAAAAATTCCATCTCAGCAAAACTGATAGATGTAATCACAAACGGAGAGGCAGAGATAATTGGTACAGACCTATACGTTAACTCCGCTAGTATACGGATATTTAATATAACTGTCCAAATTACAAATTACCGAAGTCAATGAAAATAACACCATCAAAATGTCTAGTAGTAGGAGACTTTAACAGCCACTCTGAAAGATGGTGATATAATGAGTCCAATGTTTTCGAGGTGAAGAAGTGGAAGAAAGGGAAATAGACAACAACCTATTCCTCATAAACTCTAGGGAAAACCCCACAACCTTCTATCAAGGAGATGGAAAACAACTTCCACTCCCGACCTAGCATTTGCAACTGGAGACATATTTATCAAAATAACCAGAAAAGTGCTGAACCAACTTAGAGATAGTGACCATAGACCAGTCAAACTTTCAGTGGCTCTTGCTCACAAACTGGAGTTGCAAATACGTCTTTTCCGCGGGAACTATAAGAGAGCAGATTGGGCAAAGTTTGCAAGGCTCACTGATGCATATACTGCGCCTGTCAACACCCACAATGCTAATAATATGATAGAGCGGTTAACAAATGGAATCCTGAGAGCTGCTAAAGAATCCATTCCCTAGAAGAGCAAGAAAGCACTACAAAACATACGGGAGCAAGGAAATACAAAGACTAGAAGAGGAACTGGACTCTGCCAGAGAACTATCGCTGAAAAATCACACAGCACAGAAAGCAACAATGCCTACAAAGAAGCCTCTGCCAAATACAGACGTGAGGTCATGATATAAGCAAGACAGAGTTGGATAGACAAAACAGAGAGCCTTAATCTAGACAAAAATGGTAATAAACTATGGAAACTTGCGAAAGCTCTGAGCAACGAAAACAACTGCCGACCTTCAATATCGTTAGCACACAACCAGAACATCCTCACAGGCAAAAGGGCAGCAAATCTACCGATAGAGACTTACAAAAACATTAGTAGAATAAACATTCCAATAGACAAACAGAAAGCTGCAAGACGGGAAAACCAAGATGCAAAACACATGCCTTAAGCACCAGAAGAGCATCAGACGACCATCTTTACCCCAACTGAATTAGATGTTGCCCTCAAAGGATTGAAGATCAAAAGTTCCCCTGGTAAATATGGAATCTCCAACGAAATGCTCATAAATCTGGGACAGAAAGCCAAGGGCCAGCTTCTAAGGATAATAAATGCTAGCTGGAAGAGAGGTCATGTGCCGGCAATCTGGAAAGAAGCTATTATGGTGCCCATCCTCAAGCGTGGAAAAGACCCACTAGACCCAATTAGCTACAGACCAATTAGCCAACTGAGCTGCCTGAGTAAGCTCTTGGAAAAGCTGGTTAATAGAAGACTTATGTGGCATTTGGAGACAAAACAACAAATCGTACCACAATAAAGTGGTTTCCGTCAGCACAGATCAACTGAAGACCTGGTCACCTACCTTGCACATGAAATAGAGGATGCTCTACAAGAAAAGAAAAAAACACTGGCAGTGTGGGTTGACATGGAGAAGGCTTTTGATAGGGTTTGGCGAGAGGGTTTAAAGAACAAGCTAGTAGTAGTAAAGGGTGTTTTGAGCTAGGATTTGAACATTTTTGATTGGTGCATTTTGGCTCCATGCATCATTGGCATGTATCGTGCAGCACAATCTCAGGTGACCTCGCTTATCGCGGGTGGTCGGTCTTTTCTCAAGTGCTATCTCAAGTGGGTGGTCGGCCTCGCGGTGGGTCTTATCTCCTTATCTCAAGTGAGCGTGCTGGCTATGGAGACCAGTGGTTCTAAAACTTGTATGTCAGCGGTTCTAAAACTTGCGGGTATGGGTCGTGTTATCATCAATGTGTGAGGATTACAGGAGGCAAAAAAGGCAAAGGGGTGTGCGTGTTAGTAACCAGGTGTTCGCGATATGACACATCATGTGCCACGTCGATCATCATCGGGCCACATCATCGGGCCACCTCGGTCATCATCGGCGCTGGGGTCGTCGGTGGTCGGCGGTCGCTGGTCGGCGGTCGCTGGTCGTCGCTGGTCGGCTCGGGCAACAGCATCATGTGTAGTGATTAAATAGTGACGCTCTCTCTCTCTCTCTCACACATTCACGGTAAGCAAAACAAAAAAGTCGCCCTATATTTTACATATATTTATTAATACAACAAATACACAACACATATGAGAAAATATATATATTACTGTCCGATTGTTGATAATTTTAAGCGTCCGCGGGTCCCTCGAAGCCGAATTATCCACGGGGCGAGCAGACGATAAATGATACGATCGTTTATGTGCTGTCTCGCTGAAAAAGGCATGAGAATTCTGTTAAGTTTCGCGCCTCGACACTTAAGAAGTATATAATAAGCACAATATAGACCGCACGTGTTGGTAAACAAATCTTGCAACACCCGCGGGTTGTAGACGAATGGAGCGTGTGAGTTTTGCTCTATAAAGTTTAAAATATCTACATGTCTGGGAGGCAAACCGTAGGAATCGAAACACTCACATTCACCGAGCCCGTTGTAAAAGAGGGCCACCCAATGCTCACCGGGTTCGTGTGCCGGGTCGGTGTTTATGACAAAGGCGGCGGTCGCCGTTGGGTCGATGCTGGGAGGTAAGTGGTTTCGTGGAATGACACTAACAAGGGAACAACGTCGAACGAAAATATCCGACATCAAAAGGTTGTAAATCTCCATCGTGTTCATCTTCTCTATCGCTCAAACGGTGAAGTCTGCCTTGTCTTGGACACCTCGAGCACTGAGTCCAACTCGGCGTAGACGATGACTTGTAGGGGAGTAGTTGGGGAGCGGCAAACTTGAGTTCTATCGACAAGGGCCCGCTTGTGGCTAGCTCAAAATGGGAGCCGTCCAGTAGACTAGACGAGAGGTCAAAACCAAATAGACAATATCCGTCCTTGAACTCTCTATAAGCAACATTATTCCCGGCGTCTTTACCAATCAGACCCATGGCCAGATTTGTGCCGAAAAAGCTCTCGCGTATTGATTTCGTTCAAAGTCCATAGTTAGAGGCTTTCCCGAGATGCATTTCCCGTCGACCGTCAGGTTCATATAAATCAGACCAAAGTGTTGAAAATTGAACGGGTTAGCTGAATAAACGCCATTAAACGCACTGGCCGTAATCAGACCTATCACTACACGGGTCGGTGTTTGAGACAAAAATAAATTGTCTTGACTGTGGGAGAACATCCCGCTAGCGATGGAAAATGTCTTGATGGTAACCCTCTTGATCGGGTACCGAGCATTCCCGCTTAAGAGAGCCTTTTCGTGAGCCAGAGAAATCGCGGGGTTTAGTTTAGCTTTCCTGACCACGAGCGCGGCGTAGGTGATAACACTCTTGTAACCCGCAGACCTATCATGAGTCATGAGGCTGAACACATCCTTCGAGGGCGTGAGTTTTATCTTCACATCGACTCTGTTTAACATGTAACGATCCTGCACAAAGACATCAGAGTGCAAACTACCCATCATTTCAACCTCTTTACTACCCGAAGTCAAATCGCGCCGTGTTTTAAAACCCTCATTTTCTTTCAAATCGTCATGGTGGCCAGCTGTGTCTTTGTAGAACAGAGCGGCCGTCAAGTATCCCGTTTTCGCATCCTCCCCGTAGTTTAGCATAGCCTCAAACACCGCTCTAAAAGGATAGGTATTCTCCGACAGTGTAACCAACGTGTCGTTTAACGATACGTCGACTTGTGAAAATAGACTGTGAAGGTAATTGTTGACCGGTCCTACCTCAGCATCGGGTGGTACACTATCACCATTCGGGAGGGTGATCTTGACCCGCAGCTGCAAAAACGTGTTGAAAAGATCTAGATACTCCTCGCTGTTTCCAGAAATGAAAAACTCTATCGGTGCGCTATGCGACAAGGCTGCGATCGGACGAATTTCAATAAACTGTCCAGAGTCTAGAGATGTCTGTGTGGGTGGAACGCTAAATAAATCCAAACCAGAGTGAAGACATTCGCACGATTTGGGGTGAACGAGGGACATTATTAGTCGAAAATATCCTTTGCCACCCTCGTCTTCTTCTTCTTCTTCTGGTTGTACACCGAATGAAGGGGGACCTGTCTAGCTGTCGATTTTATCATCTTCGTAACCGGTTCTCCCGGCGGGGGTAACTTCATAACTCGCTTTCTGATTTGTCGTAAACAACTTCCTGATTGGTTGTTATCACGCAGGTGGTCTACGGCCCCGTGTAGCAACCGTTGACCGACCTCCTTAGCTCGGTCTTTGAAAGCTTCACCGACATTTTTCCCGGCTAATGCGTCCTGTGCGACCTGCAGACCGGTCCCCAATCCTTCTCTGAGCAAGGCCTTACCGCCGGTTTTTAATCAGGGTAAAATAGCCCTCCCGATTCCACCGAAGAAACTACCGATTCCTCAACCGCTCTGACTTCGACCTCCTATAAACACGGGCATCCCATCACCCGCCTGACAACAGTAAAAGTCTTCGTATAACTCAACATCGCGATGAAGGGGGGTGTGTCTCACCATTATACCAGCTCGAGATGTTTCTTCACTCGAAAGTGTACCGTTAGCACCGACGTTTCGCTGGTGAATGGAATGGTTTTTCCGTGTTCGTTGGCTAAAAGGATCTCGACGGTATCGAAGGAAAATCTACTAAGGGGTAGGTAGTGAGGCTTATCGTAGATCTGAAACACCGAGGTGTGATTTCTATTGAGAACAGGCACGCTCCTTAGGAGAGGTACCATCACATCCCCGACTGGTCTGGGGGAAACGAGATCGCAGTAGACGTAGACATTCTTCGCAACGCTTTCCAAGTCCATTACCTCCACGCTGAAGATATCGGGAGCCGTGTCTGATATAGAGGTCGTGGGGAAGGCTATCATGTTTTTCAAAGTGTCGCTTATGGTAACACTGACTCCTTTTTCGTAAAGTTTCAAGATGGCTTTATTCACCTCTTTTGCGTAAATGAATCTCATTTTCTTCCCTTTCGCATCCCCGTTCGACTCATCCTCCGCTTTTATGATCGATGCATTCAACGCATCGGGTTTCGTGTATAACCCAGGCTCCAATGTCACGTTGAAATAAAATCTAACGTCGCAAATATCGTCGTTAGCGAGAGATTCGTACCGAATCCAGACATCACCCTCAATTACATTGTAATAATTTAGCGGAAACTGTATCTCCACCAGTGCGATCTCATACTGCGCCGAAATGTCAATGGTCTGAGGGAGTTTAACGAAAAAGTGGCCGGGGTTATTATCCTTAAAAAGGTCCATAGATGCATTGCTGGGTAGGGTGACATAAAAACTCATTTTTTTTTTTGCTCGTTTCACCGTCGCCTCTCCAAGTTTGGATTCGGTAGCATGTAACCCAAACAGCTGGTCAGTAGGGCTATCCACAGTTTTCCCTCCTTGGCATCTGACTTTTCGGTGGTCAGATTGAACAGCGAAACCGCGACAACGGTATATATAACTACCACTTGACAAATAAAGACAAGTTCTAAATAGGGGGATAGTTTCCCAAACACCGATCCCCTGCGTGGTTCGCTCTCTATCCTCACTCCCGAGTTTACGGCTCGCAAATCGGGCTCTCCGTCAAAAGTTTCTACTTCTTCATCTTCTTCTGCTCTCATCTCTAGTTTTTGTACCTGACAATGTCCTTGGACGGTATCCAAGTGTTAAATGAGGAATCGTACCCGAACCATTTGACTAAACTCTCTCTTCGCCCGAATGATGTGCGTCGCTCGGTTATGATACTCTCGATTCTGTACTCGTGCTTGTCTCCAACTTTTTAAATTTCCGGTATGTAGAATGACCCCTCTATCTCATCACCCTTATCGTCTTTCAACACATATGTAACGAGGTTTGTTTCATTTGCTCGACTGATGGAAAACAGTTCCTCCGTCCAAGCCGGGGCATAACCCTTTTTAAAATTGGCTCTGCCCAGGACCAGTCTAACTCGATCACCGGGCTTATACGGGGGTCTTTGAAATTTTAAGTTGCGTTTGTTATTATACAACGTGTTCCATACCTGTTCGTGATTGTCTGCGTTGACGTCGACCGGTGCCATTTTTATACTTCTGTGATACGAATGGTTATAACTTCGAAGTAGGGCGGGTAGGACTCGGACATAGGACAGCTTATTGGATTTCGTGAAATATCGCTACATCCGTTGTTTTAGAGTCCTATTAAAGCGTTCTACCACGGCGGCCTTAATATCTTCGTTCTGCGTAGTGAAAAAGTGAACGTTGTTGTCAGCGAGGAATTTCTGAAATGTTCTGTTCAGAAACTCTGACCCCTTATCCGTTTGAAAACTCGCAGGTTTCCCATCGCGAAATATCTTTCCGACGGCTTCCACTAAGGATTTCCCCGTTTTGGTTCGTATCGGTACAGACCACGCGAATTTACTGAAAACGTCCACGCAAGAAACCAAATAGGAATACCCATCGTTGTGGTTTTTCAAATGTCTCAAATCAATTAGGTCTGCCTGATATTGCTGTTGGGGGCCACTCGTTATAATGGGACGCCTTTCAAATCTGCGACGAATTGGTTTATGAAGGGTATAGGTATCCTGATGACTCAACCATTGTTTGATCTTTGCGAGTCCCAGTTTGGTGTTACGTTGCAGGGCGGTTGCACCACTATAAGCCCCTGGTCGACTAGGGTCAAAGTAATGACGTCTCAATATTTTCTCCACCGTTCCCATTTTGGTGTTGGGATTCCGCTCTTTCTTTTTTTAGGTCTCAGTTTATACGTGGTTACGGGTGGAGTGGTTTCATTACCTAGTTTTGGGGTTTTGGCTGCTGGTGGTATTGGTGGTGTCTTGGTCTGCACTGGTGATACTTCGATTGGTGGTGGTGGTGGGGAATGTGTTTTTTCTGTTGTCGTGTTGTGTTGAATGAGATCGACCGAACCCAATGAGCGACGTTTATACTGCTCCAATCTAGTTAAATATTGATGCAGGGCACGTTGGTACACTCTGGCCTTATCGGCGGGTGCTAAATCATCTCGGAATAGGATACGTTGCATTTCATCATCTAAATCTCTCAAGTTTTCACCGATCGCCTCGGGAGGGCTATACGACGGGCTAGTAGTCTGTGTAAGACCCTCGAGGAATCGAGGATCCATCAATATCATTTTTTTGGCCATTGTTACGCACCTAGTACGCCCCCGAGAATACTTAATATAGGACGGAGCAAAGCCCCTATGAACCCACCGGTTTGTAGAATCTCTTTCCGCCGCTTAAGATTCGGTTTCTTTTTAGTGAGAAGTCTCAACTTGTGCTTGTGTCGACGTAGCTCGCACTTCTGTCGCTGAGTGAGTCTAACATTACCTTTTAATATGTTATGACAACACTCGCACAAAAAGTTAATGAGTTTGGGAGAGGCTGTTTTTAATATGGTTCTTAAACCGCTCGGCGAGGCGGCGCGCATACATTTCAATATTTCACCGTACCGTCTAAGTGATTCATCACACATGATTCTCTACTTTGGTACGTAGACGATTTGTCTCTCCCCTGGGAATATTTTTGTTCTCACCCTAAGATTATCAGGTGTGTCCTGACGAAGATCGATCAGCAAATAACCGTGAGGAGACGCTGTCGCGTACTTAAAACTATCTTGGAGGTACCCCGCCTGTCCTGGGTACATTTGTTTGGCCAGATTTATAATTTGACTCCCATCTCTCGGGTTCGTGAAAAGGACTAAATAGTGCGTATTGAGACTTATGGTTCGATGTTCTTTATTTTTTCCAAATAGGTTTTGAACAATGTACATCACACTAATATCTCTGTGATGACTACCTTTGGTGAATAATTTTGTTACCCTCTCGTCCGTCTCAGACATCAAGTCATCGATGACGATCAGTCTTCTCTTCTTACCACCTTCCAATTTATCGACGTCTGGTAGACCCTCGATAAATCTCACTGACCTCATAGTCTCGTATATCGGTTGCCATTCCGCATAACACCATATAACTTCCTCCGGTACGGGGACAGCTAACTCGTGAAGGTTCTGTATACACTTTTGTACAAATACCGTTTTCCCACACCCGGTAGGACCGGCTATCAGAGCTGTGAAAGGATGATTCCATCGGGGATCCATCCTCACAAGTGCTACCAACTTTAGTGCTTATACCACCCACAAAAATAACAAGGAGTGATTTAGGTCAGCCCGCCAGGTTTCACTTCTTCAATTAACACTTATTTTAAAAAAAACCACATCCTATATAAACACTACAGGTGGCGTTTACTAGTCTCAAGCCGCAATACCTGAGACCGAGTTGTTACACGCACATACATACACAATTATTTCACACACATCATATTTCCCACCTATCACCCTGTTTGGACCCTTCCTGAAGTCACGGAACATGTCGCAACACGATTGATAACATATTACCTCGCCTGATAACATATTGCGTTAGCTACTATAAATAGACTGTCCTCGATACGATAAACGTAGCAGGTATAAAAACCCCCAGACGAGCAGTGTACACACATAGATAACCAGCATCTGTTACCAGGTGGCTTGTGTTTGTTTTTGCTTTGACTATGGAGTCGTGTAGCTTGAATACGCCAATTTCGTTTGATGCCAGTGATCAGCGCATATTTATGTCACGCGGAAATGAGACTGTAGTTCCGTTGTCTAAAGATGGCGTTAAGGCAGTCTCGGTTTGTGTTTTTCGTAACAGACCGTTGATAAATATAAGGACATATAGCGGTGAGAGTTTTTTTAAGTTTCCTACCCCGAACTGGGATAACACTATCGAGAGAGGAATTTATCGCTTTAGTTGATATGCGAGAAGACATTTTAACCGCTTATGCTAACCTCAACTACACGCCACCTGTTGTTAACCACCAGATCAGCTACACGCCACTTCTCCTTAACCAGCTCAACTACACGCTGCCTGTTGTTAGCCACCAGAACTACACACCATCTCTTGTTAACCCGAATCTCATCAACTACACGACCCCTCCTTTTGTTAACCAAGGGAACCTCGCTCTTGTTAATCAGACGACAGATCCGGCGGCCACTATGGATGTCCCGGGTGTTTCAGCTGAGTCACCAATTACCTATTCCAGCTTTGATCAAGGTTTTGTCAAAATGGAGGGCGGTTGTGTTGTGAAGGCTAATGAAACATCCTACGCCCCTGTGTTTGATAGACATTTAACACAAACAGACAGTACCGCCAAAACAGGAGGGAGGAAACCCAGACGCTTAAAATTATCAACAATCGGACAGTAATATATATATTTTCTCATATATGTTGTGTATTTGTTGTATTAATAAATATATGTGAAATATAGAGCGACTTTTTTGTTTTGCTTTACCGTGAATGTGAGAGAGAGAGAGAGCGTCACTATTTAATCACTACACATGATGATGTTGCCCGAGCCGACCAGCGACGACCAGCGACCGCCGACCAGCGACCGCCGACCACCGACGACCCCAGCGCCGATGATGACCGAGGTGGCCCGATGATGTGGCCCGATAATGATCGACGTGGCACATGATGTGTCATATCGCTAACACCTGGTTACTAACACGCACACCCCTTTGCCTTTTTTGCCTCCTGTAATCCTCACACATTGATGATAACACGACCCATACCCGCAAGTTTTAGAACCGCTGACATACAAGTTTTAGAACCACTGGTCTCCATAGCCAGCACGCTCACTTGAGATAAGGAGATAAGACCCACCGCGAGGCCGACCACCCACTTGAGATAAGCACTTGAGAAAAGACCGACCACCCGCGATAAGCGAGGTCACCTGAGATTGTGCTGCACGATACATGCCAATGATGCATGGAGCCAAAATGCACCAATCAAAAATGTTCAAATCCTAGCTCGAAACACCCTTTACTACTACTCAAACTATTTAGACTTGGCATTCAGGTTCGTTTATTCAATTGGGTCTCTCAATATCTTCAGGATAGACGGCCAGAGTACAAATTCAAGGTCACCTAAGTAAGAAGGTCTCTATCGAACAAGATGTCTTGTCCCCAATACTCTTTTTAACTATCATAAATGACATCGTAATGGACATTCCACCCAGTATACACTCAGCAATATAAATATACGCAGATGATCTGGCGTTATGGGCTCGCGAGGAAAGTATGCCGGAGGCTGGACCCAGGATGCAAGATGCCCTAGGTGAACTTGAAAAGTAGACGAAAACCTGGTTCTTACCAATCAACGAAAAAAAAATACATATACAATTTTCAGCCTATCAAGAAACACACTCTCTGCAAACTTGAAGATAAAAGACCATACACTCCCTATTGACCAAACCCCAACATATCTTGGCGTCACCATGAATCGCAGAATGACTTGGAAAAATCAAATAAACAGAGCAAGAAAAAAAAGCCAGAAAACGAACAAATATTATGAAGAAATTGGCAGGAACTGACGGGGGTGGGGGGGGGGACAGCAATATTTTGAAAAGACTATAAATGAACTTAAGGGAAGTATAACAGGAATCATGTAAATAGGCACCAAATCACAGAAAGAAAACACGTAGCAGAAAAACACATACACAATACCTACCCACATGACTCTTTGTCCCACATATACACAGATGGCTCTGCTACAAATGCCACCAGAAACGGAGGGGAAGGTGTGTTCTTGACGCTGAATAATCAGGACGAGATCACCAAGTCAATAGCTACTGGGAAATTCTCAAACAACTTTAAAGCAGAAACTGAGGCTATCAGAGATGCTACTCAACACAAAAATAACATGCACAATAAATTGGTGATTCTGACAGATGCACTGTCAGTATCATCAGCTCTAAAAAGCCCCAAGAACAATGAACTAGATGACTTGAGAACAACCCTGGACCAACTATAACTTCTAGAGAGTAGTCGTTCAGTGGATACCATCACACTGTTATATACACAGGAACGAACACGCAGACAAATTAGCTACAGCCTGGTCTACAGCTTCTAAATCACAGCTTAGCAAAATTAACAGAACACAAAACCAGGCTGCCCGCATCATCACTGGTGCTATGAAATCTACACCTATTAAGACTCTGGAAACAGTCACAGGTTTACAACCCTTAGAAGACAGACGGAAAACTAAAGTAATGCAACAAGCGGAGAAATATAAAAGATTCCTTAGTCACCCCTTGGGCACAGTGATAACATCAGATGGAAGATCAACACAGAAATAAAAAGCAGAATAGCTCAGGCCAAAATAGCATTTCAGAAAATGAAAAATATCATTAAATATATATTAAATATTATAAAATATTTTATATTGAACCAATTCTGACCTATAGAAGCGAATCATTGGACAATAGACAAACAAATGAAAAGACGATTAGAGGCCACAGAGATGGGATTTCTCAGAAGAATGTTGAAAGTTCCCTGGACAGCTAAAAAGACCAATGAGAAAGTTCTCAAAGAGGCCAACACAAAAAGGGAACTCTTATAAAACATCAGAAAGATTTTTTTGGGCACATCATGAGAAGAGGAAAGTTGGAATATTTGGTTTACAACTGGCAAAATAAAAGGAAAGAGAGATCGCGGACGACAAGGGGAGAAAATACTGGATAGCTTGGTGTCATGGCATGGAAAACAGTCAACAACAGAACTGATACGATGCACTGTAAATAGAAGATTGTGGAGGGACATGATCACCTACGCCAACCGGTATGGCACATGATGATGATAATATGGCAACAACACTATTTCTTTCTGCTATAATGTAGCAACAACATTATTTCTTTCTGCTATAATATGACAACAACACTATTTCTTTCTGCTACAATGTGGCAACAACATATTTCTGTACGCTATTGTGTAGCAACAACACTATTTCTTTCTGTTATAATGTAACAACAACACTATTTCTTTCTGCTATAATGTGGCAACAACACTACATCTGTGGGTTATAATGTCATCATCATCAATTACCATGCCTGCTGGCGTAGGTGATCATGTTTCTCTACAACTTTCTATCTCGACAGTTATTTATCATTTCTGTTTGTTGACCTTCTGCTAAGCCATTCTCTTAAGCTGTCTGGTATCTTTTCTCTTTGCTTCCCTCTATCTCTTCATCCCTCAATTTTCCCAGTTGTTACAATATATTCCAGCTGTTCCCTTCTCATTATATGGCTAAAAATGATGATTGTTTCTTCCTAATATTGGAAATTAATTAACTTTTTATCTTTGGCCTCTTTTAGAACGTTTTCTTCTTTACTATTCTTAGCTGTCCATAGTATTCTCAACATTCTTCTGCAAAACCACATTTCTACAAACTCCAGTGATTTTCTTGTCTGTTGTCCTATTGTCCATGATTCGCATCCATATGTTAAGACTGGCTCTACAGAACATTTAAGAACTTTTTTCTTGTTTCTATTGTCAAAAATGGATTGCATAGTATCTTCCTCATTTTTTTTAAAGCTGCTTTTGCCTGAGCCATTCTGCATCTCACCTCTTTTGTACATCTTCCGTCTGAGGTTAACAAAGTTCCCAAATATTTAAATTCATTTACCTGTTTTAATATTGTTCTACTTGTCTTTATTTTGCACTGAGGTGATGTCTTCCCTTTAGTTGATATAGACCCTATAAACATGGGACTATAACGTAGTAAGAACATATTCCTCTACGCTACGATATAGCAACAACATATTCCTTTATGCTATAATGTTACAATAACATTCCTCTGTACTATAATGTAGTAATATATTCCTCTATGCTATAATGTAGCAACAACATACTCATCTATGCTATAATGTAGCAACAACATATTCCTCTATGCTAAAATGTAGCAAAAACATAATCCTCTATGCTAAGATGTAGCAACAACACTATTCCTGTATCCTTTGATGTAAAAACAACACTATTCCTGTATCCTACGATGTAGCAACAACACTATTCCTGTATTCTACGATGTAGCAACAACACTATTCCTGTATCCAATGATGTAGCAACAATTTTAAACTTTTACTGCTGGTTTATTTGTTGCTACTTGTGGCTGGGATGTATGGAATGATACAACAAGTTCTGTGATGGTATGTATGAAAAGTGTTCCTTGTTGCAGTTTCCTCTTATTCCAAGTCCTGTTTGTTGCAAAAGCTACTGAGTTATGTGGTCTGCGCACACCGTGAGCTGTGTAATACATCCGTTTCGATATTCCAATTGCTTACGATGAATGATGATATCGTTGACTGTGTTCACTTTTGTGTGGTTTCGCCTTAGTCTTTTGGCGTGTGATGAGACTGATATGATACGGCTACCTATCTTTGTTTGGGAAATGTGTTATAGTTTGTTTCAGATTGTTTGCCTCCCTAATTCCAGTATTATCTCGAAAACCGTCTGATAGAATACCATGATTTTTTGCATGCGACCTTAGATTTTCAATGACGTAACGAATTTATCATTTAAATTATCGTATGTGTTACCGTTTCCTCAAAGCGGCAACTTCCTTTGATCTCCTTCATATTTGTATTTATTTTGACACAAAAAACAGAATGTACGGTAAATGAAGATCTTTTACACTTTTTAGAGGAAAAGGCGTAACTTTTATTTTTATATAAGGGACATTATTACTTTATAATAAGAGAGTAAGTAAGTAAGTGTTCCTGTCATGCCTGAAGGTGTATAGGGGAATAAACCGCCACAATTGCACTTTTTCACAACATGCTACCCATTTGGATTGGGCTCTTTTAATTATACAACTAATATTGAATCAAATCAAAATAGGCCGAACATTCACCGAATAGAAATTATTTATTTTAAGAACACAGAATACATCGTCAACTCACTAAAAAAACAGTTCCTGAAGTGGTCCGTATCCAGAGTTTCCAACTCCAACAAAGTCACTTCAGTAAGTTCAAACAAATGAGTTTTATTCAGAATCTGCCGAATCTAATAGACGTATTACCATTTTTGGTTGAATAACCCACAGACCATCGTTTCTCCAATACTTATCTTCCTCAACCATAACATGGTCTTCACAACTAGCCCAATAATCTTTGTCTATGTTTGAAATAGCAACATTGGTAAGCTCTTTAACATCAGATAATTTGAAAGTTTTATTTTCGGATGCTACTTGCCCTTTGATCTTTGCCCAAACTAATTCAATAGGATTTAGGTGAGAGTGATATGGAGGCAGCCTCAAACATCTATGACCATGTTCTTCAATTAATTTATCTATTTGAAATATCTTTGGCCGTTGTATCTGTTTTACAAGTGAAAGTAATTCAGGCTTGAGATACATATCGTTAAATGGTATTTGTTCCCTTGTCAGCCATGTCTTTATTTCAGCTTTAGTGCTTGATGATGTTGGAACTTTATCTTCTTGTGCCACTTTGTTATGGTAAGATGCATTATCCATGATCAAACAAGATGGTCGATCTAATAAAGGCAAAAGAGTGTCTTTAATCCAATCTCTGAACATATGACTGTTCATCTCTGAATGATAATCCTGGTTATCAGTTGACTTTGCAATAAAAACAAGTTCAGCATTCTCCACCAGGCCATTATTTTTGCTCCCAGCATGTGCCACTATAAGGCGCTTTCCTTTGCTGCTAGGTACATACCTTTTAATAGTCCCATCTAATGACTGCCATTCTTTTTCATTTGTGTGGTGGGCATTAATCCATGTTTCGTCCAAGTACACAATGTCATAATCTTCATTACGCATTTGTCTAACTTCACGTAAATATTTGCTTCTTGCAGCTACTAAATGAGGTTTCTCGCAAAAGATGTTTCTTCCACAAGAATATTTTCTAAAAGTGAAGCCTAAACTCCGCACACTTCTCCATAGTGTAGTTTTTGATACATCAATACTGGTGTTCTTTTTAAGCCAAATCTTAAGTTTCCTTATGGTAACTTCTTCCCCTAAGTCAAACATTTTACAAATCTCTCTGCGGACAAGTTCTCTGTCAAAACTGTCTAACAAATGTTTTCTTCCTCGACTTCTTTCTTTCCTTGAACATTCACATTGAACATTTTTCACTGATCTATGAAACGACCGTTTACTTAAACCTAACACGTGCATCGTTCTCTTTTCAGGATTTGATATGCTGTGATATAGACTCCCTCGTTTTGCCTCTCTACAAAAATATAAATATAATTTCTTTGTAATATTTTGTTCAGTAACAAATTTCAACTTTAAACTCATTGTTAAGGGCACAACTCACAAAACACGCCTATGTAAATAATTTGATTTTATATTTTTGGTGACGTTATACTAATGACGTGAAGCAGCACTGGGCGCGACTGGACTCTGGGTGGGTATCTTTTTTCGCACGCCCCGGCCGAATAAGCCCCCCAGAGGTGCCGCTGCTGTTGCCTCTGGGAGGTCCAACGCACGCGGCTGACTGGCCCACGGCGAGATCTTTTTTCGCCTGGGAGGTCCAACGCACGCGGCTGACTGGCCCACGGGCGCGAAAAAGATACCCACCCACAGTCCAGCCGCGCCTTTTTTCGCACGCCCGGCCGAATAAGCCCCCCCCCCAGAGGTACCACGCCCCGGCCGAATAAGCCCCCCCAGAGGTGCCGCTGCTGTTGCCTCTGGGAGGTCCAACGCACGCGGCTGACTGGCCCACGGGGCTGTTGCCTCTGGGAGGTCCAACGCACGCGGCTGACTGGCCCACGGGCGCGTCTGCTGTTGCCTCTGGGAGGTCCAAAAGGGCGCGACTGGACTGTGGGTGGGTATCTTTTCGCACGCCCCGGCCGAATAAGCCCCCCCAGAGGTACCGCTGCTGTTGCCTCTGGGAGGTCCAACGCACGCGGCTGACTGGCCCACGGGCGCGTCTGCTGTTGCCTCTGGGAGGTCCAACGCACGCGGCTGACTGGCCCACGGGCGCGTATCTTTTTCGCACGCCCGGCCGAATAGCCCCCCCCCCCCCCAGAGGTACCCGCTGCTGTTGCCTCTGGGAGGTCCAACGCACGCGGCTGACTGGCCCACGGGCGCGTATCTTTTGTCTCACGCCCGGCCGAATAAGCCCCCCCAGAGCTACCCCGCTGGCGCCCTCTCATGGGTACCACTTTGCTAGCCCCCGCCACCCCTATTAGAGACATGTGTACACCATTGGATATACCCATCGAAACCATGCCTAGAGGACACAACACATGCCAGTGGCTGACTCTCAGCACTAAAGAGCTATGCGGTAAAAGCTGCATGGGCGAATACTGTAAGGTACACCTCGCTAGATTGCGGAAAGGCGGTAGTACAAAGCCATGTAGGGTGTGCGGAGTGGGCGTCGCAAACAAGCATAGTCTCTGTGGAGGATGTGGGTATCGGCGCATAATCGTTAGACAAAGTATGGCACGAGCGAGAGCCTTTCAGAAGGAGTTTAAACGTCTAGCAAGGATTGAAATTGGCACCTTAAGTTTGGGTTACCCAAACTCGAGGGGGGGCTGGGGGTTTTAATTTGCTTCAGGGATGGTGAGCTCAGGGGGGAAGTATCATTTTCATACCGGATATACTACTCAGGAAAAAAACAGTTAGAGAGTGTAGCTCTATAGATAGCTATATATATATATATGATATGGCGCCAGGCAAAAATCATTGTGCGTGGCTAGTGTGGGGGTCTATTGAGAGCTGTGGGAGGACGTGCAGGGGTTCGTACTGCTGGATTCATAATGATAGATTGCGAAAAGGTGGCGGTACAACACCATGTATTGGCTGCGGCGTGGGCGTCTCGAACAAGTTTAGTCGCTGTGTAAGATGTGGGTACCATAACGCACACACCAGAGAAAGCAAGGCACGTGCAAGAGCCTTTCACAAGGAGTTTACACGCCTAGCGCGGATCGAAATTTCCTATTAGAGAAATGAGGGCTAGTGTATATAGAGTTGCAACATGCCTGAACTCAAATCTTTGGAACAGCTGTCGCTCGAGAAGGTGATTTCATGCTGCTGCACACGGAACCCAAAGCTCGAAGACGTGAGGCTACTACCCAAGGTCTTTCATGAAGTGGTTTGGAAGGGCGCGCACCGGCGACGCTATGTCAGGGTCCTAAACGATCTTGAACAGATTGCCACGATCCTAGACGTTATCGGGTTGGCCCCTGCGGATGGACAGCGTGCATCACACGCCAATATTTTAGAGTGGTCGACCCTTGCGGATGGTCAGCGTCTATCACACGCCGAAATTTTAGAGTGGGGTAGGAGTATGGGCTTAATTAAGGGTTATGAAACATGGAGAGAGGAACACAGGCTAAATTTATACGATGTCCTATGGGATCTCAAGTCAATCAGCAGGATCACCAGCGAATTGGGGTATGGGCAACTAACACCAGTTGAAATTTTAGAGTGGGGTAGGAAATGTGGTTTTTCGCGAGAGATGATACGAGGCAACTGTCCTCCGGACGGGTAAAAGCCTCGCGCAGCGATACATCGGCATCTAATTTCAGGAACTCCCGATGTCCTGCGGACGGCAGGCGCGATAATTAGCCTCGCGCAGCGAAAGCAAATGATCAACACATGACAGTCATACGCTCCATCACATGATCCATGTAAAAATAGAAAATTATGTAACGTGACAGGGGTTTAAAAGGAAAAGCGTGAGCGAAAAATCGTTTGTGACAACCGTGACGAGAGTGTCACGGTTGTTCTGTTTGTCGCATTTTTTTCGAGCTGAAAATTGTTATCACAGTTGACAAAAAATGAGCAACCGCGGATATGCATGTGACTGTTAAGTGGCTCACTTAACGGGGGAATTCAGTTAATCTGTGGAAAAGCCGCCCGAAACATAGCACTTTTGACTTCCTTGATAATATTTTTGGAGGAGGCGCACGCTTATTTTTTTTCCCTGAATCGTTATTTTGTCTATCCCGTGCTCTATGTGATAGCCGCATGCCTCTGCGTCTTTAAGAATTAGATTCATGAGCTATGCTTCTCCCCTCCCCTGCGGTAGCCCAAACTCGATTGAATCACGACTATAGGGTTGGATATGTAATTCGAGAGACCCCGTTTTTGTGCGGCGCACGAGCTCATTCATAGCTAGAACTATAAGGTTGGCGGTATACTCAAACCTGAAATCATTGTCGTATTTTTGAAGCTGCCCTCTGATACTCAGCGGCATGCCGTAACATAGATAACCACGACGCAAGTATGTTCGCCAGCTGAGCCACCTGCCGGCGAGCCTCCATATCCCTGGTACTGCCATTAGCTCGCTAAGATAGAATAGCCACCCGGACGTATGTTTTGTGTCCGGCAATTCAGTTGCTATGTTACATGATGGATCCATATTGGTGTATGTGGTTCCGATACGACGATGCGTTACATACAGTATTCATATCTGTGCAAATGATAGCTCATAATTTTCTAACCATCGGAAATGTTAGCTCACACGTTATCTCGTGTCAAGTGCAGCTGTTATTTTTTTTGTGGTAGTAAAAAGAGAACCGTGTGTGTAAGAGAAATATAATTTATAACTGTAGGGAGGAGGCGCTGTAGGAATCACACGCTCGTCAGAGGCGTAGCCACAGGAAATATCTCTCCAGCTGAAGAAACATTTTATGAAGACTTGAAACTGGCCATGTGCTTGGCAATTTCGGTTCGGATTTCTTGCTTTATTTTCTCCTCCGACAACTCTTCCTCGTCCAATTTTTTTCCGCCAGGGGCGCGCACTTCTTTTTTCATCTGCAGGTACTTATCAAATTCTGTAAGAACCATTCTAAATTCCACATCGGAAATATTGCCGTCTTCTAGGGCTGTGGATACAATTCCGGTGATGGTGTTTAGTTTGCTTTCAGCCAGAACACGAATCTCATCGTGCTTCTTAGCCTTCAGATTCAGCTGGCGAGCTACCAGCTTACTGACTGCCCCGAAGGTGCCACAAGCTAGGGCCCCAATCTCTAGTCCTAGAGCTACAGGAGCCATGATAACGGTTGAAAGAAGCGCAATACCGCCAACGCCCATCCCAGCTGTGACTGTAAACAGTGTCGTATCAATACCGTCTAGACTATTAGCACCGCGCCGATATTTCTTGTATAGGGACGTCCGTTTATCTCTCTCGTCCTCCAAACATTTTCGCAGGCGGACAACCTCTTGAATGCGGTAGGACTGGTCGACAGGCCGATCAACTGACGCGTCTAGTGTGGGATACATAGACAGGCAGAACAGGTATATAAAGCTTTATGCAGAACTTTTATCTGTTTAATTAGGTGCTCAATAACGCGATCACTTACCGGGGACAGGCTAAAAAGTAGCCGTTTAAAGTAAAACGACAATCCACTGAATATAAATTCAAGGGATATTTTTTCAAACACCGCGTTTGCTTCCAAATCGCTAACATTCGTTGAGAGGTCTGCCTTCCCCTCCCCAATTTTTATAACCAAACCCGTCATTTCGGGGCGTTTCCACTTGATTGACACCCCAGGCAAAATCTCGATCGGGGCGCTGGGGAGCATACTGCCCGTCTCAATTTCTAGATATATCACGGACCCCTTTGGGGGTTTTCTTAAGATTTCTAGGTCTCTTGGAACCGTTGTTTGAGCCTGTAACTTCGCAACGTTAACTCCCTTCGGACCCAGGTAGTAAGAATTAACGTGCCCATTGAGGGTCGTCGGCTCTGCGCCGGACGGGCGATAGCCGACAAACATGCTGCCAGCGTTCATTAGCCATACCACTTTTGTAATACCACCCTCGGCCGGACTTTGCAAATCTATATAGCGCATGGCTAGGTCCAGCCTGAGCTCCCAATTGGGTTCAAACCCACTTGTATGACTTTCTATGGCGGCCCGCCGATAAAGGCCTCCTTTGGCTAACTCCATCCCATAAATCACCCCCGCGCCCCCCGGATCATCGAATCCTCGAACATCTCCGAGGTTGGCGAAGCAATTCCTCGTGGCCCAGACCTTAGGTCTGTGCTCATTGCTTGAACCTTGCAAGAACTTGTCTACTGGCATAGTAGTAATACTGTCATATTCAATATTAAAAACTAATATATTTGTTGAATTGACCCGAACTACTGCAGTTTTTCAAGGAGGAGTGTTGCCTTTATATTAATGTTATCACTGGTGGATGTGTGCACTGCTGAAATCATTAGTTGTAGAGACGAGGGCTGTGCTATCCAGAACAATCCCGAGGTGTTAAAATAGGTATAGTCTGTTATTGTATGTTGTAACACTAACGCAAGGGGAGGGCTTAAATGCAGCGAGATGTCAATCGACTTGCGGCTCCCAGTGCGCAGTCCTGCCAACTGAATCTTATAGACCCCAGGTGCTGTTATGGCAAGGGTTGCCATTTTGCCACTATCATCGGTACGCAGATTCTGTGTAAGCTGAGGGATCCCAATCGGAGTGAGCGACAAGGACCTAGGTAACTTCCATTGCAAGGAAATCGCATATATATCGAAACGTTGACCCAAGGCATCTTTTATAGTGTTCTCAACATATGCCATAGTAGCCGCGTCTTGGGGTGCTTCAGGGTCGGCGAGCTCGGATATTTTGTGATGACCCCACTTAATGTCGTGGGTTGGTGCTTTTGATCCGTCGAGCTGTAAAACTCTAGCGTCTAATAAATCCGTTGTGGATATAACGAGGGCGTCAACGTATTTTTTGGTTGCTGCGTTTTGATCGGCATCTCGAGTATCCACATACTCTTTAGTAGCCGCATCGCTAGAATCTAAAGGGTTACCTACGTCTTTCAACGGAAAGCCCCCCAATGATAGCTCACCTAGCATTGTATCGCCCGCCCTGTGTACGAGGGCGTCAACGTATTTTTTGGTTGCTGCGTTTTGATCAGCATCTCGAGTATCCACATACTCTTTAGTAGCCGCATCGCTAGCCTCTAAAGGGTTCCCTACGTCTTTCAGCTGAAAGCCCCCCAATGATAGGTCACCAAGCATAGTATCGCCAGCCCTATGTACGAGGCCGACTGGGCTGCCCCACGAGGCCGCCGCCGCTCCACAGCCGGTGCTATGTCCCATATAAAACTTATCCACAGGCATCACACTCTCTGTTTAGCTATGTGTAAGATCACATTTTTAAAAGCATTTCCAGCTGCGAGTTCACACAACACTCGAAGACATAGGTGGCCGCAGATAACCTCTTCGGGTCTCTGCAGTTGGAACGTCTGTGTCTGTATAGGAAGACCCTCGCTGCGCGAAGCTTTTACCCGTCCGGAGGACAGATATTCCACGAGTTCCTTGGGGGGATCCAACCCAAAACTATCGAAATAACAAATCGTACGGCCATCTTTGTAATACGCCACCCAGTGGGTGCCCCCACCACTGCTGGAGTCGAGATTAACTATGCCGCATTCTTTCTGAGAAATCTTGTTAGGCAGGGTGTTTCGCGAAAACACGCCACGAAAGTGGGGGATGGTACGGCCGGCCTTTTCAATATCAAAATTGCTCAGGGGTTCTACTTTTTTGGGGCGCCAAGTAGAGCCCTGACCCCTTACATTTAGGGCACATGCCGCGCCCCGTGCTCGCCGATGGGGCCAGAAACAACCCCGCACCAGCAAGCTGTTTCTCAACCTCACGATTGTGGCGTTCGGCCTCAGCCTGGGCTCGAGCACTCGCTTTTTTATCGTCGACTGCTTTCGCGATAGCCGCACTACCTCCTGCTAGCGACCCCGCTGCAGCGAGCCCGCCTAATATTAAGGGCAAAAACGGGAGAAACCCACCCGTTTTTTGAGCCGCTAGCTGTGTTTTGGAAATAACGAGCTCGGCCCCAGCACTGGCGGCGCGTTTCTTCTCAAGGTGAGCTATTTGGCGCTTAGTGAGCCCCAGGGTATCGTCGCCATGAAGCTGCTCAACCGTCAGCCGAATAGTAACGCCTACCCCATCATGGGCGGCTTTTGCCAATGATTCTTTCTGCCCCTGCGTAAGTGTTAACCCAAAAGGAGTATACTTCATTTTCCTATACTGTATATTGATGGAGATTTTTGTTTAATACAATTTGCTAAATTTCGTGCCGTCAGACTCTAGCGTCAGCAGCCGGTCGCTAATGAGCACTGCGTAGGCCATGGTTCCTGCTGGCACGTTGTTTCCAAAAGTCGCCCTGACCTGTACGGTTTGGACAGCCGTTTTCAACCGCTCCGACTGTCTGCGGACATCGATGACGTGGATTGGGTATAATTCTACAAATTCGAGCGGAGTCACCTGGTTTGAGGACACGCTTCCCTCAATACCATAGTATTCTGCCTTAAAGTCACATAACCTCTTGTAAGCCCTGGAAATCTTTCGCTGTACAAAGTCCATTTTTTCCTCGGAGTCAGGATACTGATCGGTATTTAACCTCACATGAATGTCAGTTAAATTTACATGGTCAAAGCAAGCCGGATTGCTGGTCTGGCTATCGCGGTTGGTTTGGAAAGCCACCAAAAGCCATCGTGGTTTTTCAGTGCCCGACGTAATGGAGAGAGTCCAGGTAAACGAACTGGCTTCCGGCACGGCAAAGCTTTCGCATTGAAGAGCTCGAAAAGATATCGGCACTTTAACTTTCTTGGCTATCTGCTCTACTAATTCTGTCTTGGCAGCCAAAGAAGGCATGACGTGCGGTATTACCCAGGCAAGCTTAGTTAGCGTGACTTTCCCTCTAGGCGCCGCAGCATCGCGAAATATGCCTTTGGTATCTGATTCACGAGATAATATCAACGAATGTTTACAACCATAAACCACCTTGCGGTAGTCCTCGCAAAAACCGAACAGGTGGCTTAACGGGACGCAGAACGAAAACGTCCCGCTTGGATTCGGCTTGACCACTACTAGCTGCCGTCGGGCCTCCCACCCAGTATTAGCTGATTCAGCCGCCGCTGAGGTATCTTTTTGCCAGCACATGTTAAGACCCTCGGCCTTTGAAAAATCATCTCCATATGTCAACAGGCCCTTAATTGTTGTGGCTTGGCCAGGGTTGAGAACATTCTCAATATCTTGATCATTGAGCCGGTACCTTAGCCGCGAGAACATGTACATAACAGCGTTATTTACGAGCGAAGCAAGCGTTGTAGGTGTGTAGTCGACTTCTGTGCCGGATGCTAGCCTCCCTTCAACATTGAGAAAACTTTTAGACGGGTGTGTGTAAACGTCTTGGAAGTTTACTTCGATTGCTATATCCTGATTGTTGTTTATTGTGGCGGGGTTTTGTGGGTGATACTCCTTGTAGACGTACGACTCGATGCTCTCGTCAACAAGCGTCTGCTCTACAAGAGTCAACATTTCATCGGTAATTTCTTGTGTATCCGCCATAGAAAATTTACTTCAGATATAGAAACAATTCTATTTTCTAATAAAGAATTTTCCTAAAACCCGAGCCTGCTATCCGACTGTTGATATTTTGACGTGCCGCTTCAGTCGTGGGGGCCGCAAGCCCATGCAGAATCTCTAAGGTTTTTTCAGAGATAACTCTCTCCGGCCCTGTAGCGGCTCGCGTGGACGAGCGTGCTTTGCTGCGGACTATGTCAGCGATTTGCTTAATTGAGGCTGCGGTTGTAGCGGCGCCCTTAGCAACTTTACCGGCCACGTCCGCTACATTTGCTATAGCGCCTTTGTTTGCCACAACGAATTTACCGACACCCCCAATGGCCCGCACCACGGGTTGTATCCAGTCCGACAGGCCTTTTCCGATTACATAGCGCTGTCTTTTCATCCGCCGGTTTCCCTCTGCCACGTTCCGCGAAATTCTCAACATGGTAGCTTAGAAGATTTTCTATAATGTCAGTCAAAATGTTTAATGTAAGAATTTTACTTCAAATCTGCCGAAGATGTAATCTAGCTGTAATTCGTTCCCCTCGGAGATTCAATTGAGAGCCATTCTGATCCGTTAGCCACAAGCGTATTCTTTGAATACTGCCACGCTGGCTTACCGGCAAATAAACCAAATTGTGTGGAGTCTCAATGATCTTAAATCCAGGTTGTACGCCTGGGTAGAAGCTGTACAGAACGGGGTGGTTGGTGCCATTTAGGTAGGAACCACTGACTAGATCGCAGTTTACAAGTATGCTACTAAGTGTTGAAATGTCTACTGGTTTGTCCCCTGTGTGGAATCCAGTAGTGGATAGCACCCTCGGCTCGAATCCGAGAGTCGACGCAATGGTAGATTTGCTCATGTCAACTCTGTAGCTAGGGTTCGTAATCTCGATGTTGGCACGTAATGTCGCCCTGTTTGCTCCTACAACTATGTAATGTGCCTGCGTCTCAGAATTCCAATCACCGCTGCCCTTCAGCTGGCATTGAATCTCATCGTTGATTTGAGCGAGTTCGTAGCTTCCTTCTGGTAATGAAATTGTCTTCCAGGTAACCCCTGCGTCTGGGCTGTAGACGAAAGTATTATTACTTTCTGTAATGTTGGGGACAGCGTTATATGTCTCCAGGTTTACTAAGGATAATTCGTACTTATTGTCAGGGTCGAGGTAGAGGGGCGGAGAAAGTGTGGTTGTCCAGTCGGTGCTGTTTGACGAAAATACGAAAGAGTTACCCTCTTTAGGGCGAAGAAGCTTTTTAATTCCCTTTAGCTGAAACTCCATTTGGGGTATGCAGTTATAGGAGGCTTCTGTTCAATTCGAGAATCAAATCCTTAGGAACCGCGCCACTGCGAAGGAGCTCGTCTAAAATAGCCGAAATTTCATTATCAAGGCCCGTATTACCTGCACGCTTCGAGGCATCTAATAGCTGTAGCCTTTCAACGAGCGCCTCTGGGTCCTTATAATATTGCAAAGCCCCACCTTCGCTGCGCGAGGCTTTTACCCGTCCGGAGGACCTTATCAGCTGGTGTTTTTTGCTCTTTCGCCCATGGAGAGGCAAGCCCGCAAGTTCAGGGTATATTGCATCGTTTTTAAAAAGCGTTTTGTGAGGAGAGTGTAAAGCGAATCATCTGCCGGGGCTTCGAACACAAGATTGTCTCCATTGTCGAACGCCCGCAGTTTTCCCGCCTGCAAAGCTTGCGGGTCGATTGTGAGGGATCCAAACCGGTTTCCCTTCAGTTTAAACCCACTACCTGTAGCGTCCTCCGGACGGGTAAAAGCCTCGCGCAGCGAAGTAGCCCCACTAGATCGGACGAGCCTGTAACCCTGTGTTAGTAGGCGAAGACGTTCACTATATTGTTTTAGAGCGTCCTTTTCCATCGTTAATTGCTGCTTTCTTTCTTCTGTGGTGGCTTTACGCTTTTTTTCCGCTCCCAGTACATATCGGTTGATGCGATTGACCTCATTGAGGGTGTTGGTGATTACTTGTGTGTCGCTGAGGTTGAGTTCGCTGGGGGGCTTAAATCCGTGGCGCCTTATCACTTCAATATCCAACCCTTGGTCGGGACTAATATATAGCGTGGGGGCATCTTCTACCGGCAGAGGCATGTCTTGACGTGCCGTCGGTGCCGCTCCGTGGAGTGCGTAGGCTTGTCTTGACGTGCCGTCGGTGTCCTCCGGACGGGTAAAAGCCTCGCGCAGCGAAGGTGCTGGCAAGCGCTCTATTGCGGCTGTGACTTTTCCTATCTCCGCTGCTTGGTGTGAGGTGATTGGTTTGAAAAGTTTGGCTGCCTCTTCCTGCAGAGACGACTCCCCTAGTGATTCTGTTTGAAGGCGTTGCCGAGCCTGGTCCCTGAGTGCTAGGTAGTTCCGGACGAGGGCTGTACGATCGCGCATGTCGGTTACTTTGCGCCACATCCTTACTTCAAATAGATGTCATCCCTACTTTAAATAGATTTCATCCCTACTTTAAATAGATGACTTCGGTATGTAGAATCGATCAAATCCACATCGATACCGACCATCATAGGCCCGGCTGGTCAGATCGATACAACAGAACCCGTACGGCTCGCGCGTGCACGCACTGAAGAAGTTTCGAAATTCTTCGAAAGGCATGTCACCACACACATAGGTGTCATGTATGGCGCGCAAGTTTTTCGTGTCTTGATTAAATATGATAAGCATGTTACAATTATCTCGAATCGTTTGTTTGGGAATCCTGAAATAATTCTGCGTTAGATAGAATGAGTCCGCACCACCGTGACGGCCTTGGCTGAAGTATTTCTCGATGGGGGTTTGTTTTTCCAACATAACGTCATCAAATACCATAATGCTACGTTCGTTTTTGTTCAGACTCTCTACTGGGATGATATCATCTGATATGCTGTGAAACGAGGCTACCTCTTTCCCAGTGACTGCTTTAATGGCATCCGCCCAGTCCTGCAGCCACTGGTATTTCTCTTGTCTAAGGGATTTTGAGTATATATGCAGTCTATTGTATTTAAGGAAATCCTTTCTTAGGAGGAGATTGAGCATCAGGTTTGTTTTACAACATCCGGACGGGCCGCAAATTACACAACGGATGCTACTAGGAAGCAGCCAATGGTGTTTGTGCTCGTGTGGATTCTATTCATTAAGATCTAAATTTAAGATTTCCATACTTCTATATTTAGGGAGAGATGTATTGCCTCCGCTGTAAACAACACACTCCCACTTCAAATGAGGAGACTATAACTCTAAAGAACAACCGACCAGCCAAGAGAGGTGTTTGCACGGTGTGCGGTGCTAGAAAGAGCCAAATTCTTTCTGCGTCCTCCTCGCGCAGCGAAGGTGCGGGTCTTCTTAACAGTGCCATGAATGCCCTACCTCTGCCCGAGATGCACATGCGTCTCCCCAAAGGGGTCCCATCTGAAGATGTCCCGGGTGGAACTTTTCAAAACACTGGAAAATACTCATATTGCGGGCCGTTTACCAAGATTGCCAAACGCCTCTCTCAGGGCTATAGGGGTGTGAATAGTCTTGATCGTGCCTGTCTAAACCACGACGTTGCCTACGCAGCCCATAAAGATACCCCCGGACGGAATCATGCGGATGATGTACTGGCAGCTACCGCATCGCAGATTGCACTATCAGATGCTCCAGACTGGGAAAAGCGTGATGCTAAGACGGTTTCTGCGATTATGGCTGCGAAATCACGCTTCGGGATGGGCCTTAAAAAAAAGTCGCGAAGGAGGTAGTAGAAAATATTCCTAAACTGAAGAAGTTTTCTATGGCAGAGAAGTCCGACGGCACGTCAGCAATCATGGAGAAATTCTACTACAGTCCTCAAGGCTATTGGCGTGGGCTGGCGGCCATCCCGAAGCTTGCTGCGGCAGCCCGAGTTAGCAAAAAGGATGCTCGGGACTGGCTCTCGAAACAAGACATATGGCAGCTCTATTTGCCTGCTCCTCGACGAATACCACGGCCACATTTTAACGTGACTGCGCCAAACGAAGTTCATCAAGGGGATTTATTATATCTGCCGCATGATCGTGTGAAACGACGCACGTACAAATACGCCTTGACCCTCGTCGATATAGCCTCCCGGTACAAAGAGGCAGAGCCCTTGGCTACAAAAGATTCACAAGAGGTTGCAGACGCCCTTGAGAGGATTTATAAACGGAGCCCTATGGATTTTCCAAAGCTTCTTCAAGTCGACCCTGGTAGAGAGTTCATGGGCTCCGTTTCAAGCCTTATAGCTAAGCATGGGACTAAAATACGACGTGGGCGTGTGGATCTTCACCGAGACCAAGGCGTTGTGGAGCGTTTTAACCGGACTCTGGCCGAGCGGCTTTTTGGTCACCAATATGCTCAGGAGCTATTGCTTGCTGCCCGTGGGTCTTCTGAGCGGTCTGCAGAATGGGTGGCTCGACTCCCTGCGGTTGTTGCGGCTTTAAACAATGAGCCGACTCGGCTGACGGGTAAAAAGCCCGTGGATGCCATTAAACTTCAGAGAGTGACTGCGCAACCCTCATCTGTCGTTCCAGGACGCCCTGTAGGGCTCGAGGAGCCGCTGATCCCGTCTGATGCAATGGTTCGGTATTTGTACCAGCCTGGCGAGCTCGAGGGTGGTCGAAAACGTGCTACTGACCCCGTGTGGTCTGTGACCCTGCATTCGATCCGAAATGTATTGCGGCAGAATGGCCAGCCTGCGGTATACTATTTGGAGGATGGACCTCAGCGAGGCTTCGTTCGTGAGGAGCTTATGATTGTTCCTCCAGAGACAGAGCTGCCTCCGGATAAGATTCTTCTTTGAATTGAACACGCGATGTATAAAGGTATCAAGCTATGTCTATAGTCTTAGTAGAAGCTCAGCATCAACAGTGCCCCGGTTCAGCGGTCCCGTCTGACGATGCCATACGGGCATTGGGGCGAGGAGACCTCGTAAAGATAGGTACTGCGAACGAGCGATTTTGGGTACTAATTCGACGAGTAGTACCCGCTTCTAACCCACAAGATATTAGATTTACTGGTAGACATGAAAGCGACCGCGTAAACTCTGCTGAGAGACGTGGGGACCTTATCGAATTTCAGGGGAAGCATATATACGAAATCTCCCCTGACTGAAGACTTCAGCTGAGTGCTGCGTCTCCTCGTCGCCGGTTGCATTCCAGACAGGTCAGTCTTACGTTCCCCATGCAGTGACCCTTGCTGTTGTCCAGCCGGTCGACGCTGAACTGCTGCATATCAGCCGGCCGATACGACCAAAACATTAAACAATTGCATGCAGAGCAATTGTTATTTTGGGCCTCGCGAAGTTGCAAAATGTAGTCAACTTTTAAGTCAAACCCGGGAAGTCCCTTTACCCGGTCTTGATGCTTATAACCAAGAAGCTTATTAACGATTGTTGCGCGCACAGGCTTGTACTGTGCTGTCAAATCGATTACATCTGCGGCCGCCTCGGCCGGCGGACACTCCACCCGTTTGAGCTGGTGGATATACTCTACCCGAGAGACCGCCAGATACACGAGGTTGGACCACGTAAGCCAGTCGTCGATGATCCAGACCTTCTGAGGGTCAGAGATGGTAAGACCTTGGCTAGAATGGATCGTCAAGGCATAACCCAGGCGCCAATCATCAGTCGTGATAGCAATCTCAGCTGCAGCTATCGATACTTCTACAACATCGTTGAGTACGAGCACTTCCTTGTTTTCCGTTCCGGGTATGAGGACCTCGATGTTTTGCTTCCTGCTGTCCTTATGATGATACAGCAGAGGCACAGGGGTATCCTGGAACTGCTCCTTATGCCGCTGGAATAAGAGCGTCTGTGCCCGATCGCGGACCTTGGTGCGTGAGACCAGTATAAGATCTCTTGGCGTCCAGTCTTTAACAAACCTATTCCACTCGAGGCAGCCTGGGAGGGCCTTACGCATTTCTTTGCACTGGACCTTGTCAGACTGAAGCCGGATACGCCTTTTCAGAGCTTTTAGCTCCTCGTCTTTCGCTCTGTGGTCGACGGAAATCTCTTCGTAGTAGCCGCAGGTTTCCTGTAGCCAGTCATGGGGCATGCCACCAGCGATCGGTGGCGGCTGGCCTTGATCACCGCAACATATGACCTGGACCCCACGTTGATCGAGCCACCCCAGGAACAACTCCAGGATAGGCTTTGACACAGTGCAGACTTCGTCCCATATGATGACACGGGGAATGTATTTGTCGCCCATGCGCTCAGGCGTCCAGTCAACATCTGCAATCTGCGGACCTTTCTGATTACTTCCAGGTACATGGAGAGATTCCCCTTGTTTTCGGGAAACAAACTCTATAACCTCTCCCGCACCCCCTATAGACAGCAACACTTCATCTGTAGAAGTCCAATCCTTTTTTGCCTTCCAAACTGTAATAGGTCTCTTGTGTTTTTTCTGCAACACTGCTAGGTCCTCCGCAGTTGCCTTAGCTCTCCGCGTCCCACACCAACGGAAGAAGCTATGGTAGGTCTGTGATTTAACCCCCCTGGTCCGCATCTCTTTGGCCAGACGATGGGTATGAGTAAACACGATGGGATCTCTCTCACGGAATAGCTCGATCGCTCTCGTAGTCTTGCCGGAGCCGCCTCCGCCATTCAGGTAACAGAATCGATGTCTCGACAGTGGGTCGTCGTAGCGTGGCGCTGCGCTATTCTCCATAATTGACAGGACGTAAGTGTCATACTGGCTGATGTACTCGGGCTTTGGAAGGTAGGCAGCGTGCTCCTTAGGCTCGTACAGCCTCTCGCCCTTGTCGCGCCACTGGGCCGGGCCAACTGTTGGAGGAAGCATCACCATCCCACCTTCTTTGCAGTTGTCACATTTGCTTTTTTGGCAATCACACCGAGATAATACAGCACCCTCGTTGCTGTGTGATGGGTGCCAAATGCAATTACAATAGCAGGGTGCCTTGACGGGTTTATTTTTCGGCACGTATGCCTCGACCCCCTCGAGCTTATGCAGCGCCGTTTTCTTGAGATATATGCTGTCAGTGGCGACCCGGACGGCCTCTGTGGGATCAAATCTGACCAGCATTGTGACGAGGTTGATATGGGCGTAGGCCAACATGCTGGCGCGTAGATGCGCGTACTGAGGCTGGCTGCCGTCGTGATATGTAAGTATCCACCCTAGAGGGAATTTCTCTGGAGCTCCGACCAGAGTGCCACTTTGCATCGTGTCGCGAACCAGGTAGTCGAGCTCCCCCTGGTCAGTCACTAGCCTGCGGGTCAACCTTTTGCAGCCAGCTTTCCTCCCTTGTGTAAATTTGCCGATGATTGCACAGCGGACATCGCGACCTTCTGGCAGCCAGACCTCTTCCTGCTTCTCGAAGGCCAGCAGGGCCTCTCTGACTCTGAGATGGACAAGCAAGCCGGTCTCTACAAAGAAGGCCAGCAGCGGCGTCGGGGCCCACCTCTTTTCCGCGAAATGTCTTCCGTACCAGGCAGGTATGACAGGATGACAGTTGTCTGTCCACACCCATTCTTGGACCTCAGCGAAGCCGGTGCCTATGTCGGTGGGGAGAGGACCATTGATGCTGACCCTGGTCATGCGGTGGCCCGGATGTCCAAACCGTTGGAACCATGGCGCAGCCTCGCCATTGCCTAGGAAGCTGGCGGGGTAGCATTCCTTCATGTCGATGCAGACGATATCTTTTAGGGTGTAGTCCATCGAATTCCAGAGCCCACCGTGCCCGTGTTCCACGCAAGCCTTTTGCACATCACCGAGAATGCTTGCTGGGGTCGGCCTCCATCCGTTTTTCTTAACAGCGACGAGGTTGGATGCGTGGTTGTCACTGAAACACCGTCTGGCGAGCGACTCCGGATCACCCAAGTCAGTATCATCAAATGACACCTCACTGGCCAGGCGTTCACAAGCCGTCACGATTTTGTCGTGATCTGTACGCTTCTTAAATGTTCGACCGTCTTGAAGAACAAACTGGTCGACGGCGAGCCGCCCTTCCGAGGAACCCCCCAGAAGCCAGACTGCAACCGGCGCACCCTGGGTGGCTTCTCTGATGGCGTCCACAATGCCACCCTCGTAGAAGTGGACCTCCCTGCTAAGCGGGAATTGTAGGTCCTTACTCCACGCGTGGCCGTTGTGAACGATGAGCTCTATGTTGCGGTGCCCGTTTTGATACTTGCCGCTGCAGTATATAATCCCACCGGCTATGTCCCGCAAGATGATGGCTCGTTTGAGGATCTTTTCCAGTTCAGCCACATCATTGATCGTGGCCCCGGGTCTACGAACTCGTTCCTCCCAATCCCGTATTTTTTGCCGTCTGGTGGGTGTTAACCCTTGTCCTCGAAGAGCGTCTTCAAAGTGCGCTATCACGCTCTGAGCAACACAGTTCAAGTCACCGTCGCGCAGCGGTGCTAGATTGGCAGGGTCTGGGTCTCGGATCTGGTAGAGACCGTACACGACCGCGGACTCTGGATAACCTTTTTCGTAATACGGCTTGTCGATCCCTGTTAGCGCGCCAGGCTTCATATCCCGAGAAAACTCGACAATACCACCCCCCTTTTTGATTTCCAATTTAATCGGGTCAAATTTATCTCTGATAACCCACTCCTCCTCGGGTTCTTCTACATTGCCGTTCCAAGCCTGTCTGAGAAATTTGATCCTACAAAGGGACCTACCCCACGGGAAATATTGAATGAGCCTTGCTGCCCTCTCGTCAGTCATAGTACAGACATCTTTGTCGTCCTCCGCCCTCTCTACAAACCATGTAGAGTAAGTGCGAACGGCACCGTCTACTTCAAACTCCTCCTTGGCCTGGGCAATGAGATCAACCCACGGCTCTCCCACTGGGAGTGGGATAGAGTGAGGTACCACCACATCCAGATCATAAAATCGCAGGCCCTTCCCGGGCGATGGGATCAGAGGCTTCGCTAGCCTCTTCTTTACATCCTTTGGGATGGGCCAGTCCAAGATGCTCTGCGCCCGATGTTGGGCCAGCCTGTCTGCCAGATCCTGTAGAGCCAGACCTGACCTTGGATAAGGGGGGCGAACACCCGTCTCTCGCTCATATTCAGCTCGGAGTATGAGCGCTCGCTCATGATGCAACATGTTGAGTTTGGTATATTCATAGGTTCACATTTCTCTAATTGCCAATTTCAATCCTTGCTAGACGTTTAAACTCCTTCTGAAATAATAGGGGTGGCGGGGGCTAGCAAAGTGGTACCCATGAGAGGGCGCCAGCGGGGTAGCTCTGGGGGGGCTTATTCGGCCGGGCGTGAGACAAAAGATACGCGCCCGTGGGCCAGTCAGCCGCGTGCGTTGGACCTCCCAGAGGCAACAGCAGCGGGTACCTCTGGGGGGGGGGGGGCTATTCGGCCGGGCGTGCGAAAAAGATACGCGCCCGTGGGCCAGTCAGCCGCGTGCGTTGGACCTCCCAGAAGCAACAGCAGACGCGCCCGTGGGCCAGTCAGCCGCGTGCGTTGGACCTCCCAGAGGCAACAGCAGCGGTACCTCTGGGGGGGCTTATTCGGCCGGGGCGTGCGAAAAGATACCCACCCACAGTCCAGTCGCGCCCTTTTGGACCTCCCAGAGGCAACAGCAGACGCGCCCGTGGGCCAGTCAGCCGCGTGCGTTGGACCTCCCAGAGGCAACAGCCCCGTGGGCCAGTCAGCCGCGTGCGTTGGACCTCCCAGAGGCAACAGCAGCGGCACCTCTGGGGAGGCTTATTCGGCCGGGGCGTGGTACCTCTGGGGGGGGGCTTATTCGGCCGGGCGTGCGAAAAAGGGCGCGGCTGGACTGTGGGTGGGTATCTTTTTCGCGCCCGTGGGCCAGTCAGCCGCGTGCGTTGGACCTCCCAGGCAAAAAAAGATCTCGCCGTGGGCCAGTCAGCCGCGTGCGTTGGACCTCCCAGAGGCAACAGCAGCGGCACCTCTGGGGGGGCTTATTCGGCCGGGGCGTGCGAAAAAAGATACCCACCCAGAGTCCAGTCGCGCCCAGTGCTGCTCGTGATACAAAAAGTTGACAATTTTAATCCAGTAAGTGCAAAACCAGAATTGCGCACCGAATATAAGAGAAATTTGCTACACATATGTGCAAATATTGACAAAAATCTGACATTTGCAATTCAATAGTGTAAACCGGTGCCTTTACCCACCAACATATAAAGGAAATTCCCAAATGAAGATGTTTAAATCATTCTTGAAGTGATATGGAAGGGGTAAATACTCTTAAATTTTGATTCAAATGTGCCCAAGTTTAATCATACTTTTATCCTCCTGGTAAGCAAGCGCACAAGAAAAACCAGCAGTTTGTTTGCAATTAATTTATTTTTTCTATTACGTTATGAGATTCAGTAGGTTACATGCAAAATATCAGCACTGTAGCACAAATGGTTGCTGAGCTGTGGTTTTTTTAAGTGAGGTAAAAAATCTGAAGCGAACTAGTAATTCGAATGATTCCACTGACACGGGCAGTTGAGCAATTATTGATTTTAATTCGTTTACTGGGGCCTTCCATAACCAAAGCCCTTTGGTTGCCCTTTGACCACCACGTTAAGCTTTTCTTGTTTTCCTTTTTCGATGTTGTCGTTTGTGCTTCATCCGAATACGAACTTGTTATCATAATTGACTTTTCTTATTAACTTTCACCACTCGATCACAGAGAAGACTTGCTTGTGGATTTATGCAGACGGTACATACTGGTTTCCGAACAATTTTGGCGACAAGTAACCGAGTTTTCCGCTACCGCTAGTAAACAATGAAGTCTATTTTTATTTGACGTTGATTTTAACTCATTGCCATAGTTTAGTTGTGAAACTGTCGGAGTGTTCCTGGTAACCTGTCCTCTCATATCACGTCTTTTCAGGGGTAACAAGCAAATAATCTGAAGCCGTGTTCTCGTTGTTCATGATCGTGTTTTTTTTAATCACAGCAGTCCTAGATTCTGAACAACGGTCATGTCCATCGAAGTGAAAGTGATCGTGAAGGCAAAACGGTTCGTCCCAGGCACAATTCCACTATGAGTGTCCAGATTAGAAAATAGTACCCGTTGCTGTTGGCTCTGGTCGATATAGCTTGAGTTGTCTATGATTACAATGCTATGCAGCTCACCCTTCTCCTAAAGGTACTTCTTCTCGCATTCTGCGGCGAGGATTGAGAGTTTGACATTTTGGTCCATAGAGAAGAGTTATGAATATATATTTTTTCAATGGCGGAAATATAGAGATTTGTCACGAGGCCATGAATTGAGATGGCTGACTACGGTCGATCATGGCTCACTGTCAGCCATTGTACTACTATATCAGTAGACTTATGAAAGCTTGAAAGAGTTCGAGAATATTTAGGACAAATAATGTAAATTTTAAGTAAGACACACACACACAAAACAACAGAAATGGAAACCAATCACAAATTAAATCAAACAACATCAGAACTAAAACTCTATATGTAAAGTGTTACAAAATGTTACATCTACATTAACATTTCTGTGGTGCAGAAAAAAATGGCGTTAAAATAAAATAAACAGCAGAAATGTGAAGCCTTTAATGAATCTGAAATAAGATTCAAAATAAGAAAAAAAAAGTTAAAACAAAAGAACTTCATAACACAATTCGAAAAAGACAATTGAGATTTTTGAGACATGTGCCCATGTTAGTCAAACTTCCGGTTCCAACATGGTGTAAGTTCATGTCGTCTCGACCGCTGCAGGATTTGTATTTGGGGACTGATTAATTTATTGCACTGTGCACACCGTGAGCTGTTTATTTCATCAGTTTTGATGGTGTTTCGATATTCTGATTTCTACGATAAGAGATGATATCGTATGACGGGGAACAGATGGTTGTGTTGACTGGTTTCGTCTTATGTCTTTATGGTTCCAAGACATTGCTGAGACGGCTTTGATGGGGACTGCAGCTACCTTTCTTTGTTTGGGAGATGAGATATTAATTCGGATGGTTTCACTGGCGCGGGCAGTTAAGCACATGGATTCGTTTGCAATGATACCAGGGGCCTTAAACTATAAAGATCATAACTATAAAGGCTGTGTGGTTTTCTTGGAATGACCTTGAAAATGTTTTGAACTGTATTATTGTATTCTATTGGTTTTTTTTTTTTAAAAAGAAAAGCCATTGTAATGCTCATTTAATTGTTACACAGTCACTATATTTAATGTAAACTAGAAAACATCATACAAGAAATGAAAAGAATGGGTTTATAATTAACATTTTGCGAAAGATACACCGGATCAACAAGATGAACACCAAAGAGGAGTAGGTATCATCTTCGACGCAGAAAGAGCAAGAACAGTGAAAGGATTTTACCCAATATCTGACAGAGTCCTTTTAGTTAAATTGAATGGAAAGACAATAGACATAAATCTTATACAAGTTTATGCACCAACAGCAGACAGTCTATATGAAACAATTTATAAATTTTACAACGAGTTAAATGAGGCACTTCATAAATGCAAACCACATGAAAACACCATAGTTCTAGGGGATTTTAACGTAAAAGTAGGAACGGAAAGAGTTGAGGAAATAGTTGGTCATTATGGCTTAGGCGAGAGGAATGAAAGAGGTGAGAATCTTATTGACTGGGCAAGAACACACAACATGATGACGTCTGTGGACATGGAAAAGCCCATGGGACAACGCACGTAATCAAATTGATTATATAATGATACGCAATAGATTTAGAAACAGTCTGGTGTGTGTGAAAACTAGACCAGGGGCAGATTGTAATAGTGATCATGTACCAGTTGTGGGAAAGCTTAGAGTAAAATTAAAAACAACAAAACGAGCCTCAGTTAACATCAAATTAAATATAGATTTTATTTTAAATCAGACAAGAAGCTGCAAGACAAATATAAAATCACAATTCAGAACCGGTACAATGCAATAGAGAAGATACAAAGCATTGATGAACAGTGGGAAATGTTAAAATAATAAAGGCAACAAACATCGAAAGATTCATACCACCATGAAAGAAAAACGCAATTAAAAAAATGGATGTCTAAGATCAAAGGAAGGAGACTGTTGTTTGATCAAGAAAACATAAGGGAACGATGAACAGATTAAAGATCTTTATAATGATGAACGAACGGAAGTAAATATTAAGGATAATGGAGAAGGACCAGAAATACTCAGAGAAGAAGTGGAAGATGCCTTGCGCAAAAAGAAAGCAGGCTAAGCTCCTGGACCAGATAATATAACTAAAGACGAGATTGAAGCCATAGGTGATTTTGGAATAGGAATAATAACAAAAATATTGAATGATATTGAAAAACAACGACGTGCTCAAATCAATATTCATCCCTACCAAAGAAATCGAGTGCGATTGAATGTGATGATCATCGCACAATAAGCCGTATGAGTCATATCACTAAGATATTACTAAAAATCATCATGAGAAGAGTGCGAAACAAAATCAGTCCAGAAATTAGCGATGAACAGTGTGGTTTTGTTAGAGATAAAGGAACAAGCAATGCCTTTTACATCATAAGATCTTTAGTAGAAACAACCATTGAGGTGAAAACAGATCTATACCTATGTTTCATAGATTATACCAAGGCATTTGACAAAGTAAAGCACCAAGAAATAATCAAAAGCATAAACGTAGACAGCAAAGATCTAAGAATAATAAAGAACATGTACTGGCAACAAACAGCGGCCATAAGAACTGGAAACCAATTGGGAATGTTTCAACAAATAAAACAGGGTGTTAGACAAGGTTGTGTGCTGTCACTAGATTTGCTTAATATTTATAGTGAGATTATTTTAAGCTCCATAGGGTCTTCCATTGCCTGGAATAACAATTGGAGATAATAATATAACTAATCTAAGTTATGCTGATGATTCAGTCTTAATCGCTAAGAGTGAAAATAAGTTACAAGAAATATCAGACATTATAGTGAAAGAAAACAAAAATAAAGGGCTCAGCCTTAATAGCAAAAAGACAGAGGTAATGGTAACAATAAAGAAAAAAGACATCACCGCAGTGCAAAATAAAGACAAGTGGAACAATATTAAAACAGGTAAATGAATTTAAACATTTGGGAACTTTGTTAATCTCAGACGGAAGATGTACAAAAGAGGTGAGATGCAGAATGGCTCAGGCAAAAGCAGCTTTCCAAAAATTGAGGAAGATACAATGCAATCCATTTTTGACAATAGAAACAAGAAAAAGAGTTCTTAATTGTTATGTAAAGCCAGTCTTAATATATGGATGTGAATCTAGGACAATAGACACGTAAATCACTGGAGTCTGTAGAAATGTGGTTTTACAGAAGAATGTTGAGAATACCATGGACAGCTAAGAAGAGTAATGAAAATGTTCTGAAAGAGGTCAAAGCAAAAAGAGAGCTAATTTCCAATATTAGGAAGAAACAATCATAATTTTTTGGCCATGTAATGAGAAGAGAACAACTGGAATATATTGTAACAACTGGAAAAATTGAGGGGAGATAGAGGGAAGCAAAGAGAAAAAATAACAGACAGCTTAATTAAGAGAATGTCTTGGCAGAAGGTCAACAACAGAAATGATAAATAGCTGCCGAGATCGAAAGTTGTGGAGAGACATGATCACCTGCACCAGTAGGCCCGGTACTTGATGATGAAGATGATATGTATTTAATTATTATTATATGTATCGTTCTGCCCACAGTACTTCAACATTCCGAAAGTAAATCTCAACTCCTTTCACACTGCTAGAGCACGCTAAACACTCATTATGACAGAATCGAAATTGAAAGAGTGAGTATTTTAAGTCTTACATGTTAGGGGCGGAGCTACTATAAAACCTAATTGGTTATTTGGTTATGGAAGGCCCTGGTATCACTGCAAACGAATTAAAATCCATAATTGCTCAACAGCTCGTGCCAGCGTAATCATCCGAATCTCATCTCCCAAACAAAGAAAGGTAGCTGTAGTCCCCATCATAACAGTCTCAGCACACGCCAAAAGACATAAGGCGAAACCGCGCAGAAAGTGAACACAGCCAACTTTTCCATGTCTTACTATCGTATCATCATTCATCGAACGCAAATTTGAATATTGAAACATGATCAAAAGGGATGAGATACACAGCTCACGGTGTACACAGAGCACTTAAACTCAGTAGTTCCTGCAACAAGCCGGACTTGGAATATGAGGAAACTGCAACAAGGAACACTTTTCATGCATAGTATAGCCTTCAATTGTTCCCGCCGCCTATCCACCATATACTGGAAGTTCATAGCTTTGTTATTTTATCAAGTTAATATATTGCCTAAAGCGTCTTGACAGACTGTTAGTAGTAAGGAAGGGTGTTTTGAGCAAGGATTTTAACATTTTCGCATGGTGCATTTTGGCTCCATGCAGCATTGGCATGTGTCGTGCAGCACAATCTCGTCGTGCAGCACATTTTGGCATGTATCGCACAATCTCGACCTCGTTTATCGCGGGTGGTCGGCGCGGGTGGTCGGTCTTATCTCAAGTGCTTATCTCAAGTGGTCGGCCTCGCGGGTGGTCTTATCTCCTTATCTCAAGTGGGCGTGCTGGCTATGGAGACCAGTGGTTCTAAAACTTGTATGTCAGTCTAAAACTTGCGGGGGGGGGGGGGTCGTGTTATCATCAATGTGTGATGGCAACAGGAGGCAAAAAAAGGCAAAGGGGTGTTAGTAACCAGGTGTTAGCGATATGACACATCCACGTTGATCATCATCGGGCCACATCATCGGGCCACCTCGGTCATCATCGGCGTTGGTCGGCGGTCGCTGGTCGTCGCTGGTCGGCTCGGGCAACATCATCATGTGTAGTGATTAAATAGTGACGCTCTCTCTCTCTCTTATCATCATCAAGCCACACCCTCAACATCATCCCTTCATGTCTTATCATCACCAAGCCACACAAATTGACACATCATCAGCATGTGCCACCCTCAACAGCATCATCATGTGCCACCACAACAACATCATCATCATGTGCCACCCTCAACAACATCATCATCATGTGCCACCCTCAACAACATCATCATCAAGCCACACCCTCAACTCTCTCTCTCTCTCTCTCTCTCTTTCACGCTAAAGCAAAACAAAAAAAGTCGCTCTATATTTCACATATATTTATTAATACAACAAATACACAACACATATGAGAAAATATATATTACTGTCCGATGGGTGATAATTTTAAGCGTCTGGGTTTCCTCCCTCCTGTTTTGGCGGTACTGTCTGTTTGTGTTAAATGTCTATCAAAAACACAGGGGCGTAGGAAGTTTCATTAGCCTTCACAACACAACCGCCCTCCATTTTGACAAAACCTTGATCAAAGCTGGAATAGGTAATTGGTGACTCAGCTGAAACACCCGGGACATCCATAGTGGCCGCCGGATCTGTCGTCTGATTAACAAGAGCGAGGTTCCCTTGGTTAACAAAAGGAGGGGTCGTGTAGTTGATGAGATTCGGGTTAACAAGAGATGGTGTGTAGTTCTGGTGGCTAACAACAGGCAGCGTGTAGTTGAGGTTAGCATATGCGGTTAAAATGTCTTCTCGCATATCAACTAAAGCGATAAATTCCTCTCTCGATAGTGTTATCCCAGTTCGGGTAGGAAACTTAAAAAAACTCTCACCGCTATATGTCCTTATATTTATCAACGGTCTGTTACGAAAAACACAAACCGAGACTGCCTTAACGCCATCTTTAGACAACGGAACTACAGTCTCATTTCCGCGTGACATAAATATGCGCTGATCACTGGCATCAAACGAAATTGGCGTATTCAAGCTACACGACTCCATAGTCAAAGCAAAAACAAACACAAGCCACCTGGTAACAGACGCTGGTTATCTATATGTGTACACTACTCGGCTGGGGGTTTTTATACCTGCTACGTTTATCGTAGCGAGGACCATTTATTTATAGTAGCTAACGCAATTTGTTATCAGGCGAGGTAATATGTTATCAGGCGAGGTAATACGTTATCAGTCGTGTTGCGAAATGTTCCGTGACTTCAGGAAGGGTCCAAACAGGGTGATAGGTGGGAAATACGATGTGTGTGTGTGTGAAATAATTTTATATAGGATGTGGTTTTTTAAAATAAGTGTTAATTGAAGAAGTGAAACCTGGCGGGCTGACCTAAATCACTCCTTGTTATTTTTGTGGGTGGTATAATCACTAAAGTTGGTAGCACTTGTGAGGATGGATCCCCGATGGAATCATCCTTTCACAGCTCTGATAGCCGGTCCTACCTGGTGTGGGAAAACGGTGTTTGTGCAAAAGTTTATACAGAACCTTCACGAGTTAGCTGTCCTCGTACCGGAGGAAGTTATATGGTGTTATGCGGAATGGCAACCGATATACGAGACTATGAGGTCAGTGAGATTTATCGAGGGTCTACCAGACGTCGATAAATTGGAAGGTGGTAAGAAGAGAAGACTGATCGTCATCGATGACTAGATGTCTGAGATGGACGAGAGGGTAACAAAATTATTCACCAAAGGTAGTCATCACAGAGATATTAGTGTGATGTACATTGTTCAAAACCTATTTGGAAAAAATAAAGAACATCGAACCATAAGTCTCAATACGCACTATTTAGTCCTTTTCACGAACCCGAGAGATGGGAGTCAAATTATAAATCTGGCCAAACAAATGTACCCAGGACAGGCGGGGTACCTCCAAGATAGTTTTAAGTACGCGACAGCGTCTCCTCACGGTTATTTGCTGATCGATCTTCGTCAGGACACACCTGATAATCTTAGGGTGAGAACAAAAATATTCCCAGGGGAGAGACAAATCGTCTACGTACCAAAGTAGAGAATCATGTGTGATGAATCACTTAGACGGTACGGTGAAATATTGAAATGTATGCGCGCCGCCTCGCCGAGCGGTTTAAGAACCATATTAAAAACAGCCTCTCCCAAACTCATTAACTTTTTGTGCGAGTGTTGTCATAACATATTAAAAGGTAATGTTAGACTCATACAGCGACAGAAGTGCGAGCAACGTCGACACAAGCACAAGTTGAGACTTCTCACTAAAAAGAAACCGAATCTTAAGCGGCGGAAAGAGATTCTACAAACCGGTGGGTTCATAGGGGCTTTGCTCCGTCTTATATTAAGTATTCTCGGGGGCGTACTAGGTGCATAACAATGGCCAAAAAAATGATATTGATGGATCCTCGATTCCTCGAGGGTCTTACACAGACTACTAACCCGTCGTATAGCCCTCCCGAGGCAATCGGTGACAACTTGAGAGATTTAGATGATGAAATGCAACGTATCCTATTCCGAGATGATTTAGCACCCGCCGATAAGGCCAGAGTGTACCAACGTGCCCTGCATCAATATTTAACTAGATTGGAGCAGTATAAACGTCGCTCATTGGGTTCGGTCGATCTCATTCAACACAACACGACAACAGAAAAAACACATTCCCCACCACCACCACCAATCGAAGTATCACCAGCGCAGACCAAGACACCACCAACACCACCACCAGCGGAAACCCCAAAGGTAGGTAATGAAAACACTCCACCCGTAACCACGTATAAACTGAGACCTAAAAAAAGAAAGAGCGGAATCCCAACACCAAAATGGGAACGGTGGAGAAAATATTGAGACGTCATTACTTTGACCCTAGTCGACCAGGGGCTTATAGTGGTGCAACCGCCCTGCAACGTAACACCAAACTGGGACTCGCAAAGATCAAACAATGGTTGAGTCATCAGGATACCTATACCCTTCATAAACCAATTCATCGCAGATTTGAAAGGCGTCCCATTATAACGAGTGGCCCCCAACAGCAATATCAGGCAGACCTAATTGATTTGAGACATTTGAAAAACCACAACGATGGGTATTCCTATTTGGTTTCTTGCGTGGACGTTTTCAGTAAATTCGCGTGGTCTGTACCGATACGAACCAAAACGGGGAAATCCTTAGTGGAAGCCGTCGGAAAGATATTTCGCGATGGGAAACCCGCGAGTTTTCAAACGGATAAGGGGTCAGAGTTTCTGAACAGAACATTTCAGAAATTCCTCGCTGACAACAACGTTCACTTTTTCACTACGCAGAACGAAGATATTAAGGCCGCCGTGGAAGAACGCTTTAATAGGACTCTAAAACAACGGATGTGGCGATATTTCACGAAATCCAATAAGCTGTCTATGTCCGAGTCCTACCCGCCCTACTTCGAAGTTATAACCATTCGTATCACAGAAGTATAAAAATGGCACCGGTCGACGTCAACGCAGACAATCACGAACAGGTATGGAACACGTTGTATAATAACAAACGCAACTTAAAATTTCAAAGACCCCCGTATAAGCCCGGTGATCGAGTTAGACTGGTCCTGGGCAGAGCCAATTTTAAAAAGGGTTATGCCCCGGCTTGGACGGAGGAACTGTTTTCCATCAGTCGAGTAAATGAAACAAACCCCGTTACATATGTGTTGAAAGACGATAAGGGTGATGAGATAGAGGGGTCATTCTACACACCGGAAATTCAAAAAGTTGGAGACAAGCACGAGTACAGAATCGAGAGTATCATAACCGAGCGACGCACATCAATCGGGCGAAGAGAGAGTTTAGTCAAATGGTTCGGGTACGATTCCTCATTTAACACTTGGATACCGTCCAAGGACATTGTCAGGTACAAAAACTAGAGATGAGAGCAGAAGAAGATGAAGAAGTGGAAACTTTTGACGGAGAGCCCGATTTGCGAGCCGTAAACTCGGGAGTGAGGATAGAGAGCGAACCACGCAGGGGATCGGTGTTTGGGAAACTATCCCCCTATTTAGAACTTGTCTTTATTTGTCAAGTGGTAGTTATATATACCGTTGTCGCGGTTTCGCTGTTCAATCTACCACCACAAAGTCAGATGCCAAGGAGGGAAAACTGTGGATAGCCCTACTGACCAGCTGTTTGGGTTACATGCTACAGAATCCAAACTTGGAGAGGCGACGGTGAAACGAGCAAAAAAAAAATGAGTTTTTATGTCACCCTACCCAGCAATGCATCTATGGACCTTTTTAAGGATAATAACCCCGGCCACTTTTTCGTTAAACTCCCTCAGACCATTGACATTTCGGCGCAGTATGAGATCGCACTGGTGGAGATACAGTTTCCGCTAAATTATTACAATGTAATTGAGGGTGATGTCTGGATTCGGTACGAATCTCTCGCTAACGACGATATTTGCGACGCTAGATTTTATTTCAACGTGACATTGGAGCCTGGGTTATACACGAAACCCGATGCGTTCATCGGCGCGTTGAATGCATCGATCATAAAAGCGAAGGATGAGTCGAACGGGGATGCGAAAGGGAAGAAAATGAGATTCATTTACGCAAAAGAGGTGAATAAAGCCATCTTGAAACTTTACGAAAAAGGAGTCAGTGTTACCATAAGCGACACTTTGAAAAACATGATAGCCTTCCCCACGACCTCTATATCAGACACGGCTCCCGATATCTTCAGCGTGGAGGTAATGGACTTGGAAAGCGTTGCGAAGAATGTCTACGTCTACTGCGATCTCGTTTCCCCCAGACCAGTCGGGGATGTGATGGTACCTCTCCTAAGGAGCGTGCCTGTTCTCAATAGAAATCACACCTCGGTGTTTCAGATCTACGATAAGCCTCACTACCTACCCCTTAGTAGATTTTCCTTCGATACCGTCGAGATCCTTTTAGCCAACGAACACGGAAAAACCATTCCATTCACCAGCGAAACGTCGGTGCTAACGGTACACTTTCGAGTGAAGAAACATCTCGAGCTGGTATAATGGTGAGACACACCCCCCTTCATCGCGATGTTGAGTTATACGAAGGCTTTTACTGTTGTCAGGCGGGTGATGGGATGCCCGTGTTTATAGGAGGTCGAAGTCAGAGCGGTTGAGGAATCGGTAGTTTCTTCGGTGGAATCGGGAGGGCTATTTTACCCTGATTAAAAACCGGCGGTAAGGCCTTGCTCAGAGAAGGATTGGGGACCGGTCTGCAGGTCGCACAGGACGCATTAGCCGGGAAAAATGTCGGTGAAGCTTTCAAAGACCGAGCTAAGGAGGTCGGTCAACGGTTGCTACACGGGGCCGTAGACCACCTGCGTGATAACAACCAATCAGGAAGTTGTTTACGACAAATCAGAAAGCGAGTTATGAAGTTACCCCCGCCGGGAGAACCGGTTACGAAGATGATAAAATCGACAGCTAGACAGGTCCCCCTTCATTCGGTGTACAACCAGAAGAAGAAGAAGAAGACGAGGGTGGCAAAGGATATTTTCGACTAATAATGTCCCTCGTTCACCCCAAATCGTGCGAATGTCTTCACTCTGGTTTGGATTTATTTAGCGTTCCACCCACACAGACATCTCTAGACTCTGGACAGTTTATTGAAATTCGTCCGATCGCAGCCTTGTCGCATAGCGCACCGATAGAGTTTTTCATTTCTGGAAACAGCGAGGAGTATCTAGATCTTTTCAACACGTTTTTGCAGCTGCGGGTCAAGATCACCCTCCCGAATGGTGATAGTGTACCACCCGATGCTGAGGTAGGACCGGTCAACAATTACCTTCACAGTCTATTTTCACAAGTCGACGTATCGTTAAACGACACGTTGGTTACACCGTCGGAGAATACCTATCCTTTTAGAGCGGTGTTTGAGGCTACGCTAAACTACGGGGAGGATGCGAAAACGGGATACTTGACGGCCGCTCTGTTCTACAAAGACACAGCTGGCCACCATGACGATTTGAAAGAAAATGAGGGTTTTAAAACACGGCGCGATTTGACTTCGGGTAGTAAAGAGGTTGAAATGATGGGTCGTTTGCACTCTGATGTCTTTGTGCAGGATCGTTACATGTTAAACAGAGTCGATGTGAAGATAAAACTCACGCCCTCGAAGGATGTGTTCAGCCTCATGACTCATGATAGGTCTGCGGGTTACAAGAGTGTTATCACCTACGCCGCGCTCGTGGTCAGGAAAGCTAAACTAAACCCCGCGATTTCTCTGGCTCACGAAAAGGCTCTCTTAAGCGGGAATGCTCGGTACCCGATCAAGAGGGTTACCATCAAGACATTTTCCATCGCTAGCGGGATGTTCTCCCACAGTCAAGACAATTTATTTTTGTCTCAAACACCGACCCGTGTAGTGATAGGTCTGATTACGGCCAGTGCGTTTAATGGCGTTTATTCAGCTAACCCGTTCAATTTTCAACACTTTGGTCTGATTTATATGAACCTGACGGTCGACGGGAAATGCATCTCGGGAAAGCCTCTAACTATGGACTTTGAACGAAATCAATACGCGAGAGCTTTTTTCGGCACAAATCTGGCCATGGGTCTGATTGGTAAAGACGCCGGGAATAATGTTGCTTATAGAGAGTTCAAGGACGGATATTGTCTATTTGGTTTTGACCTCTCGTCTAGTCTACTGGACGGCTCCCATTTTGAGCTAGCCACAAGCGGACCCTTGTCGATAGAACTCAAGTTTGCCGCTCCCACAACTACTCCCCTACAAGTCATCGTCTACGCCGAGTTGGACTCAGTGCTCGAGGTGTCCAAGACAAGGCAGACTTCACCGTTTGAGCGATAGAGAAGATGAACACGATGGAGATTTACAACCTTTTGATGTCGGATATTTTCGTTCGACGTTGTTCCCTTGTTAGTGTCATTCCACGAAACCACTTACCTCCCAGCATCGACCCAACGACGACCGCCGCCTTTGTCATAAACACCGACCCGGCACACGAACCCGGTGAGCATTGGGTGGCCCTCTTTTACAACGGGCTCGGTGAATGTGAGTATTTCGATTCCTACGGTTTGCCTCCCAGACATGTGGATATTTTAAACTTTATAGAGCAAAACTCACACGCTCCATTCGTCTTCAACCCGTGGGTGTTGCAAGATTTGTTTACCAACACGTGCGGTCTATATTGTGCTTATTATATACTTCTTAAGTGTCGAGGCGCGAAACTTAACAGAATTCTCATGCCTTTTTCAGCGAGACAGCACATAAACGATCGTATCATTTATCGTCTGCTCGCCCCGTGGCTAATTCGGCTTCGAGGGGCCCACGGACGCTTAAAATTATCAACAATCGGACAGTAATATATATTTTCTCATATGTGTTGTGTATTTGTTGTATTAATAAATATATGTGAAATGTAGAGCGACTTTTTTGTTTTGCTTTAGCGTGAAAGAGAGAGAGAGAGTTGAGGGTGTGGCTTGATGATGATGTTGTTGAGGGTGGCACATGATGATGATGTTGTTGAGGGTGGCACATGATGATGTTGAGGGTGGCACATGATGATCCTGTTGAGGGTGGCACATGCTGATGATGTTTTTAGGGTGGCACATGATGATGATGTTGTTGAGGGTGGCACATGATGATGCTGTTGAGGGTGACACATGCTGATGATGTGTCAATTTGTGTGGCTTGGTGATGATAAGACATGAAGGGATGATGTTGAGGGTGTGGCTTGATGATGATGATGATGATGATGATGATAAGAGAGAGAGAGAGCGTCACTATTTAATCACTACACATGATGATGTTGCCCGAGCCGACCAGCGACGACGACCAGCGACCGCCGACGACCAGCGACCGCCGACCAGCGCCGATGATGACCGAGGTGGCCCGATGATGTGGCCCGATGATGATCGACGTGGATGTGTCATATCGCTAACACCTGGTTACTCACACCCCTTTGCCTTTTTTTGCCTCCTGTTGCCATCACACATTGATGATAACACGACCCCCCCCCGCAAGTTTTAGACTGACATACAAGTTTTAGAACCACTGGTCTCCATAGCCAGCACACCTACAAGTTTTAGAACCACTGGTCTCCATAGCCAGCACGCACACTTGAGATAAGGAGATAAGACCACCCGCGAGGCCGACCACTTGAGATAAGACCGACCACCCGCGCCGACCACCCGCGATAAACGAGGTCGAGATTGTGCGATACATGCCAAAATGTGCTGCACGACGAGATTGTGCTGCACGATACATGCCAATGCTGCATAGAGCCAAAATGCACCATGCGAAAATGTTCAAATCCTTGCCCAAAACACCCTTCCTTACTACTACTGTTACAAAGCAATCATGATAAGTCAGTAGTTTCGTGTCTTATGCTGGATGCTTTGCTGAACAGTTTCTTTCGTGGCTGATTAGAACGAACAATGTATAAATGGTGGCCTTGTCTCCTTTTTACTGCGCTTTTTGTCTTTTGAATTTGATATCAGCACTGCTTCGAAAAAATGCTGTGCCATTTTTTTATCTTTATTATCTGAAGCATCTGCAGCCAAATTTTCCCAGTTAGTTTATTTCTATGATATAGAATTATATGATATGGATATATAATATATAATTCTATGATATAGAGGCTAAAGGAAGCCCTGCAAAATCGTTATATCTTAAGACAGGTTTTTTTTTGATGTTCATAATGTTTAGAAGGCAACGCGAATGAAATTGTTTAATCTTTCTTTCTGACGTGCATAATTGTTTCAAAAATACATAGGGTTTAGGCTGTGTACCAGATTCGCTGTGTGGATCGACATGGAGAAGGCTTTTGATAGGGTATGGCGCGAGGGTTTAAAGAACAGGCTTCTTAAACTTGGCGGATAACAAATGGAATTCTGAGAGCTGCTAAAGAATCCATTCCTAGAGGAGGAAGAACAAACTACAAGCCATACTGGAACAAGGTGGAGTCTTGTCCCCAACATTCTTTTTAATGACATCATAATGGCCATACCACCCAGAATACACTCAGCCATATACGCAGATGATCTGGCGTTATGGGCGCGCGAGGAAAGTATGTCGGAGGCTGGTTCCAGGATGAAAGATGCCCTATGTGAAATTGAAAAATGGACGAATAGGCCAAGTATCAACACTATTGAAAAACAAAAACTACGGAAGCAAAAAGGGCAATATACAAATCAATTTTTCTACCAACTCTGTGCTATCAGTGCCAAAATTGGACGCTGGACTCTAGAACAATAAGAAAGATAACGACCACCGAAATGAAATGTGTCAGACAGGAAACAGCTTAAGGGACAGAGTAAGAAACACTAACCTGAGGAAGAAACTCGAAATTGAACCAGCCATCGAATACATAAAGAAACAACAGATAAATTGGTTCGGCCACATAACAAGACAAAAAGAACTAACAATGACTCAAAGAGCCTTAAATAAACGCTACGAACGCGCCAGATTAAGAGGAAGACCGAGAAAGAGATGGATAAAGGGAATACTAGAGTCACTAGGAGGAATAACATCATAAGAGGCCAACAGAAGAGCAAAGAATCGCAGATTGTTTCTCCCCTCGACGCCAACGGCTGCTGAGGAAGGATAGAAGAAGAAGAAGACGAATACCTGGTTCTTACTAATTCACGAAAAGAAACTACGATTTTCGGCCTGTCAAGAAACACACTCTCTGCAAACTTGAAGATAATACACTCCCTATTATATATATGGCGCCCTGCTCGCTGTCTTCTTCAGAGGACTCACAGACAAGTGCTGATTTCCAGTGAACTTTTCTATTTATTTGTTTGTTTTTATTGATATTTGAAGGGATCATGTGATCATACGCGCTTGCTGCTTTTGATTCATTGCATTTTGTTACAATTTCCTTATTTGATCACTGATACTCATCTTTGTTGTTGATTGCGCTATTGAACGCGTCAAAAAATGGCGGTTTGTTTTCGCCGGTCTGTCGTCAAGGACGCTTAATTCATTTCCTTAGTAAAATGCTCACAGTGTATCCGCGTGCTGCAGAACTATTTACTGGAGTTGGCCAGTTTATAACTTGGAAACGGATTCTGGACCGTGCGACTTAGTAAGTGCACGTGAGTCTAGACCATCCACAGCATTGACTTTCCGCGACAATATATTTGATAGTATGACGACGGTAAGTATTCAGATGCAGCCCAAAATACAAAACCAAAGAAGGAATACAATATGGTGGCATGAGGTTGATATGTCTGCGTGGGACAATGCAGAATTGCAGGTACATGCGGTTAGGGTGTAGACCCCAGTTTATTTCGTGATTGTAAATGTAATTGGAAGGTGAACACACAACAATGGCAGAATCTTCGAGCTCGATGAAGAGAACGTCATTTTCTGCGGAGACTTCACTACTAGAGGAAACCAGTAGGGTAACGTCATAACCAACAAGCAGGGAGAAGACCTAGAGAACGCACTAGTGTCAGTCGATTTAATGTGCTTGATTGATGGAAGGGCAACAAGAATGGTCTCTCGAAAAGGGGACTGATAGTGTTATAGACCTTGCACTGGTGTCTTACACCTTCGCACCGGTTTGCAGGTGGAGTGCACTGGGGTTCCACTGAAGTGATCACTATCCTGACGTCATTAGCAAAATCAGACATAGGAAACAGAGCGCCCCTCGTAGGAGGCAAAATAGATGGACGCAGCCACCCTGGTGGAACGTAGAAGTCGAGGAAGCTTGCTGGAGCAAGCGACAAACGGCCAAGACATGGCAGAACACACTCTTGAAGCGTCGGACAGTTGAGGTCGACAAATAAATTATGCACTTACTATGTGCTAAGTAGGCTAAGAATGCCAAATGATACCGCTACCGAAGCCAAACAAGGACCATTCTCAGATCAGTACTGTTCGGACTTCCGTCTACAAGATGGCGGATCTAGTCCACGTCCTTTCGATCGCTGCAGAAAATGCACCCAGGGTCTGAGTAATTTCGGATCTTCTTTGCACTTTTCTGCGTTTCAAAATGATGTCATGAATCAAGTCAAAATGATGATATGTTTGATACATCTGTGTCGCTAAAGCGAGGCTGTAGGCTGACAACAGTCCGTTTTTGACGATTCAAGTGTTGTGAGTGAGACCTTCCACCGTCTAGACTTGATCTGCGCAATACGTCACACATTGGTGCTGTTCATGACCGTTGATGGTATTCTTTGACGCAAGTTATTTCCATGTACACATTAATGTAAACTACTTGACGAATCAGCCGCAGTTTTGTCTCTTTGGGGAATTTGCTTCGTGTTTTGTTCGTCGTAGGCTGCTTACACTTGAAGAAAAAATTAAAAAATTAAAAAATGGTATGTAAGAAGCTTTACGTGACAAGTGGACGACACAGACTAAACAACGTTTCGGCTCAATAGGCCTTCATCAGGAACAAACAAAAAAACACACACACACAAAACTGATAACGAAACAACCAAAACAAAAACAATCGAAATGTGTTAAAGAAAACAACAACAATAAATAAAACTATCCTGTAAAATCCAAAATAAAATCGTAACCAAGTGCGGCTGTCGTGAACGTCGAAAATCGTGCCAAAAAGTGCGTAAATGTAAACAGAACCAGAGGAGTTAACACAGGGGTCAGTGTGCAAACACAAAGGAGAAAGAATCGAATAGTAGACTGACAGGTGTAAAAAGACACTAAGAGTGAGATGTCTGAGAGTGGGGTACAATAAAAATAAATGAGGGGTAAGAAGCACAGAAAAAAAAATTATAGAGGAGAAAACCGAAGTGTCTCATAAGGGACTAGAGGAGAAGAACTATAAAAAGCATGGCATAGTAAGTAGACCAAAGAACCCAAATATGTGTAGTAGAGAAGGCTATGCAAAAGGGAAGGAGCAAACAAAAAGAAACTATGCGTATGAGTATGATACATTCATACATATACATATGAATATATATCTTAGCGTCTTTTTACACCTGTCAGTCTACTATTCGATTCTTTCTCCTTTGTGTTTGCACACTGACCCCTGTGTTAACTCCTCTGGTTCTGTTTACATTTACGCACTTTTTGGCACGATTTTCGACGTTCACGACAGCCGCACTTGGTTACGATTTTATTTTGGATTTTACAGGATAGTTTTATTTATTGTTGTTGTTTTCTTTAACACATTTCGATTGTTTTTGTTTTGGTTGTTTCGTTATCAGTTTTGTGTGTGTTTTTTTTTGTTTGTTCCTGATGAAGGCCTATTGAGCCGAAACGTTGTTTAGTCTGTGTCGTCCACTTGTCACGTAAAGCTTCTTACATACCATTTTTTTATTTTTTTTATTTTTCCTTATATTCAGCTTTACTGCAGCTTCGCATTTTTATGCCTTAACCCTTTGCTTACACTTGAGCAATCAGACAGAAATCTAAAGGTATGGAGATTATTAGTATCCGGCGACATTGTTGTGTGCTACGTCATCGTAATGGTTCCCTAAACCGGCCGTGCGCAAATCGTGCGGTCTGCTGTTTGGTATGCGACGAGGATGGTTTGACGACTGACTGTGTCCATGTGTTCGGAATTGGAGTCATCAACGATGGCCTAACATCATCTAGTGCTACGACGATCATTTTCAAGAGGACGTGATTTACCGGTATGGAACAATTGAAAGCTATGCATGAAAAGCGTTCCTTGTTGCAGTTTCCTCACATTACAAGTCGCATGGCTGTGTTAGTCACCTCTAGTGACTCGGGCAGACGGTGCTCGTAAACCTGGAAAGGCCGATCGTCTAAGGGCAGAATCCCCCTAGATGGAAGCTCGTCCGCGTCCGAACCATGGTTTAAATAATGTTGACTTTGAACATCACGCTATCTGTTATCACAACGAGTTGGCGGATTTTTAGAAATGTAACCAGGGGTTTAATAATAAATGTAAACAGTTTGTTAACCACCGCTGTAGATCAAGTCTTTATTCTGCTGGCTTCGTTCGGGACCTTGGAAGTTATGACCTAACTTGTGCAGACGGTTGGTTTGGGGCAAATTGTACGTTACAATGTCACTGCTATAATGACTCAGTTTGTGACAAAACTACAGGGACATGCCTAAACAATGACAGTTGTCAGCACGAATATTTCGGACCCCAGTGTGTGTACATGGATCTCGTTTACAAATACGCCCAAAAATCTGAACCTACTTTCCTGTTTGATAAACAACTACACCACATGTAATTCGGACACAAATTCTACATCAGTTGAGGCAACTCTCAATCAATCTTTGTCGTTCTCCTGGTTTAGGATTTATGTGAATGACAATAGATCCAGACAGTTTCACGGTAAAACTAAATGGTTCTGCCTCATGTAACAATGAATCACGGTTTGGAGTTAGTTCGCACGAGATTGATGTCTTTTGCTCTGGGGCTGGTCTGATCAACAAGTTACGGATTGAAGGGGCGATAATTGCAAATATCTGCTCCATCTACATTGGCGGGGGTAGGAATGTGGCTCTCAAACAGAACATAAACCAGACCGACACATTTAATGCTTGCTATACAGGAGACGGATGTGGACCAGAGGCCGCAGTTAATGGCAAAACAAAGACCAATCTCTATGACAATGACTGCACACATACACAATTGAGAAGTGGAACCAATTCTGTTTACTGGTATCTGAACTATGCCACGTCCCGGAAGATTCACACCATTCGAATTTATCATCGAGCTAGCATTATGATTCGGGTAAAGAATGCCACTCTCAAGGCTTTCTCTGACAGTGGCGGTGTAGTGTTCCAGTATAATGATATATATCATACCCAAACATTTCTGTGAACACTATTGTAGTCACCACACAAGCGACAATGGCACACATTAAGATTGAGTTCTCATTGACCATTTCGCAGGCCGACAGTGCACTGACGGTGAGTGAGGTGCAAACATTTACAGACACCTAATGTCTGGACGGGCATTCTTGGTCGTTTTGTGCAGTGTGTGCTGCAAAGGCTACAACGTCATTATCGGTACGTGTCACTGCAACTGTTCACATGGGATCTATGGACATGACTGCTCTTGTATTAGTGTCTGTCTTTTATGTGAGGAAAAATCCGGAAAATGCCTACAATGTAAACGTCCTGACTACATCTGTAGTGACACTTGTCCCGATGGTAATTTTGGGCTACAGTGCAAACAGACGTGTTCTGATGGCTGTGACATCATATGTGACCCGGAAAGTACAGATGCAAGGAAACGTACTACGGATCAGACTGCACTCTCAAATCTCCGGACAACTGTTTGAACGAAACTTGTGAACAGTTAATCCAGATACTACAACAAACCCTAGCATATGGATACCTTAATGTGTTTCTGTGCTGGACATGGTTCATTTCTTGGTGTTTTTTCCGTGAAGTTATCTGCGATAACACCGAAGAGAAAGATGCAGTCATCTATATATATACGGATCTGAAAGACGACACCAAAGAAGTGCATGGGCATTTACAGCACGCTCGGCAGGTAGAATAGTCTACGAAGACAGTGGTGCATATATGACCACGAGTAGCATGACAATGGAGGTGATGGCAGTGACCAATGCATTCAAATGGTTAGTCACAAGATTACACCCACGCATGTATACTGAGTGATTCGATGAGCATGATAAAAAAAAATGGAGGCAGGCTCTGTAGGCATGCAATGGTAGAGTCGTTGTAGAAATCCAAAACATCTTTGTCTTTGTTCCTGGACATGCGGGAGTACGGGGAAATGAAAGAGCGGACAGGTTGGCTAGCTGCGCTGTCGTTGAGGACGGGCAACAATTGGATCAGGCGGACATCATCAATGCCCTCCGAGATGTTAAAAGTGCATAGGACTTCGACAAACACAGATCCACGTCACTTCTTCGGATGATGGAAATGGGAATTAAGATGGGCTTAGTGGCCGTGTAAGAAGACATCACAAACAACTGGAGTCGTCAGTCGATGGACACTGCTGGAATTGCTGAGGAGGGGATCTGAGCACCTATAGACATGTTCGAAGTGCAATGAAGATGACCCGCAAATAACTCAATAACACTCCCTATTGACCAAAATCCAACATACTTTGGCGTCATCGTGAATCGCAGAATGACTTGGAAAAATCAGACAGAGCAAGAAAAAATGCCAGCAAACGAACTAATATTGGCAGGAACGGACTGGGGAGCAGACAGCAATATCTTGAAACGACTAGTAGGAAGCGTCAGACCAGTCCTAGAGTATGTAGTCACAGCCTAGGCTATGGTTTCCAAATCACACCTCAGCAAAATTAACAGAACACAGAAGCCATGGCTGCCTAGATCGTCACTGGTGCTATGATGTCTACACCTATCAAGACTCAGTATTTCTATCAAGAAACAGTAACAGGTTTACAGTAATCCCTTAAATGACAGACGGATCATTGAAGTATTGCAAGAAGCAGAGAGATATAGAAGGCTCCTTTGGCTACCTTATGCGCCACGTAACTGGTTTCGGAATTGTACGACTGAAGAGGAGTAACTTTGCTGCAATCGCCAATGGAGACCCAGTACAAACAACAGTATAAACAATACCGAACCTCTTGGGCTCATCTGGAGCCGCGATAGCTAAGTGGTTAATGAAATGAACTACAAAGGTTAGGGTTCGATCCCAACCGACGGCTTCCAGGTTCACCCAGCCTTAAATGGGTACCGGATTTTTTTCTGGCAATGTAAAGCAGCACTGGCGTAATACCGACCACATTACCCCAAAAATCATGTCCTGAAGGTCTGTAAAATATAGGGTCACTAACATCATATTTCCCTATACGCCACTTGGCGTGACAGGGGTACTTAATTTACTTTTACTTGGGCCCATCCTCTCCTTATGGGAAACATAAAATAAGTTCTTAGTGTAACAGGAATCGTGAAGAAAGGCACCCAATTAAACACTGAAAGAAAACACGTAGCAAAAAAACATACATGATACCTATCCACGGGACTCTTGGATCCACACAGAGGGATCTACTTGAGGTGCTGCCAGAAATAAAGGTTCTTGACGCTGAATAAACAGGACGAGATCACTAAGTCAATAGCTACTGGGAGATTCTCAGGCAACCTTAAAGCAGAAACTGGGGCTCTCAGATATGCTGCAACACTGGCAACACAAAAATAACATGCACAATAAATTGGTGTTTCTGACTGATGCACTGTCAGTACTAAGCTCTAAAAAACCCCAAGAACAATGACCCCAAGAACCCCTAGATGACTTGAGAACAGCCCTGGACCAACTATGCAATAACTTCCAGAGAGTAGTCATTCAGTGGATACCATCACACTGCAATATTCACGGGAACGAACACGCAGACAAATTGGCTAAAGAGGGAGGGAGGTTGCCGCAAGAGAACCATCCGCTCACTTATGATGAAGCCAAGTCTATCCTCAGATGTCAGTGCCATGGGAGATGGAAACGAGGGCACCCAGGGCGTAACGAGAGGGGTGGATACCACCAACTATCAAGGAGGAATCGGGTCATCGTGCTTAGCCTGCGCACTGGCCGCAATAGAATATTAAATCACATGTTCAAATTCAAAATAGGTACTGTACACCGGACAATATGACTACAAACATGTTCTACAGGATTGCCCACAGTACACAGACCGGAGAAGAGCACTTTGGTCCACACCAACCTCCCTGGAATAGAAACTATATGGGGCAATCGAATCATTTAAACAGACAGCTGAATTCATGAGAGAGTCTGGAATCCTACTCTGATTGAGTCTTGATTGCAGAGAGAGAGAGAGAGTTAGGAACAACCAGTTAATCGGAGTTTTATAAAAAAAAGGTATAAAGAGCCCCGTCACGCGAAGAGGTGTATAGGAAATATGGTGTTCTTCTTAGCTCCCAGTGGAGTCTTCAACAAACATTTTCCAAGTCGTTCTGTTTTTTGCCATTATTTTAAGATGGTCTTCCCCATCATCTTCCATGTCTTCCCCATCATCTTCAACTCGGATTCTATATGTCTTCTCCAAGAATTCCTTAGTCTTCCTCTTTGTCTTTTCTCAGTTGGCCTCCTTGGTGTGTGGCATCCAGCGCCATCGTCTTCGCTGTATTTCGTTACCCACTGGTATTTGACTGGTACATTTCCATAATACTAAATTATTTTGTCCTGCCATTTCCATCCTTTTATTCTGCGTAAGCATCCATTAATAATAATCTGTATCTTCGTGATTGTCAATTTTGTTCTCCATGTTTCACAGCCATGAGTTGAAAATTTTTATTTTTGTATTTAACCTAATTTCTTTGGATTTCCATGTTTTCATGTGCGACGAAAGCTCATCTTGCTGTTGATATTTTGGTACAATTTTCTGTTCCTCCCTCTTTATCTATATTACTGCCCAGATTGTACGTCTAGTAGAGGTATTTCTCCTAGTTTTATTTGGTTATTGCCAACTGCATTATGTTATGATCAACTGTTATGATCAAGTATGCTCATTTTATCCTGCATCTGTTGATGGTTGTGTGATAAGAGAGCTGCGGGTAAGTATGTCATCATCAAGTCTAAATCATCAAGTTGCTTGGTTAGTGACCAGCGGATCCCATTTCTGTTGTTTTGAGTTATTATCATAATCTATGGCCAGTAGGCATCCCTGCCTTACTCCTGGACTTATTTCAAATGCTTCTGTAAGCTGTCCTTCATGCACCACACTACATTTTGTTCCTTCATATATATATATGGCCCTTTTCGTCTTGTCAGACGGTCTAGTGGAGGCTATTGCGTATTTTTTTGAGGTATTGTTTTTGCCGAACAGCTTCTCTCGTGGCTAATTCTACCAATGTTTGACAAACACACGCGGTCACATAATGAACAGGTCAGGCTCGCTGGTCCACAGGGTTTACCATCCTTTTTCATGAGTCTCTTCTCTTCTAAGTCCTGTCTTAGAACAGTCTCAAATGTTGTTATACCGTTCCTTATACATGCTCTCCATGATGTGCGATCACTTGCCAGATGTTGCCAGTCGTTTTCACAGATGGCGAAGTCTTTCAGAGATGATTTGCAGATATCTCTATATCGTAGTTTAGGTCTGCCGATTTGTCGTTTTCCGTGTTTTAGCTCGCCATATAGTATTTGCCTAGGAATGCGTTTTTCTTCCATCCGTTGGACATGCCCCAGCCATCTTAGCCTTCGACTTCTGAGCATCGACATGATTGTTAGGGTCTTAGCACGTTGCAGGACAGTTAAGTTGGTTATTTTGTCCTGCCATTTGATGTGCATTATTTTGCGGAGACATCGCATGTGGAAGACATTTAGTCTTTTTTCCTGGTTTGAGTATGTTGTCCAGGTTTCGGATCCATATAGTAGTGTGCTAAGCACACAAGTTTGATATATTAAGAGTTTAGTCTTTTGAGTTAGTTTCGTGTTGTTTCATGCCCTTTTTGTGAGTTTGCCGAAGGTCGTAGCTGCCTTACCAATTCGACAGTTTATTTCTTCATCAAGAGATAAGAGATATGTTCCTTCATACATTGTTAATAAACAAGGTTAATAAACTTTATATGGATTCCGTAATGACTCAGCGCTTCCAAAGCATTCTTCTGTCTAAACTATCAAATGCCTTTTCGTAATCTATGAATCCAATATAAAGTGATTTTAGTTCTAAACTTTGTTCAACTATTATACGTAGAGTAGTTATTTAATCTGTTTGTTCATCTATCAAATGTTTCTCTATGGTCTCTTTTAGTCTCTCCAGAATGATTCTGCTCAATATTTTTTTACTGATAATAATTCCCTTATAATTTGTGCTACAAGAAATGATAGACACAATAGTAAAAGAAAGCAACAAGAAAGGTCTCAGTCTGAATAGTAAGAAAACAGAAGTAATGGTTATATCGAAGAAACAATCACCACCATCATGCAGCATAAAAATAAACGAGACAAATCTGAAACAAGTGCAACGTTTCAAATACTTGGGCACAATAATAACATCAGATAGGAGATGCACCACAGAAATAAAAAGCAGAATAGCTCAGGCCAAAATAGCATTTCAGAAGGTTAAAAATATCTTCTTATGCAACAAATTTATGTCAATAAAAATGAGAAAGTTTGGATTTTAAGTTTGGTATCAGAAGATGATAATCTGAAGCTGCATCTGCCCCTCTATGGTTTTACATCCTGTAAGGATGACTTATTATTAATATGTGATCAATTTGATTTTCCGTTCTATGATCTGGTGACACCCTTGTATCTGTGTATTCTTTTATGTCGGAATATTGTTCCTCCTAGGCTAACTTGATTAATTAAGGGAGCAGAAATTCACAAATATCTCTCCATTCTCGTTTACATCTACATGTTTTGTCATGATCTCTTCGAAGCCTCTGTTGTCTGATCCTACTTTAGCATTTAGGTCTCCCATCAAGATTATAATATCCTTGGCTCGTCTTGCATCCATCAACATTGTAGCTGTTTATAGAAATCATCTTGAACTAAATCATCCTTATCGTTGGTTGGTGCATACGCATTATTGGTGGATAATGTGTAATTTTATTTTGTTTTTGGTTGTTTTAAATGTTGCTCTCATTAGTCTTGGCCCTACTGCTTCCCATTCTATTAGTGTCTTCTGTGCATTCTTTGCTAACAGTATATCTTCACTATGTTGTGCTCCAGGTTCCTGGTGTCCTGATGATAAAATCATCTCTCCTGTATTTAGTTTTATTCTTTCCGTTCCTAGCCATCTTGTTTCACACATTCCCAGAATATCTATCTTGTACTTTCTCATTTCTGCTGCTACCTGTGCAGCTTTTCCCTGTTCGTTAAGGGTGCGTAAATAATGCACATCAAATGGCAAGACAAAATAACCAACTTAACTGTCCTGCAACGTGCTAAGACCTTAACAATCATGTCGATGCTCAGAAGTCGAAGGCTAAGATGGCTGGGGCATGTCCAACGGATGGAAAAAAACGCATTCCTAGGCAAATACTATATGGTGAGCTAAAACACGGAAAAAGACAAATCGGCAGACCTAAACTACGATATAGAGATATCTGCAAATCATCTCTGAAAGACTTCTCCATCTGTGAAAACGACTGGCAACATCTGGCAAGTGATCGCACATCATGGAGAGCATGCATAAGGAACGGTATAACAACATTTGAGACTGTGCTAAGACAGGACTTTGAAGAGAAGAGACTCATGAAAAAGGATGGTAAACCCTGTGGATCAGCGAGCCTGACCTGTTCATTATGTGACCGCGTGTGTTTGTCAAACATTGGTAGAATTAGCCACGAGAGAAGCTGTTCAGCAAAAACAATACCTAAAAAAAATACGCAATAGCCTCCACTAGACCGTCTGACAAGACGAAAAGGCCCATATAATAATATATATAAGGGTGCGTACATTCCAGGTGCAAATTCTGGAGGATTTCCTCGCAAGAACGGCTTTCTCCGGCTTGCGTCTCTTAGACAGAGAGCCCATATGTTTCCTGGATGGCGAATTTACTTTTTCTCTCTTTGACTTGTCCATGTTTGTGAGTTTTTTCGGCTTAATTTTTTACAGTATGGGATAGCTAGTCCTCTTACGAACATGCCTGTTAGGGTACAGTGACACTATTCTTTACTCCCCTTTCGGGTCCCAGCAGCGCACGGGCAGAATATGGTGTTAGTGACCTTAAATTTTACAGACCTTCGGCACATGATTTTTGGGCTACTGTCAATTTCCCATAAAAAAAACCAGTACCCACCAGCTGGATGAACCTGGAAGCCGTCGGTTGTGTAGCTACTAGGGTTTAATGGGCCCTTATGAGGCTCTCTGTTTTATCTTTCCAGCTTTGTCTTGCTGATATCTTGACCTGTATTTGGCAGAGGCTGCTTTATAGGCTAATTTTGATGTCTGTGCTCTGTGATGTTTCAGCTAGTTCTCTGGCAGAGTTAATTTCCTCTTCTAGTCTTGTATTTCCTTACTCCAGTATGGCTTGTAGTTTCTTCTTGCTCCTATAGAATTGATTATTTAGCAGCTCAGGATTCCCTTTATTCCACTATCATGTTATTGACTTTCTTTTCATGGGTGTTGATAGGTGTTGTGTAAGCATCTGTGAGCTCGTATTTGCAACTCCTGTTTGTGAGCAAGATCCAACTGAAAGTTTGACTTTATATGGTCGCCAAGTTGGTTCTGTACTATTCTGGCTATTTTGTTGGATATGTCTCCTGTTGCAAATGTCAGGAGTTGATGTTGTTTTCTATCTTCATGAGTAGAAGGTTGGGGGGGGGGGGGGGTGTCCTCCCTAGAGTTTTATAGGTTGTCTATTTCCCATTCTTCCACCTCGAACATTTGACTCATACCCCCATCTTTCAGAGTGGCTGTTAAAGTACTACCAAACACTTTGATTTATTTCCATTGACTCCAGCTTCAGCAATTTGTCACTAGGGCAGTAAATGTCCTTGCGCTAGTGTAGTTGATATATAGGTCTGTGCCAATGATCGCTGCCTCTCTGTTTGTGACTACTTCTATCTGTTTTCCTGGGATGGTATTTTTAATTATAAGGATTCCACCCTTGTGGCCTTCCTTGACTTGTCTAAATGTTTGGTAGTCCCTAATCAGAAATCTATGCCGAGGATTAAGGTGAGTTTCTTATCTCCTCCTTTGCCAGGGTTTGTATTTTGTGGTATATGCCAGTGTATTATTTTCAGGTGTCTCATGAAGCTTTACCGACCAGTAGTAGTGTCTCTCTGGTCCCATTTCCTGGCTCTCCAAAATGGGTCAGGGTGACTACCAGTAGCCGGGGGTCGACCCCTTCGAGGCAAGGGGCCGTGCACTCCACCTGCCTGGGGGACTCCACAGACAGAGCACCATAATTAAAGTCCGTTAGATCCACTCTTCCTTAGTTCAGAACGTTGCACTGTGTTCTCCGCCAATTTGCCCAGTACATCTGATTTCTGCCAGCACTGAGTCTTTGATTGTCCCCAATCTTCCTGCAAGACAGGAGATTTTTTTTCAGTAGGTGTATTCTGCCCTTATATGGTCGGCCCTCTCGTGTTTACGAGCACCATCTGCACGAGCAGTTATTCGGGAACCATCCTTTTGTTGACAGAATTGTTATCTTTTGATCAAACAGAGACACTAAATCTGTGCCTTTGGTAGAAGAATTGTAAAGTCAGAACCTTGAAGTTCGTGACTCATTGATTGAGATCTTTTTGGCAGCGCTATCATACGATGTTTCCGATTTGGCTTGTTTTTCATCGTTGAATTTGCTTCCTACCTCTACATACATGACAATCAACCTGACCATTAAAGCCCACTTTGTTTAATAAACACGTCTTTTGTCAATTCAAAACTCCTCCTCTGCAAACATGTTTTCTGACACTTTCAAACACGTCCTTTGTCAATATTTTTTACAGGCTTTTGACATTTCAAAAAGGCCAAGGGTGGGAAAAATGTAGGTTTCAGTCTATTGAAATATCTCCATATTTTGCTATGATAAAAGTAGAAATGCTCTTTCCTATTTCTATATAAAAAGAAAGGTAGCTAATGATAACGTCTCAACTACGCCTTTAGATATTTTTACACTACCAGCTTCGACCCACCAGTTTTCCCCTTATATCTCTTTTATATCATAAAGCTAAGCAGACACCCCCAACTATATAGCAAGAAATAAATGTTATCTGTGTGTACTAAAATGTTGCTGTTGCTGCTGAGGTAACGCAAAACGAGATAGCTTGAGAAATGCTTGCCAAGTGCAAGCAAAATGTTTTGCACATAATAAATTACATTGACTTGGTAGTAACGTTGATAGCCATTAGCTCTTCACGATCGTTCTTTCCATCATACAGTCCCGGTGGAAGAGGCACAGTGACCTGCCATGCTGGAAGTTTCCGAGCTGAAACCGAGCAACGATCATAGGTGGAGCTCAAGTGCGAGCTAGCGCCCAGGTTCGTGTGCCTAGGATGCTCTTTGCCTTATATCATCATGAACGCACCCAGCCACGTAGCCATTCGTATCTGATGCGGACAAAACACAGGGGACAGAGTGGATACCATCACACTGTAACATACACGGGAACGAACGCGCAGACGAATTAGCTAAAGAGGGAGGAAATTACCACAAGAGAACAATCCGCTCAGTTATGACGAAGCCAACTCCATACTCAAGGGTCAGTTCCATGAAAAATGGAAACGTGAACACCCATAGCATAACGAGAGTGACGGATACCATCAACTATCAAGGAAACAAACTTCGCCTTCGCACAGGCCACAATAGAATGAGAAATCACATGTTCACCAAATTCAAAATAGGAACTACCAGCCTATGCCACTGTACACTGGACAATATGACTGCAAATCATGTTCTACAGGATTGTCCCCAGTGTAGTACCCTTTATTCTTTTACTTCACTGATACTCATTTGTATTGTATGAACCCTTTGATGGAGCATTTGATGTATCGTTCTATTGAAGGTGTACTCAACATCAACACTGATACCCAACACGAACACTTAGTCCTCAATAATCAGTAATCAATAATCAACATTACTCTCAGTCCTCAATTATCAGAACACAAAACTCTTTTATTACTTGGAGCCTTTCTTTCCTTTATTCATTAATTCCTCAACTTCTTAATAATCTCAGTTCACTTCTAATCTTATGAAACCAATGATACTATTTACTATAATTGTCTAAAATTACATTCCTCTCATTCTTCCTAACCTAGTCTATCTTTGATCCTCGTCCATCGTTCTTTATCTAATCATCTATCTACATTATCGGCCGTTCCCTACATGGGTACGTTCCCCATCGAACGCACCACCCTAACTTATCTATCTATCCCTATCTATCGGCCAGTTTACATTACCTCCTTCCATCTCTCTCTAATCCTATCTACTTCTTATAACGATTAGTCTCCATGATGTTGCTCTCACCTCCAGCACGTCTTCTCTCTTCGATGGTCCGGCTCCAAGTGACTAGTCTTCTCTAGTTTCCTTGCAACCGTAACCCCTGCCACGTCATGCCCTTTTCTTTACGTCATTTTCTCTTCTGTATAAGTAAGTGCTTAATATATTTCCCTATTCTCTATCTCTTGGTGTGTACTTTCCTTCACACCATTCCCCGCTATTATATACTCTTAGCCGTACTTCCTCTGCTATACAACTAGCTCGTTTCAAATCACGTGCCCAACTTCAAAACGCTATTACTCAGTAACCGTTTGTTAAAAACTGTTGAAATTTTCAAATGTTATTAGAATGCAAAAGACACTTTAAATGTATATTTAACAAATATCTTGCAGCTGCAGTTTTCTTAAAGCGGCGAATTTCTTTGATGTTTGTCAAAATTGTAAATTGTAAACCCCTAAATAATAGAAATTACCGTAGTTGCTGGTCTATGATTAATTTTCACTAGGTAAAGGCGTGGCCGTAATGGGGAAATAACTCAATAATAAAAAACACCAGGAGAATTATTGTCTTCTCAGTTCGATGACGGACGATAATATCAAGGTATACCTGTATGTCCAATTTTCATAATTGTGTGGTCCTGAAAAGAACCGTTTGTTGAACTAATTTAAGGTAATATAGGGGCCAACATTGTGGGGCTATATACTTTCATTCTGAATCAGACGAGTCTAAAAGATTAATAACTGTTTGGGGTTGAACATTCCACAAACCATCATTTTTCCAATATTCCTCTTCCTGTTTTAAGACGTGGTCTTCACATTTAGCCCAATAATCTTTGTCTATATTTAATAAAGCGAGATTAGCAAGAGTCTTTACATCGCATATTTTGAATGTTGTATTTTCATCTGCCACTTGTCCTTTTAATTTTGCCCAGATTAGTTCTATTGGATTTAAATAAGCATGGTAAGGTGGCAGCCTCAAACTTATATGACCGTGCTCTTGGATAATCTTATCTATTTGAAAAATCTTTGTTTTTGCTTTACTAGAGATAGTAATTCAGGTTTTAAGTACATGTTATTAAATTGTATGTACTCCTTTGTGAGCCATATCTCAATAGAATTTTCAATCCAATGTCTAAATATGTGACCATTCATCTCAGAGTGATAATCCTGATCGTCTATGGATTTTGAAAAAAAAATGAGCTCTGCATTCTGTATTAGTCCATGTTGTCGACTACCTGCATGAGCAATTATCAAGCGCTGTCCTTTGCTGCTAGGTATTAATCTCTTAATCTTTCCATCTGATGACTGCCATTCCCTTTGGTTAGTGTGGTGAGCATTGATCCATGTTTCATCCAAGTACACAATATCATAACCTTGCTTGCGGACATCTTTTACTTCACGTAAGTACTTGCTTATCATTACTACTATATGTGGCTTCTCACAGATGATGTTTCGTCCATTGGAATACTTTTTGAATGTAAAACCTGCAGCTCTCACATTCCTCCATAATGTAGACTTTGAAATTTCAATACTGTTGTTCTTTTTCAGTGATACTTTTAATTTTCTTATTGTAACAGTTTCATTCATACCCAACATTTTGCGAATTTCACTTCTAATAAGTTCACTGTCGAAATTATACAATATTTTTGCTCTTCCTTGTGATTTTGTATATTTTGAACATTGACGGTCACGTGCTTGAATCCAGCGATTAAATGACCGTTTAGATAAATCCAAAATGTGTCTTGTCCTATTCTCAGGGTTTTCTAAAATATGAAATAATCTTCCTCGTTTAGCCTCTTTGCAAAAATAGTCATACATTTTTATTGCGATGTTTTGTAAACTGCAGAATTTCATTTTAAGACTCATGATAAATGTTATCGTTCCACGTGTGGAACACTCTGAATGAACGGAAATGAACACACAATTTCTCGTGTTTTTTACAAGTGTCTAATTGTGTCAAAAAACCACGGCGAAAGCGTGCAAACGCGTCAATTTCACCGTGTATGGATTTTTACTCGCTATTTTTAACTTAAAATACTGCAAACATTACTACATCAATGGGTCGTTATAAATTTATATAAATCAAATAAGCAACAATAATAACCAAATGTTTTTTTTTAATGAAATTAATTCCCTGTTGGGTTCTAATCATTATAACTTTACATGCAAATTTTGAACAACTACTCTGATTGAGTCTTGATCGCAGACAGAGAAAGAGAGACAGAGAGTTAGTGATAAAACTACAGGGACATGCCCAAACAATGCAATGACAGTTGTCAAAACGAATATTTTGGACCCCAGTGTCCGTATTTGGTTCTGTGTTTGTGCACGAAATACGCCCAAAAATCTGAATCTCCTATCAACGACACTACATGTAAATCGGACACAAAATCTACACCAGTTGAGGCAACTCTCAACCAATTTTTGCTGTTCTCCTGGTTTAGGATTTATGTGAATGACAATGTATCTGGACCGTATCACGGTAAAATTATGGTTCTGCCTCATGAAGCAATGATTCAAGGTTTGCAGTTAGTCAGCACGGTTTGCTTTCCCTATCCTATGATTGTCCCCAATCTTCCTGCAAGGCAGCAGATTGTCTTTTCTGTAGGGGGATTCTGCCCTTAGATTGTCGGCCCTCCCAGGTTTACGAGCACCATCTGCCCGAGTCACTAGAGGTGACTAACACAGACATGCACACACAAAGATGTGAGATGTGACTAACACAGACATACACACAGTGATACGAGGCATGTCTAACACTGACACACATCAAGATATATTACACATGACTAACATAAACATGCACACAAAGATAAGAGATATGACTAACATAGATATACACACACAAAGATTTGAGATGGGACTAAAATAGCCATGCACACACAAGGATATGAGATGTGACAAACACAGACATGCACACACAAAGATATGAGATGTCACTAATACAGACATGCACACAAAGATATGAGATATCACTAACCCAGACATGCACACACAAAGATATGACATATGACTAACACTGGTACACACTAAGATATGAGATATGACTAAACACAGACACACATAAAGATATGAGACATGATTAACACTGACACACCGAGATATGAGATATGACTAACATGACACACACCAAGATATGAGCCATGGCCAGCACACACAAGCTAAGATATGAGCCATGGCTAGGACAGAAACACAGCAAGATATGAGCAACTACCAGCCTATGCCACTGTACACTGGACAATATGACTGCAAATCATGTTCTACAGGATTGTCCCCAGTACACGGACCCGAGAAGAGCAATTTGGTCCACGCCCACCTCTCTTGATGAGAAATTATATGGGGCGATCGATTCACTTAAACAGATCAAGACTCAATCAGAGTAGGATTCCAGTCTCTCTCATGAAGTCAGCCTTCATGAGAGAGACTGGTATCCTACTCTGATTGAGTCTTGATCGCAGAGAGAGAAAGAGAGACAGAGAGTTAAGTGATAAAACTACAGAGACATGCCCAAACAATGCAATGACAGTTGTCAACACGAATATTTTGGATACCAGTGTCAGTATTTGGTTCTGTGCTTGTGCACGAAATACGCCTAAAAATCTGAATCTCCTGTCAACGACACTACATGTAAATCGGACACAAAATCTACACCAGTTGAGGCAACTCTCAACCAATCTTTGCTGTTCTCCTGGTTTAGGATTTATGTGAATGACTTAATGTATCTGGACAGTTTCACGGTAAAACTATGGTTCTGCCTCATGTAGCAATGATTCAAGTTTTGTAGTTAGTCAGCACGAGATTGATGTCTGTGGGGCTGGTCTGATCAACAAGTTACGGATTGAAGAGGCGATAGTTGCAAATATCTGCTCCATCTACATTGGCGGTGGAAATGTGGCTCTCAAACAGAACACAAACCAGACAGCACATTTAATACTTGCTATACAGGAGACGGATGTGGAACAGAGGCCGCAGTTAATGGCAAAACAAAGACCAATCTCTATGACAATGACTTCACACACACAAAATTTAGAAGTGCAACCTTCTCTGATTTCTGTGCAACCTTCTGTAATTCTGTTTACTGGAAACTTTGACACGTCCCAGAAGACTCACACCATTCGAATTTATCATCAAGCTAGCACTATGATTCGGGTAAAGAATGACACTCCAAAGGCTTTCTCTGACAGTGGCGGTGGAACTAGTTCCAGTATAATGATATATCATACCCAAATATTTCTGTGAACACTATTGTAGTCACCATACAAGCGACAATGGCACACAGTAAGTTTGAGTCTGACCTTTGCGAAGGACGAGAGTGCACTGACGGTGTGTTAGGTGCAAACATTTACAGACACCTAATGTCTGAACGGGCATTCTTGGTCGTTTTGTACAGTGTGTGGTGGGAGTAGCAAAGGCTGCACCGTCATCATCGGTATGTGTCACGGCAACTGTTCACATGGGATTTATGGACACGACTGATCCGGGTCTTGTCTTAGTGTCAGTTGCGAGGAAAATCCGAAAAATGCCGACAATGCAAACATCCTGGCTATGACACTTGTCCTGATGGTAATTTTTGGGCTACAGTGCGAACAGACGTGTTCTGATGGCTGTGACATCATGTGTGACACAGAAAGAGCAGACTGTACGCGCAAGGAAGCGTACTACGGGCCAGACTGCACTCTCAAATGTCCTGACCACTGTTTCAACGACACCTGTGAACAGTCAACTGGGATCTGTGCATGCAAGGGAACGTTCTACGGGTCAGACTGCACTCTCAAATCTCCGTACAACTGTTTGGACGATATCTGTTAACAGTTCATGGGGGCCGGCGTCTCGTATGTCGATGACATTTCGATATATGATGATAACATTTGGAAAATTTCAACAGTTTTTAACAAACGGTTACTGAGTAATAGCGTTTTGAAGTTGGGCACGTTTTTTTATATAGTCATATCTCATATTTTTAAGTACCTCTGAAGTCGGAGTAAATCTGCCTGCATGCCGAGGGGCATCCTGTAATGGGATAAAACAGACTTTACACGCAAAATTCAGTCCCACAAAATTGAATGGGTGGGACTTCGTCAGAGTTCAAAGCTGACGAAAGCGAACGAACGAACGAACGATATCTTTAAGTGTGTATGTGTTTAGTCATATCTCATATCTTAGTGTGTATCTGTGTTAGTCATGTGTCATATCTTTGTGTTTGGACTAGTGATATCTCATATCTCTGTGTGTATGTTTATGTTAGTCATATCGCATATCTTTGTGTGTGCATGTCTGTGTATGTCACATCTCATATCCTTGTGTTTGCATGGCTATGCTAGTCACATATCATATCATTGTGTGTGCCTATCTATGTTGGTCATATCTCATATCTTTGTGTGCATGTGTGTAATTTCTGTGTGGGTGCATGTCTATGTCAGTCATATCTCATATCTTTATGTGCATGTTTATGTTAGTCATGTGTCATATATCTTGATGTGTGTCGGGTGTTAGTCATGTCTCGTATCGCTATGTACATGTCTGTGTTATTCACATCTCATATCTTTGTGTGTGCATGTCTGTGTTAGTCACCTCTAATGACTCGGGCAGATGGTGCTCGTAAACCTGGGAAGGCAGACCATCTAAGGGCAGAATCCCCCTACAGAAAAGATCACCTGCTGCCTTGCAGGAAGATTGGGGACAATCAAAGGCTAAGGAAAGCAAACCTGAATAAAATACTGGCTGAAATCGGATGCACTGGGGGGGGGGTCACTGGCGCAGAACACAGTTTTAAGAGAGTGGATCGAATAGATTCTCTCTCGCTCTCTCTGCGTTCAGGACTCAATCAGAGTAAGGATTTCCAGACTCTCATATGAAGTCAGCTGTCAGGCTAAATGTGTTGATCGCCCCCACAGACAGAACATCAAAATTAGAGTCTGTCAGATCCACTCTGACTGAACACCCGTTAATACGTTGCACTGTGTTCTGCGCCAGTGGCCCAGTGCATCCGATTTCAGCCAGCATTTTATTCGGGTTTGCTTTCCCTAGCCTTTGATTGTCCCCAATCTTCCTGCAAGGCAGCAGATTGTCTTTTCTGTAGGGGGATTCTGCCCTTAGATGGTCCGTCCTCCCAGGTTTACGAGCACCATCTGCCCGAGTCACTAGAGGTGACTAACACAGACATGCACACACAAAGATGTGAGATGTGACTAACACAGACATGCACACAGCGATACGAGGCATGACTAACACTGACACACATCAAGATATATGACACATGACTAACATAGACATGCACACAAAGATAAGAGATATGACTAACATAGCCATGCACACACAATGATATGAGATGTGACAAACACAGACATGCACACACAAAGATATGAGATATGAATAACATAAACATGCACACAAAGATATGAGATATCACTAACCCAGACATTCACACACAAAGATATGACATATGACTAACACTGGTACACACTAAGATATGAGATATGACTAAACACAGACACACTTAAAGATATGAGACATGATTAACACTGACACACCGAGATATGAGATATGACTAACATGACACACACCAAGATATGAGCCATGGCCAGCACACACAAGCTAAGATATGAGCCATGGCTAGGACAGAAACACAGCAAGATATGAGCCATGGCTTCACTAAAAAACACCAAAAAAATGAACCATGTCTAGCACAGAAACACATTAAAGTGCCCATATGCTTGGGCTTGTTGTAGTCGGCAGACTCTTCTGAACGTGGGAATCACAGGTTTCGTTAAATAGTTGTCCGGAGATTTGAGAGTGCAGTCTGACACATAGAACGTTCTAAGAGAACAATCCGCTCAGTTATGACGAAGCCAACTCCATACTCAAGGGTCAGTTCCATGAAAAATGGAAACGTGAACACCCATAGCATAACGAGAGTGACGGATACCATCAACTATCGAGGAAACAAACTTCGCCTTCGCACAGGCCACAATAGAATGAGACATCACATGTTCACCAAATTCAAAATAGGAACTACCAGCCTATGCCACTGTACACTGGACAATATGACTGCAAATCATGTTCTACAGGATTGTCCCCAGTACACGGACCTGAGAAGAGCAATTTGGTCCACGCCCACCTCCCTTGATGAGAAATTATATGGGGCGATCGATTCACTTAAACAGATCAAGACTCAATCAGAGTAGGATTCCAGTCTCTCTCATGAAGTCAGCCTTCATGAGAGAGACTGGTATCCTACTCTGATTGAGTCTTGATCGCAGGGAGAGAAAGAGAGACAGAGAGTTAAGTGATAAAACTACAGGGACATGCCCAAACAATGCAATGACAGTTGTCAACACGAATATTTTCGATACCAGTGTCAGTATTTGGTTCTGTGCTTGTGCACGAAATACGCCCAAAAATCTGAATCTCCTGTCAACGACACTACATGTAAATCGGACACAAAATCTACACCAGTTGAGGCAACTCTCAACCAATCTTTGCTGTTCTCCTGGTTTAGGATTTATGTGAATGACTTAATGTATCTGGACAGTTTCACGGTAAAACTATGGTTCTGCCTCATGTAGCAATGATTCAAGGTTTGTAGTTAGTCAGCACGAGATTGATGTCTCTGGGGCTGGTCTGATCAACAAGTTACGGATTGAAGAGGCGATAGTTGCAAATATCTGCTCCATCTACATTGGCGGTGGGAATGTGGCTCTCAAACAGAACACAAACCAGACCAACACATTTAATACTTGCTATACAGGAGACGGATGTGGAACAGAGGCCGCAGTTAATGGCAAAACAAAGACCAATCTCTATGACGACTGCACACACACAAAACTGAGAAGTGGAACCAGTCCTGTTTACTGGTATCTGAACTTTGAACACCATCGAGCTAGCACTATGATTCAGGTAAAGAATGCCACTCTAAAGGGTTTCTCTGACTGTGGCGGCGTAGTGTTCCAGTCTAATGATATATCATACCCTAATGTTTCTGTGAACACTAGTCACCACACAAACGCCAATGGCACACATTAAGACATTAAGAGTTCTCACCGACCATTTCGCAGGCCGGCAGTGCACTGACGGCAGTGAGGTGCAAACATTAACAGACACCTATTGTCTGGACGGGTATTCTTGGTCTTTTTGTGCAGTGTGTAGTGGTTGTAGCAAAAGCTGCGACGTCATCATCGGTACGTGTCACGCCTAATGTTCACATGGGATCTATGGACACGACTGCTCCAGGTCTTGTCTTAATGTCTGTCCTTTATGTGAGATAAAAATCGGGAAAATGCCTTCACTGTAAGCATCCTGGCTATACCTGACACTTGTCCCGATGGTAATTTTGGGCTACAGTGCGAACAGACGTGTTCTGATGGCTGTGACCCGGAAAGTGCAGACTGTACGTGCAAGGAAACGTACTACGGGTCAGACTGCACTCTCAAATGTCCAGACAACTGTTTGAACGAAACCTGTGAACAGTTAATCGAAGCCTGCGTCTCGTATGACGATGATTCCCATGTTAAGAAGAGTACAACAAACCCAAGCATATGGATAACTCAATGTGTTTATGTGCTAGACTTGGTTCATTTCTTGGTGTTTTTCCGTGTGGCTCATATCTTAATGTGTTTCTGTGCTAGTCATGGCTAAAATGTTAGCTTGTGTGTTTGTGTTAGCCATGGCTCATATCTAGGTGTGTATCATGTTAGTCATATCTCATATCTTGATGTGTCCGTGTTAATCATGTCTCATATGTTTATGTGCGTCTGAGTTTAGTAATATCTCATTTCTTTATCTGTGTCATATCTCTGTATGTGCATGGCTGTGTTTGTCACTTCTCATATCCTTGTGTGTGCATGGCTGTGTTTGTCACGTCTCATATCCTTGTGTGTGCCTGGCTATGTTAGTCATATCTCATATCTTTATGTGCATATCTATGTTAAGTCATGCGTCATATATCTTGATGTGTGTCGGGTGTTAGTCATGTCTCGTATCGCTATGTACATGTCTGTGTTATTCACATCTCATATCTTTGTGTGTGCATGTCTGTGTTAGTCACCTCTAATGACTCGGGCAGATGGTGATCGTAAACCTGGGAAGGCAGACCATCTAAGGGCAGAATCCCCCTACAGAAAAGATCACCTGCTGCCTTGCAGGAAGATTGGGGACAATCAAAGGCTAAGGAAAGCAAACCTGAATAAAATACTGGCTGAAATCGGATGCACTGGGGGGGTCACTGGCGCAGAACACAGTTTTAAGAGAGTGGATCGAATAGATTCTCTCTCGCTCTCTCTGCGTTCAGGACTCAATCAGAGTAAGGATTTCCAGACTCTCATATGAAGTCAGCTGTCAGGCTAAATGTGTTGATCGCCCCCACAGACAGAACATCAAAATTAGAGTCTGTCAGATCCACTCTGACTGAACACCCGTTAATACGTTGCACTGTGTTCTGCGCCAGTGGCCCAGTGCATCCGATTTCAGCCAGCATTTTATTCGGGTTTGCTTTCCCTAGCCTTTGATTGTCCCCAATCTTCCTGCAAGGCAGCAGATTGTCTTTTCTGTAGGGGGATTCTGCCCTTAGATGGTCCGTCCTCCCAGGTTTACGAGCACCATCTGCCCGAGTCACTAGAGGTGACTAACACAGACATGCACACACAAAGATGTGAGATGTGACTAACACAGACATGCACACAGCGATACGAGGCATGACTAACACTGACACACATCAAGATATATGACACATGACTAACATAGACATGCACACAAAGATAAGAGATATGACTAACATAGCCATGCACACACAATGATATGAGATGTGACAAACACAGACATGCACACACAAAGATATGAGATATGAATAACATAAACATGCACACAAAGATATGAGATATCACTAACCCAGACATTCACACACAAAGATATGACATATGACTAACACTGGTACACACTAAGATATGAGATATGACTAAACACAGACACACTTAAAGATATGAGACATGATTAACACTGACACACCGAGATATGAGATATGACTAACATGACACACACCAAGATATGAGCCATGGCCAGCACACACAAGCTAAGATATGAGCCATGGCTAGGACAGAAACACAGCAAGATATGAGCCATGGCTTCACTAAAAAACACCAAAAAAATGAACCATGTCTAGCACAGAAACACATTAAAGTGCCCATATGCTTGGGCTTGTTGTAGTCGGCAGACTCTTCTGAACGTGGGAATCACAGGTTTCGTTAAATAGTTGTCCGGAGATTTGAGAGTGCAGTCTGACACATAGAACGTTCTAAGAGAACAATCCGCTCAGTTATGACGAAGCCAACTCCATACTCAAGGGTCAGTTCCATGAAAAATGGAAACGTGAACACCCATAGCATAACGAGAGTGACGGATACCATCAACTATCGAGGAAACAAACTTCGCCTTCGCACAGGCCACAATAGAATGAGACATCACATGTTCACCAAATTCAAAATAGGAACTACCAGCCTATGCCACTGTACACTGGACAATATAACTGCAAATCATGTTCTACAGGATTGTCCCCAGTACACGGACCTGAGAAGAGCAATTTGGTCCACGCCCACCTCCCTTGATGAGAAATTATATGGGGCGATCGATTCACTTAAACAGTTCAAGACTCAATCAGAGTAGGATTCCAGTCTCTCTCATGAAGTCAGCCTTCATGAGAGAGACTGGTATCCTACTCTGATTGAGTCTTGATCGCAGGGAGAGAAAGAGAGACAGAGAGTTAAGTGATAAAACTACAGGGACATGCCCAAACAATGCAATGACAGTTGTCAACACGAATATTTTGGATACCAGTGTCAGTATTTGGTTCTGTGCTTGTGCACGAAATACGCCCAAAAATCTGAATCTCCTGTCAATGACACTACATGTAAATCGGACACAAAATCTACACCATTTGAGGCAACTCTCAACCAATCTTTGCTGTTCTCCTGGTTTAGGATTTATGTGAATGACTTAATGTATCTGGACAGTTTCACGGTAAAACTATGGTTCTGCCTCATGTAGCAATGATTCAAGGTTTGTAGTTAGTCAGCACGAGATTGATGTCTCTGGGGCTGGTCTGATCAACAAGTTACGGATTGAAGAGGCGATAGTTGCAAATATCTGCTCCATCTACATTGGCGGTGGGAATGTGGCTCTCAAACAGAACACAAACCAGACCAACACATTTAATACTTGCTATACAGGAGACGGATGTGGAACAGAGGCCGCAGTTAATGGCAAAACAAAGACCAATCTCTATGACGACTGCACACACACACAACTGAGAAGTGGAACCAGTCCTGTTTACTGGTATCTGAACTTTGAACACCATCGAGCTAGCACTATGATTCAGGTAAAGAATGCCACTCTAAAGGGTTTCTCTGACTGTGGCGGCGTAGTGTTCCAGTCTAATGATATATCATACCCTAATGTTTCTGTGAACACTAGTCACCACACAAACGCCAATGGCACACATTAAGACATTAAGAGTTCTCACCGACCATTTCGCAGGCCGGCAGTGCACTGACGGCAGTGAGGTGCAAACATTAACAGACACCTATTGTCTGGACGGGTATTCTTGGTCTTTTTGTGCAGTGTGTAGTGGTTGTAGCAAAAGCTGCGACGTCATCATCGGTACGTGTCACGCCTAATGTTCACATGGGATCTATGGACACGACTGCTCCAGGTCTTGTCTTAATGTCTGTCCTTTATGTGAGATAAAAATCGGGAAAATGCCTTCACTGTAAGCATCCTGGCTATACCTGACACTTGTCCCGATGGTAATTTTGGGCTACAGTGCGAACAGACGTGTTCTGATGGCTGTGACCCGGAAAGTGCAGACTGTACGTGCAAGGAAACGTACTACGGGTCAGACTGCACTCTCAAATGTCCAGACAACTGTTTGAACGAAACCTGTGAACAGTTAATCGAAGCCTGCGTCTCGTATGACGATGATTCCCATGTTAAGAAGAGTACAACAAACCCAAGCATATGGATAACTCAATGTGTTTATGTGCTAGACTTGGTTCATTTCTTGGTGTTTTCCGTGTGGCTCATATCTTAATGTGTTTCTGTGCTAGTCATGGCTAAAATGTTAGCTTGTGTGTTTGTGTTAGCCATGGCTCATATCTAGGTGTGTATCATGTTAGTCATATCTCATATCTTGATGTGTCCGTGTTAATCATGTCTCATATGTTTATGTGCGTCTGAGTTTAGTAATATCTCATTTCTTTATCTGTGTCATATCTCTGTATGTGCATGGCTGTGTTTGTCACTTCTCATATCCTTGTGTGTGCATGGCTGTGTTTGTCACGTCTCATATCCTTGTGTGTGCCTGGCTATGTTAGTCATATCTCATATCTTTATGTGCATATCTATGTTAAGTCATGCGTCATATATCTTGATGTGTGTCGGGTGTTAGTCATGTCTCGTATCGCTATGTACATGTCTGTGTTATTCACATCTCATATCTTTGTGTGTGCATGTCTGTGTTAGTCACCTCTAATGACTCGGGCAGATGGTGATCGTAAACCTGGGAAGGCAGACCATCTAAGGGCAGAATCCCCCTACAGAAAAGATCACCTGCTGCCTTGCAGGAAGATTGGGGACAATCAAAGGCTAAGGAAAGCAAACCTGAATAAAATACTGGCTGAAATCGGATGCACTGGGGGGGGGGTCACTGGCGCAGAACACAGTTTTAAGAGAGTGGATCGAATAGATTCTCTCTCGCTCTCTCTGCGTTCAGGACTCAATCAGAGTAAGGATTTCCAGACTCTCATATGAAGTCAGCTGTCAGGCTAAATGTGTTGATCGCCCCCACAGACAGAACATCAAAATTAGAGTCTGTCAGATCCACTCTGACTGAACACCCGTTAATACGTTGCACTGTGTTCTGCGCCAGTGGCCCAGTGCATCCGATTTCAGCCAGCATTTTATTCGGGTTTGCTTTCCCTAGCCTTTGATTGTCCCCAATCTTCCTGCAAGGCAGCAGATTGTCTTTTCTGTAGGGGGATTCTGCCCTTAGATGGTCCGTCCTCCCAGGTTTACGAGCACCATCTGCCCGAGTCACTAGAGGTGACTAACACAGACATGCACACACAAAGATGTGAGATGTGACTAACACAGACATGCACACAGCGATACGAGGCATGACTAACACTGACACACATCAAGATATATGACACATGACTAACATAGACATGCACACAAAGATAAGAGATATGACTAACATAGCCATGCACACACAATGATATGAGATGTGACAAACACAGACATGCACACACAAAGATATGAGATATGAATAACATAAACATGCACACAAAGATATGAGATATCACTAACCCAGACATTCACACACAAAGATATGACATATGACTAACACTGGTACACACTAAGATATGAGATATGACTAAACACAGACACACTTAAAGATATGAGACATGATTAACACTGACACACCGAGATATGAGATATGACTAACATGACACACACCAAGATATGAGCCATGGCCAGCACACACAAGCTAAGATATGAGCCATGGCTAGGACAGAAACACAGCAAGATATGAGCCATGGCTTCACTAAAAAACACCAAAAAAATGAACCATGTCTAGCACAGAAACACATTAAAGTGCCCATATGCTTGGGCTTGTTGTAGTCGGCAGACTCTTCTGAACGTGGGAATCACAGGTTTCGTTAAATAGTTGTCCGGAGATTTGAGAGTGCAGTCTGACACATAGAACGTTCTAAGAGAACAATCCGCTCAGTTATGACGAAGCCAACTCCATACTCAAGGGTCAGTTCCATGAAAAATGGAAACGTGAACACCCATAGCATAACGAGAGTGACGGATACCATCAACTATCGAGGAAACAAACTTCGCCTTCGCACAGGCCACAATAGAATGAGACATCACATGTTCACCAAATTCAAAATAGGAACTACCAGCCTATGCCACTGTACACTGGACAATATAACTGCAAATCATGTTCTACAGGATTGTCCCCAGTACACGGACCTGAGAAGAGCAATTTGGTCCACGCCCACCTCCCTTGATGAGAAATTATATGGGGCGATCGATTCACTTAAACAGTTCAAGACTCAATCAGAGTAGGATTCCAGTCTCTCTCATGAAGTCAGCCTTCATGAGAGAGACTGGTATCCTACTCTGATTGAGTCTTGATCGCAGGGAGAGAAAGAGAGACAGAGAGTTAAGTGATAAAACTACAGGGACATGCCCAAACAATGCAATGACAGTTGTCAACACGAATATTTTGGATACCAGTGTCAGTATTTGGTTCTGTGCTTGTGCACGAAATACGCCCAAAAATCTGAATCTCCTGTCAACGACACTACATGTAAATCGGACACAAAATCTACACCATTTGAGGCAACTCTCAACCAATCTTTGCTGTTCTCCTGGTTTAGGATTTATGTGAATGACTTAATGTATCTGGACAGTTTCACGGTAAAACTATGGTTCTGCCTCATGTAGCAATGATTCAAGGTTTGTAGTTAGTCAGCACGAGATTGATGTCTCTGGGGCTGGTCTGATCAACAAGTTACGGATTGAAGAGGCGATAGTTGCAAATATCTGCTCCATCTACATTGGCGGTGGGAATGTGGCTCTCAAACAGAACACAAACCAGACCAACACATTTAATACTTGCTATACAGGAGACGGATGTGGAACAGAGGCCGCAGTTAATGGCAAAACAAAGACCAATCTCTATGACGACTGCACACACACAAAACTGAGAAGTGGAACCAGTCCTGTTTACTGGTATCTGAACTTTGAACACCATCGAGCTAGCACTATGATTCAGGTAAAGAATGCCACTCTAAAGGGTTTCTCTGACTGTGGCGGCGTAGTGTTCCAGTCTAATGATATATCATACCCTAATGTTTCTGTGAACACTAGTCACCACACAAACGCCAATGGCACACATTAAGACATTAAGAGTTCTCACCGACCATTTCGCAGGCCGGCAGTGCACTGACGGCAGTGAGGTGCAAACATTAACAGACACCTATTGTCTGGACGGGTATTCTTGGTCTTTTTGTGCAGTGTGTAGTGGTTGTAGCAAAAGCTGCGACGTCATCATCGGTACGTGTCACGCCTAATGTTCACATGGGATCTATGGACACGACTGCTCCAGGTCTTGTCTTAATGTCTGTCCTTTATGTGAGATAAAAATCGGGAAAATGCCTTCAATGTAAGCATCCTGGCTATACCTGACACTTGTCCCGATGGTAATTTTGGGCTACAGTGCGAACAGACGTGTTCTGATGGCTGTGACCCAGAAAGTGCAGACTGTACGTGCAAGGAAACGTACTACGGGTCAGACTGCACTCTCAAATGTCCAGACAACTGTTTGAACGAAACCTGTGAACAGTTAATCGAAGCCTGCGTCTCGTATGACGATGATTCCCATGTTAAGAAGAGTACAACAAACCCAAGCATATGGATAACTCAATGTGTTTATGTGCTAGACTTGGTTCATTTCTTGGTGTTTTTCCGTGTGGCTCATATCTTAATGTGTTTCTGTGCTAGTCATGGCTAAAATGTTAGCTTGTGTGTTTGTGTTAGCCATGGCTCATATCTAGGTGTGTATCATGTTAGTCATATCTCATATCTTGATGTGTCCGTGTTAATCATGTCTCATATGTTTATGTGCGTCTGAGTTTAGTAATATCTCATTTCTTTATCTGTGTCATATCTCTGTATGTGCATGGCTGTGTTTGTCACTTCTCATATCCTTGTGTGTGCATGGCTGTGTTTGTCACGTCTCATATCCTTGTGTGTGCCTGGCTATGTTAGTCATATCTCATATCTTTATGTGCATATCTATGTTAAGTCATGCGTCATATATCTTGATGTGTGTCGGGTGTTAGTCATGTCTCGTATCGCTATGTACATGTCTGTGTTATTCACATCTCATATCTTTGTGTGTGCATGTCTGTGTTAGTCACCTCTAATGACTCGGGCAGATGGTGATCGTAAACCTGGGAAGGCAGACCATCTAAGGGCAGAATCCCCCTACAGAAAAGATCACCTGCTGCCTTGCAGGAAGATTGGGGACAATCAAAGGCTAAGGAAAGCAAACCTGAATAAAATACTGGCTGAAATCGGATGCACTGGGGGGGGGGGGTCACTGGCGCAGAACACAGTTTTAAGAGAGTGGATCGAATAGATTCTCTCTCGCTCTCTCTGCGTTCAGGACTCAATCAGAGTAAGGATTTCCAGACTCTCATATGAAGTCAGCTGTCAGGCTAAATGTGTTGATCGCCCCCACAGACAGAACATCAAAATTAGAGTCTGTCAGATCCACTCTGACTGAACACCCGTTAATACGTTGCACTGTGTTCTGCGCCAGTGGCCCAGTGCATCCGATTTCAGCCAGCATTTTATTCGGGTTTGCTTTCCCTAGCCTTTGATTGTCCCCAATCTTCCTGCAAGGCAGCAGATTGTCTTTTCTGTAGGGGGAATCTGCCCTTAGATGGTCCGTCCTCCCAGGTTTACGAGCACCATCTGCCCGAGTCACTAGAGGTGACTAACACAGACATGCACACACAAAGATGTGAGATGTGACTAACACAGACATGCACACAGCGATACGAGGCATGACTAACACTGACACACATCAAGATATATGACACATGACTAACATAGACATGCACACAAAGATAAGAGATATGACTAACATAGCCATGCACACACAATGATATGAGATGTGACAAACACAGACATGCACACACAAAGATATGAGATATGAATAACATAAACATGCACACAAAGATATGAGATATCACTAACCCAGACATTCACACACAAAGATATGACATATGACTAACACTGGTACACACTAAGATATGAGATATGACTAAACACAGACACACTTAAAGATATGAGACATGATTAACACTGACACACCGAGATATGAGATATGACTAACATGACACACACCAAGATATGAGCCATGGCCAGCACACACAAGCTAAGATATGAGCCATGGCTAGGACAGAAACACAGCAAGATATGAGCCATGGCTTCACTAAAAAACACCAAAAAAATGAACCATGTCTAGCACAGAAACACATTAAAGTGCCCATATGCTTGGGCTTGTTGTAGTCGGCAGACTCTTCTGAACGTGGGAATCACAGGTTTCGTTAAATAGTTGTCCGGAGATTTGAGAGTGCAGTCTGACACATAGAACGTTCTAAGAGAACAATCCGCTCAGTTATGACGAAGCCAACTCCATACTCAAGGGTCAGTTCCATGAAAAATGGAAACGTGAACACCCATAGCATAACGAGAGTGACGGATACCATCAACTATCGAGGAAACAAACTTCGCCTTCGCACAGGCCACAATAGAATGAGACATCACATGTTCACCAAATTCAAAATAGGAACTACCAGCCTATGCCACTGTACACTGGACAATATGACTGCAAATCATGTTCTACAGGATTGTCCCCAGTACACGGACCTGAGAAGAGCAATTTGGTCCACGCCCACCTCCCTTGATGAGAAATTATATGGGGCGATCGATTCACTTAAACAGATCAAGACTCAATCAGAGTAGGATTCCAGTCTCTCTCATGAAGTCAGCCTTCATGAGAGAGACTGGTATCCTACTCTGATTGAGTCTTGATCGCAGGGAGAGAAAGAGAGACAGAGAGTTAAGTGATAAAACTACAGGGACATGCCCAAACAATGCAATGACAGTTGTCAACACGAATATTTTGGATACCAGTGTCAGTATTTGGTTCTGTGCTTGTGCACGAAATACGCCCAAAAATCTGAATCTCCTGTCAACGACACTACATGTAAATCGGACACAAAATCTACACCAGTTGAGGCAACTCTCAACCAATCTTTGCTGTTCTCCTGGTTTAGGATTTATGTGAATGACTTAATGTATCTGGACAGTTTCACGGTAAAACTATGGTTCTGCCTCATGTAGCAATGATTCAAGGTTTGTAGTTAGTCAGCACGAGATTGATGTCTCTGGGGCTGGTCTGATCAACAAGTTACGGATTGAAGAGGCGATAGTTGCAAATATCTGCTCCATCTACATTGGCGGTGGGAATGTGGCTCTCAAACAGAACACAAACCAGACCAACACATTTAATACTTGCTATACAGGAGACGGATGTGGAACAGAGGCCGCAGTTAATGGCAAAACAAAGACCAATCTCTATGACGACTGCACACACACAAAACTGAGAAGTGGAACCAGTCCTGTTTACTGGTATCTGAACTTTGAACACCATCGAGCTAGCACTATGATTCAGGTAAAGAATGCCACTCTAAAGGGTTTCTCTGACTGTGGCGGCGTAGTGTTCCAGTCTAATGATATATCATACCCTAATGTTTCTGTGAACACTAGTCACCACACAAACGCCAATGGCACACATTAAGACATTAAGAGTTCTCACCGACCATTTCGCAGGCCGGCAGTGCACTGACGGCAGTGAGGTGCAAACATTAACAGACACCTATTGTCTGGACGGGTATTCTTGGTCTTTTTGTGCAGTGTGTAGTGGTTGTAGCAAAAGCTGCGACGTCATCATCGGTACGTGTCACGCCTAATGTTCACATGGGATCTATGGACACGACTGCTCCAGGTCTTGTCTTAATGTCTGTCCTTTATGTGAGATAAAAATCGGGAAAATGCCTTCAATGTAAGCATCCTGGCTATACCTGACACTTGTCCCGATGGTAATTTTGGGCTACAGTGCGAACAGACGTGTTCTGATGGCTGTGACCCGGAAAGTGCAGACTGGGGAAGGCAGACCATCTAAGGGCAGAATCCCCTACAGAAAAGACACTGCTGCCTTGCAGGAAGATTGGGGACAATCAAAGGCTAAGGAAAGCAAACCTGAATAAAATACTGGCTGAAATCGGATGCACTGGGGGGGGGGTCACTGGCGCAGAACACAGTTTAAGAGAGTGGATCGAATAGATTCTCTCTCGCTCTCTCTGCGTTCAGGACTCAATCAGAGTAAGGATTTCCAGACTCTCATATGAAGTCAGCTGTCAGGCTAAATGTGTTGATCGCCCCCACAGACAGAACATCAAAATTAGAGTCTGTCAGATCCACTCTGACTGAACACCCGTTAATACGTTGCACTGTGTTCTGCGCCAGTGGCCCAGTGCATCCGATTTCAGCCAGCATTTTATTGGGTTTGCTTTCCCTAGCCTTTGATTGTCCCCAATCTTCCTGCAAGGCAGCAGATTGTCTTTTCTGTAGGGGGAATCTGCCCTTAGATGGTCCGTCCTCCCAGGTTTACGAGCACCATCTGCCCGAGTCACTAGAGGTGACTAACACAGACATGCACACACAAAGATGTGAGATGTGACTAACACAGACATGCACACAGCGATACGAGGCATGACTAACACTGACACACATCAAGATATATGACACATGACTAACATAGACATGCACACAAAGATAAGAGATATGACTAACATAGCCATGCACACACAATGATATGAGATGTGACAAACACAGACATGCACACACAAAGATATGAGATATGAATAACATAAACATGCACACAAAGATATGAGATATCACTAACCCAGACATTCACACACAAAGATATGACATATGACTAACACTGGTACACACTAAGATATGAGATATGACTAAACACAGACACACTTAAAGATATGAGACATGATTAACACTGACACACCGAGATATGAGATATGACTAACATGACACACACCAAGATATGAGCCATGGCCAGCACACACAAGCTAAGATATGAGCCATGGCTAGGACAGAAACACAGCAAGATATGAGCCATGGCTTCACTAAAAAACACCAAAAAATGAACCATGTCTAGCACAGAAACACATTAAAGTGCCCATATGCTTGGGCTTGTTGTAGTCGGCAGACTCTTCTGAACGTGGGAATCACAGGTTTCGTTAAATAGTTGTCCGGAGATTTGAGAGTGCAGTCTGACACATAGAACGTTCTAAGAGAACAATCCGCTCAGTTATGACGAAGCCAACTCCATACTCAAGGGTCAGTTCCATGAAAAATGGAAACGTGAACACCCATAGCATAACGAGAGTGACGGATACCATCAACTATCGAGGAAACAAACTTCGCCTTCGCACAGGCCACAATAGAATGAGACATCACATGTTCACCAAATTCAAAATAGGAACTACCAGCCTATGCCACTGTACACTGGACAATATGACTGCAAATCATGTTCTACAGGATTGTCCCCAGTACACGGACCTGAGAAGAGCAATTTGGTCCACGCCCACCTCCCTTGATGAGAAATTATATGGGGCGATCGATTCACTTAAACAGATCAAGACTCAATCAGAGTAGGATTCCAGTCTCTCTCATGAAGTCAGCCTTCATGAGAGAGACTGGTATCCTACTCTGATTGAGTCTTGATCGCAGGGAGAGAAAGAGAGACAGAGAGTTAAGTGATAAAACTACAGGGACATGCCCAAACAATGCAATGACAGTTGTCAACACGAATATTTTGGATACCAGTGTCAGTATTTGGTTCTGTGCTTGTGCACGAAATACGCCCAAAAATCTGAATCTCCTGTCAACGACACTACATGTAAATCGGACACAAAATCTACACCAGTTGAGGCAACTCTCAACCAATCTTTGCTGTTCTCCTGGTTTAGGATTTATGTGAATGACTTAATGTATCTGGACAGTTTCACGGTAAAACTATGGTTCTGCCTCATGTAGCAATGATTCAAGGTTTGTAGTTAGTCAGCACGAGATTGATGTCTCTGGGGCTGGTCTGATCAACAAGTTACGGATTGAAGAGGCGATAGTTGCAAATATCTGCTCCATCTACATTGGCGGTGGGAATGTGGCTCTCAAACAGAACACAAACCAGACCAACACATTTAATACTTGCTATACAGGAGACGGATGTGGAACAGAGGCCGCAGTTAATGGCAAAACAAAGACCAATCTCTATGACGACTGCACACACACAAAACTGAGAAGTGGAACCAGTCCTGTTTACTGGTATCTGAACTTTGAACACCATCGAGCTAGCACTATGATTCAGGTAAAGAATGCCACTCTAAAGGGTTTCTCTGACTGTGGCGGCGTAGTGTTCCAGTCTAATGATATATCATACCCTAATGTTTCTGTGAACACTAGTCACCACACAAACGCCAATGGCACACATTAAGACATTAAGAGTTCTCACCGACCATTTCGCAGGCCGGCAGTGCACTGACGGCAGTGAGGTGCAAACATTAACAGACACCTATTGTCTGGACGGGTATTCTTGGTCTTTTTGTGCAGTGTGTAGTGGTTGTAGCAAAAGCTGCGACGTCATCATCGGTACGTGTCACGCCTAATGTTCACATGGGATCTATGGACACGACTGCTCCAGGTCTTGTCTTAATGTCTGTCCTTTATGTGAGATAAAAATCGGGAAAATGCCTTCAATGTAAGCATCCTGGCTATACCTGACACTTGTCCCGATGGTAATTTTGGGCTACAGTGCGAACAGACGTGTTCTGATGGCTGTGACCCGGAAAGTGCAGACTGTACGTGCAAGGAAACGTACTACGGGTCAGACTGCACTCTCAAATGTCCAGACAACTGTTTGAACGAAACCTGTGAACAGTTAATCGAAGCCTGCGTCTCGTATGACGATGATTCCCATGTTAAGAAGAGTACAACAAACCCAAGCATATGGATAACTCAATGTGTTTATGTGCTAGACTTGGTTCATTTCTTGGTGTTTTTCCGTGTGGCTCATATCTTAATGTGTTTCTGTGCTAGTCATGGCTAAAATGTTAGCTTGTGTGTTTGTGTTAGCCATGGCTCATATCTAGGTGTGTATCATGTTAGTCATATCTCATATCTTGATGTGTCCGTGTTAATCATGTCTCATATGTTTATGTGCGTCTGAGTTTAGTAATATCTCATTTCTTTATCTGTGTCATATCTCTGTATGTGCATGGCTGTGTTTGTCACTTCTCATATCCTTGTGTGTGCATGGCTGTGTTTGTCACGTCTCATATCCTTGTGTGTGCCTGGCTATGTTAGTCATATCTCATATCTTTATGTGCATATCTATGTTAAGTCATGTGTCATATATCTTGATGTGTGTCGGGTGTTAGTCATGTCTCGTATCGCTATGTACATGTCTGTGTTATTCACATCTCATATCTTTGTGTGTGCATGTCTGTGTTAGTCACCTCTAATGACTCGGGCAGATGGTGATCGTAAACCTGGGAAGGCAGACCATCTAAGGGCAGAATCCCCCTACAGAAAAGATCACCTGCTGCCTTGCAGGAAGATTGGGGACAATCAAAGGCTAAGGAAAGCAAACCTGAATAAAATACTGGCTGAAATCGGATGCACTGGGGGGGGGTCACTGGCGCAGAACACAGTTTTAAGAGAGTGGATCGAATAGATTCTCTCTCGCTCTCTCTGCGTTCAGGACTCAATCAGAGTAAGGATTTCCAGACTCTCATATGAAGTCAGCTGTCAGGCTAAATGTGTTGATCGCCCCCACAGACAGAACATCAAAATTAGAGTCTGTCAGATCCACTCTGACTGAACACCCGTTAATACGTTGCACTGTGTTCTGCGCCAGTGGCCCAGTGCATCCGATTTCAGCCAGCATTTTATTCGGGTTTGCTTTCCCTAGCCTTTGATTGTCCCCAATCTTCCTGCAAGGCAGCAGATTGTCTTTTCTGTAGGGGGAATCTGCCCTTAGATGGTCCGTCCTCCCAGGTTTACGAGCACCATCTGCCCGAGTCACTAGAGGTGACTAACACAGACATGCACACACAAAGATGTGAGATGTGACTAACACAGACATGCACACAGCGATACGAGGCATGACTAACACTGACACACATCAAGATATATGACACATGACTAACATAGACATGCACACAAAGATAAGAGATATGACTAACATAGCCATGCACACACAATGATATGAGATGTGACAAACACAGACATGCACACACAAAGATATGAGATATGAATAACATAAACATGCACACAAAGATATGAGATATCACTAACCCAGACATTCACACACAAAGATATGACATATGACTAACACTGGTACACACTAAGATATGAGATATGACTAAACACAGACACACTTAAAGATATGAGACATGATTAACACTGACACACCGAGATATGAGATATGACTAACATGACACACACCAAGATATGAGCCATGGCCAGCACACACAAGCTAAGATATGAGCCATGGCTAGGACAGAAACACAGCAAGATATGAGCCATGGCTTCACTAAAAAACACCAAAAAAATGAACCATGTCTAGCACAGAAACACATTAAAGTGCCCATATGCTTGGGCTTGTTGTAGTCGGCAGACTCTTCTGAACGTGGGAATCACAGGTTTCGTTAAATAGTTGTCCGGAGATTTGAGAGTGCAGTCTGACACATAGAACGTTCTAAGAGAACAATCCGCTCAGTTATGACGAAGCCAACTCCATACTCAAGGGTCAGTTCCATGAAAAATGGAAACGTGAACACCCATAGCATAACGAGAGTGACGGATACCATCAACTATCGAGGAAACAAACTTCGCCTTCGCACAGGCCACAATAGAATGAGACATCACATGTTCACCAAATTCAAAATAGGAACTACCAGCCTATGCCACTGTACACTGGACAATATGACTGCAAATCATGTTCTACAGGATTGTCCCCAGTACACGGACCTGAGAAGAGCAATTTGGTCCACGCCCACCTCCCTTGATGAGAAATTATATGGGGCGATCGATTCACTTAAACAGATCAAGACTCAATCAGAGTAGGATTCCAGTCTCTCTCATGAAGTCAGCCTTCATGAGAGAGACTGGTATCCTACTCTGATTGAGTCTTGATCGCAGGGAGAGAAAGAGAGACAGAGAGTTAAGTGATAAAACTACAGGGACATGCCCAAACAATGCAATGACAGTTGTCAACACGAATATTTTGGATACCAGTGTCAGTATTTGGTTCTGTGCTTGTGCACGAAATACGCCCAAAAATCTGAATCTCCTGTCAACGACACTACATGTAAATCGGACACAAAATCTACACCAGTTGAGGCAACTCTCAACCAATCTTTGCTGTTCTCCTGGTTTAGGATTTATGTGAATGACTTAATGTATCTGGACAGTTTCACGGTAAAACTATGGTTCTGCCTCATGTAGCAATGATTCAAGGTTTGTAGTTAGTCAGCACGAGATTGATGTCTCTGGGGCTGGTCTGATCAACAAGTTACGGATTGAAGAGGCGATAGTTGCAAATATCTGCTCCATCTACATTGGCGGTGGGAATGTGGCTCTCAAACAGAACACAAACCAGACCAACACATTTAATACTTGCTATACAGGAGACGGATGTGGAACAGAGGCCGCAGTTAATGGCAAAACAAAGACCAATCTCTATGACGACTGCACACACACAAAACTGAGAAGTGGAACCAGTCCTGTTTACTGGTATCTGAACTTTGAACACCATCGAGCTAGCACTATGATTCAGGTAAAGAATGCCACTCTAAAGGGTTTCTCTGACTGTGGCGGCGTAGTGTTCCAGTCTAATGATATATCATACCCTAATGTTTCTGTGAACACTAGTCACCACACAAACGCCAATGGCACACATTAAGACATTAAGAGTTCTCACCGACCATTTCGCAGGCCGGCAGTGCACTGACGGCAGTGAGGTGCAAACATTAACAGACACCTATTGTCTGGACGGGTATTCTTGGTCTTTTTGTGCAGTGTGTAGTGGTTGTAGCAAAAGCTGCGACGTCATCATCGGTACGTGTCACGCCTAATGTTCACATGGGATCTATGGACACGACTGCTCCAGGTCTTGTCTTAATGTCTGTCCTTTATGTGAGATAAAAATCGGGAAAATGCCTTCAATGTAAGCATCCTGGCTATACCTGACACTTGTCCCGATGGTAATTTTGGGCTACAGTGCGAACAGACGTGTTCTGATGGCTGTGACCCGGAAAGTGCAGACTGTACGTGCAAGGAAACGTACTACGGGTCAGACTGCACTCTCAAATGTCCAGACAACTGTTTGAACGAAACCTGTGAACAGTTAATCGAAGCCTGCGTCTCGTATGACGATGATTCCCATGTTAAGAAGAGTACAACAAACCCAAGCATATGGATAACTCAATGTGTTTATGTGCTAGACTTGGTTCATTTCTTGGTGTTTTTCCGTGTGGCTCATATCTTAATGTGTTTCTGTGCTAGTCATGGCTAAAATGTTAGCTTGTGTGTTTGTGTTAGCCATGGCTCATATCTAGGTGTGTATCATGTTAGTCATATCTCATATCTTGATGTGTCCGTGTTAATCATGTCTCATATGTTTATGTGCGTCTGAGTTTAGTAATATCTCATTTCTTTATCTGTGTCATATCTCTGTATGTGCATGGCTGTGTTTGTCACTTCTCATATCCTTGTGTGTGCATGGCTGTGTTTGTCACGTCTCATATCCTTGTGTGTGCCTGGCTATGTTAGTCATATCTCATATCTTTATGTGCATATCTATGTTAAGTCATGTGTCATATATCTTGATGTGTGTCGGGTGTTAGTCATGTCTCGTATCGCTATGTACATGTCTGTGTTATTCACATCTCATATCTTTGTGTGTGCATGTCTGTGTTAGTCACCTCTAATGACTCGGGCAGATGGTGATCGTAAACCTGGGAAGGCAGACCATCTAAGGGCAGAATCCCCCTACAGAAAAGATCACCTGCTGCCTTGCAGGAAGATTGGGGACAATCAAAGGCTAAGGAAAGCAAACCTGAATAAAATACTGGCTGAAATCGGATGCACTGGGGGGGGGGGGTCACTGGCGCAGAACACAGTTTTAAGAGAGTGGATCGAATAGATTCTCTCTCGCTCTCTCTGCGTTCAGGACTCAATCAGAGTAAGGATTTCCAGACTCTCATATGAAGTCAGCTGTCAGGCTAAATGTGTTGATCGCCCCCACAGACAGAACATCAAAATTAGAGTCTGTCAGATCCACTCTGACTGAACACCCGTTAATACGTTGCACTGTGTTCTGCGCCAGTGGCCCAGTGCATCCGATTTCAGCCAGCATTTTATTCGGGTTTGCTTTCCCTAGCCTTTGATTGTCCCCAATCTTCCTGCAAGGCAGCAGATTGTCTTTTCTGTAGGGGGAATCTGCCCTTAGATGGTCCGTCCTCCCAGGTTTACGAGCACCATCTGCCCGAGTCACTAGAGGTGACTAACACAGACATGCACACACAAAGATGTGAGATGTGACTAACACAGACATGCACACAGCGATACGAGGCATGACTAACACTGACACACATCAAGATATATGACACATGACTAACATAGACATGCACACAAAGATAAGAGATATGACTAACATAGCCATGCACACACAATGATATGAGATGTGACAAACACAGACATGCACACACAAAGATATGAGATATGAATAACATAAACATGCACACAAAGATATGAGATATCACTAACCCAGACATTCACACACAAAGATATGACATATGACTAACACTGGTACACACTAAGATATGAGATATGACTAAACACAGACACACTTAAAGATATGAGACATGATTAACACTGACACACCGAGATATGAGATATGACTAACATGACACACACCAAGATATGAGCCATGGCCAGCACACACAAGCTAAGATATGAGCCATGGCTAGGACAGAAACACAGCAAGATATGAGCCATGGCTTCACTAAAAAACACCAAAAAAATGAACCATGTCTAGCACAGAAACACATTAAAGTGCCCATATGCTTGGGCTTGTTGTAGTCGGCAGACTCTTCTGAACGTGGGAATCACAGGTTTCGTTAAATAGTTGTCCGGAGATTTGAGAGTGCAGTCTGACACATAGAACGTTCTAAGAGAACAATCCGCTCAGTTATGACGAAGCCAACTCCATACTCAAGGGTCAGTTCCATGAAAAATGGAAACGTGAACACCCATAGCATAACGAGAGTGACGGATACCATCAACTATCGAGGAAACAAACTTCGCCTTCGCACAGGCCACAATAGAATGAGACATCACATGTTCACCAAATTCAAAATAGGAACTACCAGCCTATGCCACTGTACACTGGACAATATGACTGCAAATCATGTTCTACAGGATTGTCCCCAGTACACGGACCTGAGAAGAGCAATTTGGTCCACGCCCACCTCCCTTGATGAGAAATTATATGGGGCGATCGATTCACTTAAACAGATCAAGACTCAATCAGAGTAGGATTCCAGTCTCTCTCATGAAGTCAGCCTTCATGAGAGAGACTGGTATCCTACTCTGATTGAGTCTTGATCGCAGGGAGAGAAAGAGAGACAGAGAGTTAAGTGATAAAACTACAGGGACATGCCCAAACAATGCAATGACAGTTGTCAACACGAATATTTTGGATACCAGTGTCAGTATTTGGTTCTGTGCTTGTGCACGAAATACGCCCAAAAATCTGAATCTCCTGTCAACGACACTACATGTAAATCGGACACAAAATCTACACCAGTTGAGGCAACTCTCAACCAATCTTTGCTGTTCTCCTGGTTTAGGATTTATGTGAATGACTTAATGTATCTGGACAGTTTCACGGTAAAACTATGGTTCTGCCTCATGTAGCAATGATTCAAGGTTTGTAGTTAGTCAGCACGAGATTGATGTCTCTGGGGCTGGTCTGATCAACAAGTTACGGATTGAAGAGGCGATAGTTGCAAATATCTGCTCCATCTACATTGGCGGTGGGAATGTGGCTCTCAAACAGAACACAAACCAGACCAACACATTTAATACTTGCTATACAGGAGACGGATGTGGAACAGAGGCCGCAGTTAATGGCAAAACAAAGACCAATCTCTATGACGACTGCACACACACAAAACTGAGAAGTGGAACCAGTCCTGTTTACTGGTATCTGAACTTTGAACACCATCGAGCTAGCACTATGATTCAGGTAAAGAATGCCACTCTAAAGGGTTTCTCTGACTGTGGCGGCGTAGTGTTCCAGTCTAATGATATATCATACCCTAATGTTTCTGTGAACACTAGTCACCACACAAACGCCAATGGCACACATTAAGACATTAAGAGTTCTCACCGACCATTTCGCAGGCCGGCAGTGCACTGACGGCAGTGAGGTGCAAACATTAACAGACACCTATTGTCTGGACGGGTATTCTTGGTCTTTTTGTGCAGTGTGTAGTGGTTGTAGCAAAAGCTGCGACGTCATCATCGGTACGTGTCACGCCTAATGTTCACATGGGATCTATGGACACGACTGCTCCAGGTCTTGTCTTAATGTCTGTCCTTTATGTGAGATAAAAATCGGGAAAATGCCTTCAATGTAAGCATCCTGGCTATACCTGACACTTGTCCCGATGGTAATTTTGGGCTACAGTGCGAACAGACGTGTTCTGATGGCTGTGACCCGGAAAGTGCAGACTGTACGTGCAAGGAAACGTACTACGGGTCAGACTGCACTCTCAAATGTCCAGACAACTGTTTGAACGAAACCTGTGAACAGTTAATCGAAGCCTGCGTCTCGTATGACGATGATTCCCATGTTAAGAAGAGTACAACAAACCCAAGCATATGGATAACTCAATGTGTTTATGTGCTAGACTTGGTTCATTTCTTGGTGTTTTTCCGTGTGGCTCATATCTTAATGTGTTTCTGTGCTAGTCATGGCTAAAATGTTAGCTTGTGTGTTTGTGTTAGCCATGGCTCATATCTAGGTGTGTATCATGTTAGTCATATCTCATATCTTGATGTGTCCGTGTTAATCATGTCTCATATGTTTATGTGCGTCTGAGTTTAGTAATATCTCATTTCTTTATCTGTGTCATATCTCTGTATGTGCATGGCTGTGTTTGTCACTTCTCATATCCTTGTGTGTGCATGGCTGTGTTTGTCACGTCTCATATCCTTGTGTGTGCCTGGCTATGTTAGTCATATCTCATATCTTTATGTGCATATCTATGTTAAGTCATGTGTCATATATCTTGATGTGTGTCGGGTGTTAGTCATGTCTCGTATCGCTATGTACATGTCTGTGTTATTCACATCTCATATCTTTGTGTGTGCATGTCTGTGTTAGTCACCTCTAATGACTCGGGCAGATGGTGATCGTAAACCTGGGAAGGCAGACCATCTAAGGGCAGAATCCCCCTACAGAAAAGATCACCTGCTGCCTTGCAGGAAGATTGGGGACAATCAAAGGCTAAGGAAAGCAAACCTGAATAAAATACTGGCTGAAATCGGATGCACTGGGGGGGGGGGTCACTGGCGCAGAACACAGTTTTAAGAGAGTGGATCGAATAGATTCTCTCTCGCTCTCTCTGCGTTCAGGACTCAATCAGAGTAAGGATTTCCAGACTCTCATATGAAGTCAGCTGTCAGGCTAAATGTGTTGATCGCCCCCACAGACAGAACATCAAAATTAGAGTCTGTCAGATCCACTCTGACTGAACACCCGTTAATACGTTGCACTGTGTTCTGCGCCAGTGGCCCAGTGCATCCGATTTCAGCCAGCATTTTATTCGGGTTTGCTTTCCCTAGCCTTTGATTGTCCCCAATCTTCCTGCAAGGCAGCAGATTGTCTTTTCTGTAGGGGGAATCTGCCCTTAGATGGTCCGTCCTCCCAGGTTTACGAGCACCATCTGCCCGAGTCACTAGAGGTGACTAACACAGACATGCACACACAAAGATGTGAGATGTGACTAACACAGACATGCACACAGCGATACGAGGCATGACTAACACTGACACACATCAAGATATATGACACATGACTAACATAGACATGCACACAAAGATAAGAGATATGACTAACATAGCCATGCACACACAATGATATGAGATGTGACAAACACAGACATGCACACACAAAGATATGAGATATGAATAACATAAACATGCACACAAAGATATGAGATATCACTAACCCAGACATTCACACACAAAGATATGACATATGACTAACACTGGTACACACTAAGATATGAGATATGACTAAACACAGACACACTTAAAGATATGAGACATGATTAACACTGACACACCGAGATATGAGATATGACTAACATGACACACACCAAGATATGAGCCATGGCCAGCACACACAAGCTAAGATATGAGCCATGGCTAGGACAGAAACACAGCAAGATATGAGCCATGGCTTCACTAAAAAACACCAAAAAAATGAACCATGTCTAGCACAGAAACACATTAAAGTGCCCATATGCTTGGGCTTGTTGTAGTCGGCAGACTCTTCTGAACGTGGGAATCACAGGTTTCGTTAAATAGTTGTCCGGAGATTTGAGAGTGCAGTCTGACACATAGAACGTTCTAAGAGAACAATCCGCTCAGTTATGACGAAGCCAACTCCATACTCAAGGGTCAGTTCCATGAAAAATGGAAACGTGAACACCCATAGCATAACGAGAGTGACGGATACCATCAACTATCGAGGAAACAAACTTCGCCTTCGCACAGGCCACAATAGAATGAGACATCACATGTTCACCAAATTCAAAATAGGAACTACCAGCCTATGCCACTGTACACTGGACAATATGACTGCAAATCATGTTCTACAGGATTGTCCCCAGTACACGGACCTGAGAAGAGCAATTTGGTCCACGCCCACCTCCCTTGATGAGAAATTATATGGGGCGATCGATTCACTTAAACAGATCAAGACTCAATCAGAGTAGGATTCCAGTCTCTCTCATGAAGTCAGCCTTCATGAGAGAGACTGGTATCCTACTCTGATTGAGTCTTGATCGCAGGGAGAGAAAGAGAGACAGAGAGTTAAGTGATAAAACTACAGGGACATGCCCAAACAATGCAATGACAGTTGTCAACACGAATATTTTGGATACCAGTGTCAGTATTTGGTTCTGTGCTTGTGCACGAAATACGCCCAAAAATCTGAATCTCCTGTCAACGACACTACATGTAAATCGGACACAAAATCTACACCAGTTGAGGCAACTCTCAACCAATCTTTGCTGTTCTCCTGGTTTAGGATTTATGTGAATGACTTAATGTATCTGGACAGTTTCACGGTAAAACTATGGTTCTGCCTCATGTAGCAATGATTCAAGGTTTGTAGTTAGTCAGCACGAGATTGATGTCTCTGGGGCTGGTCTGATCAACAAGTTACGGATTGAAGAGGCGATAGTTGCAAATATCTGCTCCATCTACATTGGCGGTGGGAATGTGGCTCTCAAACAGAACACAAACCAGACCAACACATTTAATACTTGCTATACAGGAGACGGATGTGGAACAGAGGCCGCAGTTAATGGCAAAACAAAGACCAATCTCTATGACGACTGCACACACACAAAACTGAGAAGTGGAACCAGTCCTGTTTACTGGTATCTGAACTTTGAACACCATCGAGCTAGCACTATGATTCAGGTAAAGAATGCCACTCTAAAGGGTTTCTCTGACTGTGGCGGCGTAGTGTTCCAGTCTAATGATATATCATACCCTAATGTTTCTGTGAACACTAGTCACCACACAAACGCCAATGGCACACATTAAGACATTAAGAGTTCTCACCGACCATTTCGCAGGCCGGCAGTGCACTGACGGCAGTGAGGTGCAAACATTAACAGACACCTATTGTCTGGACGGGTATTCTTGGTCTTTTTGTGCAGTGTGTAGTGGTTGTAGCAAAAGCTGCGACGTCATCATCGGTACGTGTCACGCCTAATGTTCACATGGGATCTATGGACACGACTGCTCCAGGTCTTGTCTTAATGTCTGTCCTTTATGTGAGATAAAAATCGGGAAAATGCCTTCAATGTAAGCATCCTGGCTATACCTGACACTTGTCCCGATGGTAATTTTGGGCTACAGTGCGAACAGACGTGTTCTGATGGCTGTGACCCGGAAAGTGCAGACTGTACGTGCAAGGAAACGTACTACGGGTCAGACTGCACTCTCAAATGTCCAGACAACTGTTTGAACGAAACCTGTGAACAGTTAATCGAAGCCTGCGTCTCGTATGACGATGATTCCCATGTTAAGAAGAGTACAACAAACCCAAGCATATGGATAACTCAATGTGTTTATGTGCTAGACTTGGTTCATTTCTTGGTGTTTTTCCGTGTGGCTCATATCTTAATGTGTTTCTGTGCTAGTCATGGCTAAAATGTTAGCTTGTGTGTTTGTGTTAGCCATGGCTCATATCTAGGTGTGTATCATGTTAGTCATATCTCATATCTTGATGTGTCCGTGTTAATCATGTCTCATATGTTTATGTGCGTCTGAGTTTAGTAATATCTCATTTCTTTATCTGTGTCATATCTCTGTATGTGCATGGCTGTGTTTGTCACTTCTCATATCCTTGTGTGTGCATGGCTGTGTTTGTCACGTCTCATATCCTTGTGTGTGCCTGGCTATGTTAGTCATATCTCATATCTTTATGTGCATATCTATGTTAAGTCATGTGTCATATATCTTGATGTGTGTCGGGTGTTAGTCATGTCTCGTATCGCTATGTACATGTCTGTGTTATTCACATCTCATATCTTTGTGTGTGCATGTCTGTGTTAGTCACCTCTAATGACTCGGGCAGATGGTGATCGTAAACCTGGGAAGGCAGACCATCTAAGGGCAGAATCCCCCTACAGAAAAGATCACCTGCTGCCTTGCAGGAAGATTGGGGACAATCAAAGGCTAAGGAAAGCAAACCTGAATAAAATACTGGCTGAAATCGGATGCACTGGGGGGGGGGTCACTGGCGCAGAACACAGTTTTAAGAGAGTGGATCGAATAGATTCTCTCTCGCTCTCTCTGCGTTCAGGACTCAATCAGAGTAAGGATTTCCAGACTCTCATATGAAGTCAGCTGTCAGGCTAAATGTGTTGATCGCCCCCACAGACAGAACATCAAAATTAGAGTCTGTCAGATCCACTCTGACTGAACACCCGTTAATACGTTGCACTGTGTTCTGCGCCAGTGGCCCAGTGCATCCGATTTCAGCCAGCATTTTATTCGGGTTTGCTTTCCCTAGCCTTTGATTGTCCCCAATCTTCCTGCAAGGCAGCAGATTGTCTTTTCTGTAGGGGGAATCTGCCCTTAGATGGTCCGTCCTCCCAGGTTTACGAGCACCATCTGCCCGAGTCACTAGAGGTGACTAACACAGACATGCACACACAAAGATGTGAGATGTGACTAACACAGACATGCACACAGCGATACGAGGCATGACTAACACTGACACACATCAAGATATATGACACATGACTAACATAGACATGCACACAAAGATAAGAGATATGACTAACATAGCCATGCACACACAATGATATGAGATGTGACAAACACAGACATGCACACACAAAGATATGAGATATGAATAACATAAACATGCACACAAAGATATGAGATATCACTAACCCAGACATTCACACACAAAGATATGACATATGACTAACACTGGTACACACTAAGATATGAGATATGACTAAACACAGACACACTTAAAGATATGAGACATGATTAACACTGACACACCGAGATATGAGATATGACTAACATGACACACACCAAGATATGAGCCATGGCCAGCACACACAAGCTAAGATATGAGCCATGGCTAGGACAGAAACACAGCAAGATATGAGCCATGGCTTCACTAAAAAACACCAAAAAAATGAACCATGTCTAGCACAGAAACACATTAAAGTGCCCATATGCTTGGGCTTGTTGTAGTCGGCAGACTCTTCTGAACGTGGGAATCACAGGTTTCGTTAAATAGTTGTCCGGAGATTTGAGAGTGCAGTCTGACACATAGAACGTTCTAAGAGAACAATCCGCTCAGTTATGACGAAGCCAACTCCATACTCAAGGGTCAGTTCCATGAAAAATGGAAACGTGAACACCCATAGCATAACGAGAGTGACGGATACCATCAACTATCGAGGAAACAAACTTCGCCTTCGCACAGGCCACAATAGAATGAGACATCACATGTTCACCAAATTCAAAATAGGAACTACCAGCCTATGCCACTGTACACTGGACAATATGACTGCAAATCATGTTCTACAGGATTGTCCCCAGTACACGGACCTGAGAAGAGCAATTTGGTCCACGCCCACCTCCCTTGATGAGAAATTATATGGGGCGATCGATTCACTTAAACAGATCAAGACTCAATCAGAGTAGGATTCCAGTCTCTCTCATGAAGTCAGCCTTCATGAGAGAGACTGGTATCCTACTCTGATTGAGTCTTGATCGCAGGGAGAGAAAGAGAGACAGAGAGTTAAGTGATAAAACTACAGGGACATGCCCAAACAATGCAATGACAGTTGTCAACACGAATATTTTGGATACCAGTGTCAGTATTTGGTTCTGTGCTTGTGCACGAAATACGCCCAAAAATCTGAATCTCCTGTCAACGACACTACATGTAAATCGGACACAAAATCTACACCAGTTGAGGCAACTCTCAACCAATCTTTGCTGTTCTCCTGGTTTAGGATTTATGTGAATGACTTAATGTATCTGGACAGTTTCACGGTAAAACTATGGTTCTGCCTCATGTAGCAATGATTCAAGGTTTGTAGTTAGTCAGCACGAGATTGATGTCTCTGGGGCTGGTCTGATCAACAAGTTACGGATTGAAGAGGCGATAGTTGCAAATATCTGCTCCATCTACATTGGCGGTGGGAATGTGGCTCTCAAACAGAACACAAACCAGACCAACACATTTAATACTTGCTATACAGGAGACGGATGTGGAACAGAGGCCGCAGTTAATGGCAAAACAAAGACCAATCTCTATGACGACTGCACACACACAAAACTGAGAAGTGGAACCAGTCCTGTTTACTGGTATCTGAACTTTGAACACCATCGAGCTAGCACTATGATTCAGGTAAAGAATGCCACTCTAAAGGGTTTCTCTGACTGTGGCGGCGTAGTGTTCCAGTCTAATGATATATCATACCCTAATGTTTCTGTGAACACTAGTCACCACACAAACGCCAATGGCACACATTAAGACATTAAGAGTTCTCACCGACCATTTCGCAGGCCGGCAGTGCACTGACGGCAGTGAGGTGCAAACATTAACAGACACCTATTGTCTGGACGGGTATTCTTGGTCTTTTTGTGCAGTGTGTAGTGGTTGTAGCAAAAGCTGCGACGTCATCATCGGTACGTGTCACGCCTAATGTTCACATGGGATCTATGGACACGACTGCTCCAGGTCTTGTCTTAATGTCTGTCCTTTATGTGAGATAAAAATCGGGAAAATGCCTTCAATGTAAGCATCCTGGCTATACCTGACACTTGTCCCGATGGTAATTTTGGGCTACAGTGCGAACAGACGTGTTCTGATGGCTGTGACCCGGAAAGTGCAGACTGTACGTGCAAGGAAACGTACTACGGGTCAGACTGCACTCTCAAATGTCCAGACAACTGTTTGAACGAAACCTGTGAACAGTTAATCGAAGCCTGCGTCTCGTATGACGATGATTCCCATGTTAAGAAGAGTACAACAAACCCAAGCATATGGATAACTCAATGTGTTTATGTGCTAGACTTGGTTCATTTCTTGGTGTTTTTCCGTGTGGCTCATATCTTAATGTGTTTCTGTGCTAGTCATGGCTAAAATGTTAGCTTGTGTGTTTGTGTTAGCCATGGCTCATATCTAGGTGTGTATCATGTTAGTCATATCTCATATCTTGATGTGTCCGTGTTAATCATGTCTCATATGTTTATGTGCGTCTGAGTTTAGTAATATCTCATTTCTTTATCTGTGTCATATCTCTGTATGTGCATGGCTGTGTTTGTCACTTCTCATATCCTTGTGTGTGCATGGCTGTGTTTGTCACGTCTCATATCCTTGTGTGTGCCTGGCTATGTTAGTCATATCTCATATCTTTATGTGCATATCTATGTTAAGTCATGTGTCATATATCTTGATGTGTGTCGGGTGTTAGTCATGTCTCGTATCGCTATGTACATGTCTGTGTTATTCACATCTCATATCTTTGTGTGTGCATGTCTGAGTTAGTCACCTCTAATGACTCGGGCAGATGGTGATCGTAAACCTGGGAAGGCAGACCATCTAAGGGCAGAATCCCCCTACAGAAAAGATCACCTGCTGCCTTGCAGGAAGATTGGGGACAATCAAAGGCTAAGGAAAGCAAACCTGAATAAAATACTGGCTGAAATCGGATGCACTGGGGGGGGGGGGTCACTGGCGCAGAACACAGTTTTAAGAGAGTGGATCGAATAGATTCTCTCTCGCTCTCTCTGCGTTCAGGACTCAATCAGAGTAAGGATTTCCAGACTCTCATATGAAGTCAGCTGTCAGGCTAAATGTGTTGATCGCCCCCACAGACAGAACATCAAAATTAGAGTCTGTCAGATCCACTCTGACTGAACACCCGTTAATACGTTGCACTGTGTTCTGCGCCAGTGGCCCAGTGCATCCGATTTCAGCCAGCATTTTATTCGGGTTTGCTTTCCCTAGCCTTTGATTGTCCCCAATCTTCCTGCAAGGCAGCAGATTGTCTTTTCTGTAGGGGGAATCTGCCCTTAGATGGTCCGTCCTCCCAGGTTTACGAGCACCATCTGCCCGAGTCACTAGAGGTGACTAACACAGACATGCACACACAAAGATGTGAGATGTGACTAACACAGACATGCACACAGCGATACGAGGCATGACTAACACTGACACACATCAAGATATATGACACATGACTAACATAGACATGCACACAAAGATAAGAGATATGACTAACATAGCCATGCACACACAATGATATGAGATGTGACAAACACAGACATGCACACACAAAGATATGAGATATGAATAACATAAACATGCACACAAAGATATGAGATATCACTAACCCAGACATTCACACACAAAGATATGACATATGACTAACACTGGTACACACTAAGATATGAGATATGACTAAACACAGACACACTTAAAGATATGAGACATGATTAACACTGACACACCGAGATATGAGATATGACTAACATGACACACACCAAGATATGAGCCATGGCCAGCACACACAAGCTAAGATATGAGCCATGGCTAGGACAGAAACACAGCAAGATATGAGCCATGGCTTCACTAAAAAACACCAAAAAAATGAACCATGTCTAGCACAGAAACACATTAAAGTGCCCATATGCTTGGGCTTGTTGTAGTCGGCAGACTCTTCTGAACGTGGGAATCACAGGTTTCGTTAAATAGTTGTCCGGAGATTTGAGAGTGCAGTCTGACACATAGAACGTTCTAAGAGAACAATCCGCTCAGTTATGACGAAGCCAACTCCATACTCAAGGGTCAGTTCCATGAAAAATGGAAACGTGAACACCCATAGCATAACGAGAGTGACGGATACCATCAACTATCGAGGAAACAAACTTCGCCTTCGCACAGGCCACAATAGAATGAGACATCACATGTTCACCAAATTCAAAATAGGAACTACCAGCCTATGCCACTGTACACTGGACAATATGACTGCAAATCATGTTCTACAGGATTGTCCCCAGTACACGGACCTGAGAAGAGCAATTTGGTCCACGCCCACCTCCCTTGATGAGAAATTATATGGGGCGATCGATTCACTTAAACAGATCAAGACTCAATCAGAGTAGGATTCCAGTCTCTCTCATGAAGTCAGCCTTCATGAGAGAGACTGGTATCCTACTCTGATTGAGTCTTGATCGCAGGGAGAGAAAGAGAGACAGAGAGTTAAGTGATAAAACTACAGGGACATGCCCAAACAATGCAATGACAGTTGTCAACACGAATATTTTGGATACCAGTGTCAGTATTTGGTTCTGTGCTTGTGCACGAAATACGCCCAAAAATCTGAATCTCCTGTCAACGACACTACATGTAAATCGGACACAAAATCTACACCAGTTGAGGCAACTCTCAACCAATCTTTGCTGTTCTCCTGGTTTAGGATTTATGTGAATGACTTAATGTATCTGGACAGTTTCACGGTAAAACTATGGTTCTGCCTCATGTAGCAATGATTCAAGGTTTGTAGTTAGTCAGCACGAGATTGATGTCTCTGGGGCTGGTCTGATCAACAAGTTACGGATTGAAGAGGCGATAGTTGCAAATATCTGCTCCATCTACATTGGCGGTGGGAATGTGGCTCTCAAACAGAACACAAACCAGACCAACACATTTAATACTTGCTATACAGGAGACGGATGTGGAACAGAGGCCGCAGTTAATGGCAAAACAAAGACCAATCTCTATGACGACTGCACACACACAAAACTGAGAAGTGGAACCAGTCCTGTTTACTGGTATCTGAACTTTGAACACCATCGAGCTAGCACTATGATTCAGGTAAAGAATGCCACTCTAAAGGGTTTCTCTGACTGTGGCGGCGTAGTGTTCCAGTCTAATGATATATCATACCCTAATGTTTCTGTGAACACTAGTCACCACACAAACGCCAATGGCACACATTAAGACATTAAGAGTTCTCACCGACCATTTCGCAGGCCGGCAGTGCACTGACGGCAGTGAGGTGCAAACATTAACAGACACCTATTGTCTGGACGGGTATTCTTGGTCTTTTTGTGCAGTGTGTAGTGGTTGTAGCAAAAGCTGCGACGTCATCATCGGTACGTGTCACGCCTAATGTTCACATGGGATCTATGGACACGACTGCTCCAGGTCTTGTCTTAATGTCTGTCCTTTATGTGAGATAAAAATCGGGAAAATGCCTTCAATGTAAGCATCCTGGCTATACCTGACACTTGTCCCGATGGTAATTTTGGGCTACAGTGCGAACAGACGTGTTCTGATGGCTGTGACCCGGAAAGTGCAGACTGTACGTGCAAGGAAACGTACTACGGGTCAGACTGCACTCTCAAATGTCCAGACAACTGTTTGAACGAAACCTGTGAACAGTTAATCGAAGCCTGCGTCTCGTATGACGATGATTCCCATGTTAAGAAGAGTACAACAAACCCAAGCATATGGATAACTCAATGTGTTTATGTGCTAGACTTGGTTCATTTCTTGGTGTTTTTCCGTGTGGCTCATATCTTAATGTGTTTCTGTGCTAGTCATGGCTAAAATGTTAGCTTGTGTGTTTGTGTTAGCCATGGCTCATATCTAGGTGTGTATCATGTTAGTCATATCTCATATCTTGATGTGTCCGTGTTAATCATGTCTCATATGTTTATGTGCGTCTGAGTTTAGTAATATCTCATTTCTTTATCTGTGTCATATCTCTGTATGTGCATGGCTGTGTTTGTCACTTCTCATATCCTTGTGTGTGCATGGCTGTGTTTGTCACGTCTCATATCCTTGTGTGTGCCTGGCTATGTTAGTCATATCTCATATCTTTATGTGCATATCTATGTTAAGTCATGTGTCATATATCTTGATGTGTGTCGGGTGTTAGTCATGTCTCGTATCGCTATGTACATGTCTGTGTTATTCACATCTCATATCTTTGTGTGTGCATGTCTGAGTTAGTCACCTCTAATGACTCGGGCAGATGGTGATCGTAAACCTGGGAAGGCAGACCATCTAAGGGCAGAATCCCCCTACAGAAAAGATCACCTGCTGCCTTGCAGGAAGATTGGGGACAATCAAAGGCTAAGGAAAGCAAACCTGAATAAAATACTGGCTGAAATCGGATGCACTGGGGGGGGGGGGTCACTGGCGCAGAACACAGTTTTAAGACAGTGGATCGAATAGATTCTCTCTCGCTCTCTCTGCGTTCAGGACTCAATCAGAGTAAGGATTTCCAGACTCTCATATGAAGTCAGCTGTCAGGCTAAATGTGTTGATCGCCCCCACAGACAGAACATCAAAATTAGAGTCTGTCAGATCCACTCTGACTGAACACCCGTTAATACGTTGCACTGTGTTCTGCGCCAGTGGCCCAGTGCATCCGATTTCAGCCAGCATTTTATTCGGGTTTGCTTTCCCTAGCCTTTGATTGTCCCCAATCTTCCTGCAAGGCAGCAGATTGTCTTTTCTGTAGGGGAATCTGCCCTTAGATGGTCCGTCCTCCCAGGTTTACGAGCACCATCTGCCCGAGTCACTAGAGGTGACTAACACAGACATGCACACACAAAGATGTGAGATGTGACTAACACAGACATGCACACAGCGATACGAGGCATGACTAACACTGACACACACAAGATATATGACACATGACTAACATAGACATGCACACAAAGATAAGAGATATGACTAACATAGCCATGCACACACAATGATATGAGATGTGACAAACACAGACATGCACACACAAAGATATGAGATATGAATAACATAAACATGCACACAAAGATATGAGATATCACTAACCCAGACATTCACACACAAAGATATGACATATGACTAACACTGGTACACACTAAGATATGAGATATGACTAAACACAGACACACTTAAAGATATGAGACATGATTAACACTGACACACCGAGATATGAGATATGACTAACATGACACACACCAAGATATGAGCCATGGCCAGCACACAAGCTAAGATATGAGCCATGGCTAGGACAGAAACACAGCAAGATATGAGCCATGGCTTCACTAAAAAACACCAAAAAAATGAACCATGTCTAGCACAGAAACACATTAAAGTGCCCATATGCTTGGGCTTGTTGTAGTCGGCAGACTCTTCTGAAGTGGGAATCACAGGTTTTGTTAAACAGTTGTCCGGATTGAGAGTGCAGTCTGACACATAGAACGTTCTAAGAGAACAATCCGCTGAGTTATGACGAAGCCAACTCCATACTCAAGGTCAGTTCCATGAAAAATGGAAACGTGAACACCCATAGCATAACGAGAGTGACGGATACCATCAACTATCGAGGAAACAAACTTCGCCTTCGCACAGGCCACAATAGAATGAGAAATCACATGTTCACCAAATTCAAAATAGGAACTACCAGCCTATGCCACTGTACACTGGACAATATGACTGCAAATCATGTTCTACAGGATTGTCCCCAGTACACGGACCTGAGAAGAGCAATTTGGTCTTCGCCCACCTCCCTTGATGAGAAATTATATGGGGCGATCGATTCACTTAAACAGATCAAGACTCAATCAGAGTAGGATTCCAGTCTCTCTCATGAAGTCAGCCTTCATGAGAGAGACTGGTATCCTACTCTGATTGAGTCTTGATCGCAGGGAGAGAAAAGAGACAGAGAGTTAAGTGATAAAACTACAGGGACATGCCCAAACAATGCAATGACAGTTGTCAACACGAATATTTTGGATACCAGTGTCAGTATTTGGTTCTGTGCTTGTGCACGAAATACGCCCAAAAATCTGAATCTCCTGTCAACGACACTACATGTAAATCGGACACAAAATCTACACCAGTTGAGGCAACTCTCAACCAATCTTTGCTGTTCTCCTGGTTTAGGATTTATGTGAATGACTTAATGTATCTGGACAGTTTCACGGTAAAACTATGGTTCTGCCTCATGTAGCAATGATTCAAGGTTTGTAGTTAGTCAGCACGAGATTGATGTCTCTGGGGCTGGTCTGATCAACAAGTTACGGATTGAAGAGGCGATAGTTGCAAATATCTGCTCCATCTACATTGGCGGTGGGAATGTGGCTCTCAAACAGAACACAAACCAGACCAACACATTTAATACTTGCTATACAGGAGACGGATGTGGAACAGAGGCCGCAGTTAATGGCAAAACAAAGACCAATGTCTATGACGACTGCACACACACAAAACTGAGAAGTGGAACCAGTCCTGTTTACTGGTATCTGAACTTTGAACACCATCGAGCTAGCACTATGATTCAGGTAAAGAATGCCACTCTAAAGGGTTTCTCTGACTGTGGCGGCGTAGTGTTCCAGTCTAATGAAATATCATACCCTAATGTTTCTGTGAACACTAGTCACCACACAAACGCCAATGGCACACATTAAGACATTAAGAGTTCTCACCGACCATTTCGCAGGCCGGCAGTGCACTGACGGCAGTGAGGTGCAAACATTAACAGACACCTATTGTCTGGACGGGTATTCTTGGTCTTTTTGTGCAGTGTGTAGTGGTTGTGGCAAAAGCTGCGACGTCATCATCGGTACGTGTCACGCCTAATGTTCACATGGGATCTATGGACACGACTGCTCCAGGTCTTGTCTTAATGTCTGTCCTTTATGTGAGATAAAAATCGGGAAAATGCCTTCAATGTAAGCATACCTGACACTTGTCCCGATGGTAATTTTGGGCTACAGTGCGAACAGACGTGTTCTGATGGCTGTGACCCGGAAAGTGCAGACTGTACGTGCAAGTAAACGTACTACGGGTCAGACTGCACTCTCAAAGTCCAGACAACTGTTTGAACGAAACCTGTGAACAGTTAATCGAAGCCTGCGTCTCGTATGACGATGATTCCCATGTTAAGAAGAGTACAACAAACCCAAGCATATGGATAACTCAATGTGTTTATGTGCTAGACTTGGTTCATTTCTTGGTGTTTTTCCGTGTGGCTCATATCTTAATGTGTTTCTGTGCTAGTCATGGCTAAAATGTTAGCTTGTGTGTTTGTGTTAGCCATGGCTCATATCTATGTGTGTATCATGTTAGTCATATCTCATATCTTGATGTGTCCGTGTTAATCATGTCTCATATGTTTATGTGCGTCTGAGTTTAGTAATATCTCATTTCTTTATCTGTGTCATATCTCTGTATGTGCATGGCTCTGTATGTCATATCTATGTAAAGTCATGTGTCATATATCTTGATGGCACCAAGATGGAAGTTCGTCCGAGTTCTAGCCGTGGTGTATACAATGATGATTTTAAACATCGCGCTGTCTGTTGTCACAGCGATTTGCGGATTGTTAGAATTGTAACCACGGGTTTGAAATAATTGGTTAACATTTCGTTAACCACCGCTGTAGATCAAGTCTTTATTCTGATGGCTTTGTTTGCGACATTGGAAGCTAATGACCTAACTGCCTAACTTGTGTAGACGGTTGGTTTGAGGCAAATTGTGCGTTGCAGTGTTACTGCTAAAATCGCTCAGATTGTGACTGGGCTACAGGGACATGCACAAACGGTGACAGTTGTCGGCGAGAGCGTTTCGGACCCCAGTGTCAGTACTTTGATCTAGTTTGCAAATACGCCTAGGGATCTGGACCTACAGATCCGGACAGTTTCATGGTCTAATCAACAAGTTACGGATTGAAGGGGCGATAGTTGCAAATATCTGCTCCATCTACATTGGCGGGGGTCCCAATGTGGCTCTCAAACAGAACGCAAACCAGACCGACACATTTAATGCTTGATAATACAGTGGACGGATGTGGACCAGAGGCCGCAGTTAATGGCAAAACAAAGACCAATCTCTATGACAATGACTGCACACACACAAAATTGAGAAGTGCAACCAATTCTGTTTACTGGTATCTGAACTTTGACACGTCCCAGAAGACTCACACCATTCGAATTTATCATCAAGCTAGCACTATGATTCGGGTAAAGAATGACACTCCAAAGGCTTTCTCTGACAGTGGCGGTGGTACTAGTTCCAGTATAATGATATATCATACCCAAATATTTCTGTGAACACTATTGTAGTCACCATACAAGCGACAATGGCACACAGTAAGTTTGAGTTCTCACTGACCTTTGCGAAGGACGAGAGTGCACTGACGGTGTGTTAGGTGCAAACATTTACAGACACCTATTGTCTGAACGGGCATTCTTGGTCGTTTTGTACAGTGTGTGGTGGGAGTAGCAAAGGCTGCACCGTCATCATCGGTACGTGTCACGGCAACTGTTCACATGGGATTTATGGACACGACTGATCCGGGTCTTGTCTTAGTGTCAGTTGCGAGGAAAATCCGAAAAATGCCAACATTGCAAACATCCTGGCTATGACACTTGTCCTGATGGTAATTTTTGGGCTACAGTGCGAACAGACGTGTTCTGATGGCTGTGACATCGTGTGTGACACAGAAAGAGCAGACTGTACGCGCAAGGAAGCGTACTACGGGCCAGACTGCACTCTCAAATGTCCTGACCACTGTTTCAACGACACCTGTGAACGGTCAACTGGGATCTGTGCATGCAAGGGAACGTTCTACGGGTCAGACTGCACTCTCAAATCTGCGTACAACTGTTTGGACGATATCTGTTAACAGTTCATGGGGGCCGGCGTCTCGTATGTCGATGACATTTCGATATATGATGATAACATTTGGAAAATTTCAACAGTTTTTAACAAACGGTTACTGAGTAATAGCGTTTTGAAGTTGGGCACGTGATTTGAAACGAGCTATAGTCATATCTCATATTTTCAAGTACCTCTGAAGTCGGAGTAAATCTGCCTGCATGCCGAGGGGCATCCTGTAATGGGATAAAACAGACTTTACACGCAAAATTCAGTCCCACAAAATTGAGTGGGTGGGACTTCGTCAGAGTTCAAAGCTGACGAAAGCGAACGAACGAACGAACGATATCTTTAAGTGTGTATGTGTTTAGTCATATCTCATATCATAGTGTGTATCTGTGTTAGTCATGTGTCATATCTTTGTGTTTGGACTAGTGATATCTCATATCTCTGTGTGTATGTTAGTCATATCGCATATCTTTGTGTGTGCATGTCTGTGTATGTCACATCTCATATCCTTGTGTTTGCATGGCTATGCTAGTCACATCTCATATCATTGTGTGTGCCTATCTATGTTGGTCATATCTCATATCTTTGTGTGCATGTGTGTAATTTCTGTGTGGGTGCATGTCTATGTCAGTCATATCTCATATCTTTATGTGCATGTTTATGTTAGTCATGTGTCATATATCTTGATGTGTGTCGGGTGTTAGTCATGTCTCGTATCGCTATGTACATGTCTGTGTTATTCACATCTCATATCTTTGTGTGTGCATGTCTGTGTTAGTCACCTCTAATGACTCGGGCAGATGGTGCTCGTAAACCTGGGAAGGCAGACCATCTAAGGGCAGAATCCCCTACAGAAAAGATCACCTGCTGCCTTGCAGGAAGATTGGGGACAATCAAAGGCTAAGGAAAGCAAACCTGAATAAAATACTGGCTGAAATCGGATGCACTGGGGGGGGGGTCACTGGCGCAGAACACAGTTTTAAGAGAGTGGATCGAATAGATTCTCTCTCGCTCTCTCTGCGTTCAGGACTCAATCAGAGTAAGGATTTCCAGACTCTCATATGAAGTCAGCTGTCAGGCTAAGTGTGTTGATCGCCCCCACAGACAGAACATCAAAATTAGAGTCTGTCAGATCCACTCTGACTGAACACCCGTTAATACGTTGCACTGTGTTCTGCGGCCCAGTGCATCCGATTTCAGCCAGCATTTTATTCGGGTTTGCTTTCCCTAGCCTTTGATTGTCCCCAATCTTCCTGCAAGGCAGCAGATTGTCTTTTCTGTAGGGGGATTCTGCCCTTAGATGGTCGGCCCTCCCAGGTTTACGAGCACCATCTGCCCGAGTCACTAGAGGTGACTAACACAGACATGCACACACAAAGATGTGAGATGTGACTAACACAGACATGCACACACAAAGATATGAGATGTGACTAATACAGACATGCACACAGCGATACGAGGCATGACTAACACTGACACACTTCAAGATATATGACACATGACTAACATAGACATGCACACAAAGATAAGAGATATGACTAACATAGCCATGCACACACAAGGATATGAGATGTGACAAACACAGACATGCACACACAAAGATATGAGATATGAATAACATAAACATGCACACAAAGATATGAGATATCACTAACCCAGACATGCACACACAAAGATATGACATATGACTAACACTGGTACACACTAAGATATGAGATATGACTAAACACAGACACACATAAAGATATGAGACATGATTAACACTGACACACCGAGATATGAGATATGACTAACATGACACACACCAAGATATGAGCCATGGCCAGCACACACAAGCTAAGATATGAGCCATGGCTAGGACAGAAACACAGCAAGATATGAGCCATGGCTTCACTAAAAAACACCAAAAAAAAAAGTGCCCATATGCTTGGGCTTGTTGTAGTCGGCAGACTCTTCTGAACGTGGGAATCACAGGTTTCGTTAAACAGTTGTCCGGAGATTTGAGAGTGCAGTCTGACACATAGAACGTTCTAAGAGAACAATCCGCTGAGTTATGACGAAGCCAACTCCATACTCAAGGGTCAGTTCCATGAAAAATGGAAACGTGAACACCCATAGCATTACGAGAGTGACGGATACCATCAACTATCGAGGAAACAAACTTCGCCTTCGCACAGGCCACAATAGAATGAGAAATCACATGTTCACCAAATTCAAAATAGGAACTACCAGCCTATGCCACTGTACACTGGACAATATGACTGCAAATCATGTTCTACAGGATTGTCCCCAGTACACGGACCTGAGAAGAGCAATTTGGTCTTCGCCCACCTCCCTTGATGAGAAATTATATGGGGCGATCGATTCACTTAAACAGATCAAGACTCAATCAGAGTAGGATTCCAGTCTCTCTCATGAAGTCAGCCTTCATGAGAGAGACTGGTATCCTACTCTGATTGAGTCTTGATCGCAGGGAGAGAAAGAGAGACAGAGAGTTAAGTGATAAAACTACAGGGACATGCCCAAACAATGCAATGACAGTTGTCAACACGAATATTTTGGATACCAGTGTCAGTATTTGGTTCTGTGCTTGTGCACGAAATACGCCCAAAAATCTGAATCTCCTGTCAACGACACTACATGTAAATCGGACACAAAATCTACACCAGTTGAGGCAACTCTCAACCAATCTTTGCTGTTCTCCTGGTTTAGGATTTATGTGAATGACTTAATGTATCTGGACAGTTTCACGGTAAAACTATGGTTCTGCCTCATGTAGCAATGATTCAAGGTTTGTAGTTAGTCAGCACGAGATTGATGTCTCTGGGGCTGGTCTGATCAACAAGTTACGGATTGAAGAGGCGATAGTTGCAAATATCTGCTCCATCTACATTGGCGGTGGGAATGTGGCTCTCAAACAGAACACAAACCAGACCAACACATTTAATACTTGCTATACAGGAGACGGATGTGGAACAGAGGCCGCAGTTAATGGCAAAACAAAGACCAATGTCTATGACGACTGCACACACACAAAACTGAGAAGTGGAACCAGTCCTGTTTACTGGTATCTGAACTTTGAACACCATCGAGCTAGCACTATGATTCAGGTAAAGAATGCCACTCTAAAGGGTTTCTCTGACTGTGGCGGCGTAGTGTTCCAGTCTAATGAAATATCATACCCTAATGTTTCTGTGAACACTAGTCACCACACAAACGCCAATGGCACACATTAAGACATTAAGAGTTCTCACCGACCATTTCGCAGGCCGGCAGTGCACTGACGGCAGTGAGGTGCAAACATTAACAGACACCTATTGTCTGGACGGGTATTCTTGGTCTTTTTGTGCAGTGTGTAGTGGTTGTGGCAAAAGCTGCGACGTCATCATCGGTACGTGTCACGCCTAATGTTCACATGGGATCTATGGACACGACTGCTCCAGGTCTTGTCTTAATGTCTGTCCTTTATGTGAGATAAAAATCGGGAAAATGCCTTCAATGTAAGCATACCTGACACTTGTCCCGATGGTAATTTTGGGCTACAGTGCGAACAGACGTGTTCTGATGGCTGTGACCCGGAAAGTGCAGACTGTACGTGCAAGTAAACGTACTACGGGTCAGACTGCACTCTCAAATGTCCAGACAACTGTTTGAACGAAACCTGTGAACAGTTAATCGAAGCCTGCGTCTCGTATGACGATGATTCCCATGTTAAGAAGAGTACAACAAACCCAAGCATATGGATAACTCAATGTGTTTATGTGCTAGACTTGGTTCATTTCTTGGTGTTTTTCCGTGTGGCTCATATCTTAATGTGTTTCTGTGCTAGTCATGGCTAAAATGTTAGCTTGTGTGTTTGTGTTAGCCATGGCTCATATCTATGTGTGTATCATGTTAGTCATATCTCATATCTTGATGTGTCCGTGTTAATCATGTCTCATATGTTTATGTGCGTCTGAGTTTAGTAATATCTCATTTCTTTATCTGTGTCATATCTCTGTATGTGCATGGCTCTGTATGTCATATCTATGTAAAGTCATGTGTCATATATCTTGATGGCACCAAGATGGAAGTTCGTCCGAGTTCTAGCCGTGGTGTATACAATGATGATTTTAAACATCGCGCTGTCTGTTGTCACAGCGATTTGCGGATTGTTAGAATTGTAACCACGGGTTTGAAATAATTGGTTAACATTTCGTTAACCACCGCTGTAGATCAAGTCTTTATTCTGATGGCTTTGTTTGCGACATTGGAAGCTAATGACCTAACTGCCTAACTTGTGTAGACGGTTGGTTTGAGGCAAATTGTGCGTTGCAGTGTTACTGCTAAAATCGCTCAGATTGTGACTGGGCTACAGGGACATGCACAAACGGTGACAGTTGTCGGCGAGAGCGTTTCGGACCCCAGTGTCAGTACTTTGATCTAGTTTGCAAATACGCCTAGGGATCTGGACCTACAGATCCGGACAGTTTCATGGTCTAATCAACAAGTTACGGATTGAAGGGGCGATAGTTGCAAATATCTGCTCCATCTACATTGGCGGGGGTCCCAATGTGGCTCTCAAACAGAACGCAAACCAGACCGACACATTTAATGCTTGATAATACAGTGGACGGATGTGGACCAGAGGCCGCAGTTAATGGCAAAACAAAGACCAATCTCTATGACAATGACTGCACACACACAAAATTGAGAAGTGCAACCAATTCTGTTTACTGGTATCTGAACTTTGACACGTCCCAGAAGACTCACACCATTCGAATTTATCATCAAGCTAGCACTATGATTCGGGTAAAGAATGACACTCCAAAGGCTTTCTCTGACAGTGGCGGTGGTACTAGTTCCAGTATAATGATATATCATACCCAAATATTTCTGTGAACACTATTGTAGTCACCATACAAGCGACAATGGCACACAGTAAGTTTGAGTTCTCACTGACCTTTGCGAAGGACGAGAGTGCACTGACGGTGTGTTAGGTGCAAACATTTACAGACACCTATTGTCTGAACGGGCATTCTTGGTCGTTTTGTACAGTGTGTGGTGGGAGTAGCAAAGGCTGCACCGTCATCATCGGTACGTGTCACGGCAACTGTTCACATGGGATTTATGGACACGACTGATCCGGGTCTTGTCTTAGTGTCAGTTGCGAGGAAAATCCGAAAAATGCCAACATTGCAAACATCCTGGCTATGACACTTGTCCTGATGGTAATTTTTGGGCTACAGTGCGAACAGACGTGTTCTGATGGCTGTGACATCGTGTGTGACACAGAAAGAGCAGACTGTACGCGCAAGGAAGCGTACTACGGGCCAGACTGCACTCTCAAATGTCCTGACCACTGTTTCAACGACACCTGTGAACGGTCAACTGGGATCTGTGCATGCAAGGGAACGTTCTACGGGTCAGACTGCACTCTCAAATCTGCGTACAACTGTTTGGACGATATCTGTTAACAGTTCATGGGGGCCGGCGTCTCGTATGTCGATGACATTTCGATATATGATGATAACATTTGGAAAATTTCAACAGTTTTTAACAAACGGTTACTGAGTAATAGCGTTTTGAAGTTGGGCACGTGATTTGAAACGAGCTATAGTCATATCTCATATTTTCAAGTACCTCTGAAGTCGGAGTAAATCTGCCTGCATGCCGAGGGGCATCCTGTAATGGGATAAAACAGACTTTACACGCAAAATTCAGTCCCACAAAATTGAGTGGGTGGGACTTCGTCAGAGTTCAAAGCTGACGAAAGCGAACGAACGAACGAACGATATCTTTAAGTGTGTATGTGTTTAGTCATATCTCATATCATAGTGTGTATCTGTGTTAGTCATGTGTCATATCTTTGTGTTTGGACTAGTGATATCTCATATCTCTGTGTGTATGTTAGTCATATCGCATATCTTTGTGTGTGCATGTCTGTGTATGTCACATCTCATATCCTTGTGTTTGCATGGCTATGCTAGTCACATCTCATATCATTGTGTGTGCCTATCTATGTTGGTCATATCTCATATCTTTGTGTGCATGTGTGTAATTTCTGTGTGGGTGCATGTCTATGTCAGTCATATCTCATATCTTTATGTGCATGTTTATGTTAGTCATGTGTCATATATCTTGATGTGTGTCGGGTGTTAGTCATGTCTCGTATCGCTATGTACATGTCTGTGTTATTCACATCTCATATCTTTGTGTGTGCATGTCTGTGTTAGTCACCTCTAATGACTCGGGCAGATGGTGCTCGTAAACCTGGGAAGGCAGACCATCTAAGGGCAGAATCCCCTACAGAAAAGATCACCTGCTGCCTTGCAGGAAGATTGGGGACAATCAAAGGCTAAGGAAAGCAAACCTGAATAAAATACTGGCTGAAATCGGATGCACTGGGGGGGGGGTCACTGGCGCAGAACACAGTTTTAAGAGAGTGGATCGAATAGATTCTCTCTCGCTCTCTCTGCGTTCAGGACTCAATCAGAGTAAGGATTTCCAGACTCTCATATGAAGTCAGCTGTCAGGCTAAGTGTGTTGATCGCCCCCACAGACAGAACATCAAAATTAGAGTCTGTCAGATCCACTCTGACTGAACACCCGTTAATACGTTGCACTGTGTTCTGCGGCCCAGTGCATCCGATTTCAGCCAGCATTTTATTCGGGTTTGCTTTCCCTAGCCTTTGATTGTCCCCAATCTTCCTGCAAGGCAGCAGATTGTCTTTTCTGTAGGGGGATTCTGCCCTTAGATGGTCGGCCCTCCCAGGTTTACGAGCACCATCTGCCCGAGTCACTAGAGGTGACTAACACAGACATGCACACACAAAGATGTGAGATGTGACTAACACAGACATGCACACACAAAGATATGAGATGTGACTAATACAGACATGCACACAGCGATACGAGGCATGACTAACACTGACACACTTCAAGATATATGACACATGACTAACATAGACATGCACACAAAGATAAGAGATATGACTAACATAGCCATGCACACACAAGGATATGAGATGTGACAAACACAGACATGCACACACAAAGATATGAGATATGAATAACATAAACATGCACACAAAGATATGAGATATCACTAACCCAGACATGCACACACAAAGATATGACATATGACTAACACTGGTACACACTAAGATATGAGATATGACTAAACACAGACACACATAAAGATATGAGACATGATTAACACTGACACACCGAGATATGAGATATGACTAACATGACACACACCAAGATATGAGCCATGGCCAGCACACACAAGCTAAGATATGAGCCATGGCTAGGACAGAAACACAGCAAGATATGAGCCATGGCTTCACTAAAAAACACCAAAAAAATGAACCATGTCTAGCACAGAAACACATTAAAGTGCCCATATGCTTGGGCTTGTTGTAGTCGGCAGACTCTTCTGAACGTGGGAATCACAGGTTTTGTTAAACAGTTGTCCGGAGATTTGAGAGTGCAGTCTGACACATAGAACGTTCTAAGAGAACAATCCGCTGAGTTATGACGAAGCCAACTCCATACTCAAGGGTCAGTTCCATGAAAAATGGAAACGTGAACACCCATAGCATTACGAGAGTGACGGATACCATCAACTATCGAGGAAACAAACTTCGCCTTCGCACAGGCCACAATAGAATGAGAAATCACATGTTCACCAAATTCAAAATAGGAACTACCAGCCTATGCCACTGTACACTGGACAATATGACTGCAAATCATGTTCTACAGGATTGTCCCCAGTACACGGACCTGAGAAGAGCAATTTGGTCTTCGCCCACCTCCCTTGATGAGAAATTATATGGGGCGATCGATTCACTTAAACAGATCAAGACTCAATCAGAGTAGGATTCCAGTCTCTCTCATGAAGTCAGCCTTCATGAGAGAGACTGGTATCCTACTCTGATTGAGTCTTGATCGCAGGGAGAGAAAGAGAGACAGAGAGTTAAGTGATAAAACTACAGGGACATGCCCAAACAATGCAATGACAGTTGTCAACACGAATATTTTGGATACCAGTGTCAGTATTTGGTTCTGTGCTTGTGCACGAAATACGCCCAAAAATCTGAATCTCCTGTCAACGACACTACATGTAAATCGGACACAAAATCTACACCAGTTGAGGCAACTCTCAACCAATCTTTGCTGTTCTCCTGGTTTAGGATTTATGTGAATGACTTAATGTATCTGGACAGTTTCACGGTAAAACTATGGTTCTGCCTCATGTAGCAATGATTCAAGGTTTGTAGTTAGTCAGCACGAGATTGATGTCTCTGGGGCTGGTCTGATCAACAAGTTACGGATTGAAGAGGCGATAGTTGCAAATATCTGCTCCATCTACATTGGCGGTGGGAATGTGGCTCTCAAACAGAACACAAACCAGACCAACACATTTAATACTTGCTATACAGGAGACGGATGTGGAACAGAGGCCGCAGTTAATGGCAAAACAAAGACCAATGTCTATGACGACTGCACACACACAAAACTGAGAAGTGGAACCAGTCCTGTTTACTGGTATCTGAACTTTGAACACCATCGAGCTAGCACTATGATTCAGGTAAAGAATGCCACTCTAAAGGGTTTCTCTGACTGTGGCGGCGTAGTGTTCCAGTCTAATGAAATATCATACCCTAATGTTTCTGTGAACACTAGTCACCACACAAACGCCAATGGCACACATTAAGACATTAAGAGTTCTCACCGACCATTTCGCAGGCCGGCAGTGCACTGACGGCAGTGAGGTGCAAACATTAACAGACACCTATTGTCTGGACGGGTATTCTTGGTCTTTTTGTGCAGTGTGTAGTGGTTGTGGCAAAAGCTGCGACGTCATCATCGGTACGTGTCACGCCTAATGTTCACATGGGATCTATGGACACGACTGCTCCAGGTCTTGTCTTAATGTCTGTCCTTTATGTGAGATAAAAATCGGGAAAATGCCTTCAATGTAAGCATACCTGACACTTGTCCCGATGGTAATTTTGGGCTACAGTGCGAACAGACGTGTTCTGATGGCTGTGACCCGGAAAGTGCAGACTGTACGTGCAAGTAAACGTACTACGGGTCAGACTGCACTCTCAAATGTCCAGACAACTGTTTGAACGAAACCTGTGAACAGTTAATCGAAGCCTGCGTCTCGTATGACGATGATTCCCATGTTAAGAAGAGTACAACAAACCCAAGCATATGGATAACTCAATGTGTTTATGTGCTAGACTTGGTTCATTTCTTGGTGTTTTTCCGTGTGGCTCATATCTTAATGTGTTTCTGTGCTAGTCATGGCTAAAATGTTAGCTTGTGTGTTTGTGTTAGCCATGGCTCATATCTATGTGTGTATCATGTTAGTCATATCTCATATCTTGATGTGTCCGTGTTAATCATGTCTCATATGTTTATGTGCGTCTGAGTTTAGTAATATCTCATTTCTTTATCTGTGTCATATCTCTGTATGTGCATGGCTCTGTATGTCATATCTATGTAAAGTCATGTGTCATATATCTTGATGGCACCAAGATGGAAGTTCGTCCGAGTTCTAGCCGTGGTGTATACAATGATGATTTTAAACATCGCGCTGTCTGTTGTCACAGCGATTTGCGGATTGTTAGAATTGTAACCACGGGTTTGAAATAATTGGTTAACATTTCGTTAACCACCGCTGTAGATCAAGTCTTTATTCTGATGGCTTTGTTTGCGACATTGGAAGCTAATGACCTAACTGCCTAACTTGTGTAGACGGTTGGTTTGAGGCAAATTGTGCGTTGCAGTGTTACTGCTAAAATCGCTCAGATTGTGACTGGGCTACAGGGACATGCACAAACGGTGACAGTTGTCGGCGAGAGCGTTTCGGACCCCAGTGTCAGTACTTTGATCTAGTTTGCAAATACGCCTAGGGATCTGGACCTACAGATCCGGACAGTTTCATGGTCTAATCAACAAGTTACGGATTGAAGGGGCGATAGTTGCAAATATCTGCTCCATCTACATTGGCGGGGGTCCCAATGTGGCTCTCAAACAGAACGCAAACCAGACCGACACATTTAATGCTTGATAATACAGTGGACGGATGTGGACCAGAGGCCGCAGTTAATGGCAAAACAAAGACCAATCTCTATGACAATGACTGCACACACACAAAATTGAGAAGTGCAACCAATTCTGTTTACTGGTATCTGAACTTTGACACGTCCCAGAAGACTCACACCATTCGAATTTATCATCAAGCTAGCACTATGATTCGGGTAAAGAATGACACTCCAAAGGCTTTCTCTGACAGTGGCGGTGGTACTAGTTCCAGTATAATGATATATCATACCCAAATATTTCTGTGAACACTATTGTAGTCACCATACAAGCGACAATGGCACACAGTAAGTTTGAGTTCTCACTGACCTTTGCGAAGGACGAGAGTGCACTGACGGTGTGTTAGGTGCAAACATTTACAGACACCTATTGTCTGAACGGGCATTCTTGGTCGTTTTGTACAGTGTGTGGTGGGAGTAGCAAAGGCTGCACCGTCATCATCGGTACGTGTCACGGCAACTGTTCACATGGGATTTATGGACACGACTGATCCGGGTCTTGTCTTAGTGTCAGTTGCGAGGAAAATCCGAAAAATGCCAACATTGCAAACATCCTGGCTATGACACTTGTCCTGATGGTAATTTTTGGGCTACAGTGCGAACAGACGTGTTCTGATGGCTGTGACATCGTGTGTGACACAGAAAGAGCAGACTGTACGCGCAAGGAAGCGTACTACGGGCCAGACTGCACTCTCAAATGTCCTGACCACTGTTTCAACGACACCTGTGAACGGTCAACTGGGATCTGTGCATGCAAGGGAACGTTCTACGGGTCAGACTGCACTCTCAAATCTGCGTACAACTGTTTGGACGATATCTGTTAACAGTTCATGGGGGCCGGCGTCTCGTATGTCGATGACATTTCGATATATGATGATAACATTTGGAAAATTTCAACAGTTTTTAACAAACGTTACTGAGTAATAGCGTTTTGAAGTTGGGCACGTGATTTGAAACGAGCTATAGTCATATCTCATATTTTCAAGTACCTCTGAAGTCGGAGTAAATCTGCCTGCATGCCGAGGGGCATCCTGTAATGGGATAAAACAGACTTTACACGCAAAATTCAGTCCCACAAAATTGAGTGGGTGGGACTTCGTCAGAGTTCAAAGCTGACGAAAGCGAACGAACGAACGAACGATATCTTTAAGTGTGTATGTGTTTAGTCATATCTCATATCATAGTGTGTATCTGTGTTAGTCATGTGTCATATCTTTGTGTTTGGACTAGTGATATCTCATATCTCTGTGTGTATGTTAGTCATATCGCATATCTTTGTGTGTGCATGTCTGTGTATGTCACATCTCATATCCTTGTGTTTGCATGGCTATGCTAGTCACATCTCATATCATTGTGTGTGCCTATCTATGTTGGTCATATCTCATATCTTTGTGTGCATGTGTGTAATTTCTGTGTGGGTGCATGTCTATGTCAGTCATATCTCATATCTTTATGTGCATGTTTATGTTAGTCATGTGTCATATATCTTGATGTGTGTCGGGTGTTAGTCATGTCTCGTATCGCTATGTACATGTCTGTGTTATTCACATCTCATATCTTTGTGTGTGCATGTCTGTGTTAGTCACCTCTAATGACTCGGGCAGATGGTGCTCGTAAACCTGGGAAGGCAGACCATCTAAGGGCAGAATCCCCACAGAAAAGATCACCTGCTGCCTTGCAGGAAGATTGGGGACAATCAAAGGCTAAGGAAAGCAAACCTGAATAAAATACTGGCTGAAATCGGATGCACTGGGGGGGGGGGTCACTGGCGCAGAACACAGTTTTAAGAGAGTGGATCGAATAGATTCTCTCTCGCTCTCTCTGCGTTCAGGACTCAATCAGAGTAAGGATTTCCAGACTCTCATATGAAGTCAGCTGTCAGGCTAAGTGTGTTGATCGCCCCCACAGACAGAACATCAAAATTAGAGTCTGTCAGATCCACTCTGACTGAACACCCGTTAATACGTTGCACTGTGTTCTGCGGCCCAGTGCATCCGATTTCAGCCAGCATTTTATTCGGGTTTGCTTTCCCTAGCCTTTGATTGTCCCCAATCTTCCTGCAAGGCAGCAGATTGTCTTTTCTGTAGGGGGATTCTGCCCTTAGATGGTCGGCCCTCCCAGGTTTACGAGCACCATCTGCCCGAGTCACTAGAGGTGACTAACACAGACATGCACACACAAAGATGTGAGATGTGACTAACACAGACATGCACACACAAAGATATGAGATGTGACTAATACAGACATGCACACAGCGATACGAGGCATGACTAACACTGACACACTTCAAGATATATGACACATGACTAACATAGACATGCACACAAAGATAAGAGATATGACTAACATAGCCATGCACACACAAGGATATGAGATGTGACAAACACAGACATGCACACACAAAGATATGAGATATGAATAACATAAACATGCACACAAAGATATGAGATATCACTAACCCAGACATGCACACACAAAGATATGACATATGACTAACACTGGTACACACTAAGATATGAGATATGACTAAACACAGACACACATAAAGATATGAGACATGATTAACACTGACACACCGAGATATGAGATATGACTAACATGACACACACCAAGATATGAGCCATGGCCAGCACACACAAGCTAAGATATGAGCCATGGCTAGGACAGAAACACAGCAAGATATGAGCCATGGCTTCACTAAAAAACACCAAAAAAATGAACCATGTCTAGCACAGAAACACATTAAAGTGCCCATATGCTTGGGCTTGTTGTAGTCGGCAGACTCTTCTGAACGTGGGAATCACAGGTTTTGTTAAACAGTTGTCCGGAGATTTGAGAGTGCAGTCTGACACATAGAACGTTCTAAGAGAACAATCCGCTGAGTTATGACGAAGCCAACTCCATACTCAAGGGTCAGTTCCATGAAAAATGGAAACGTGAACACCCATAGCATTACGAGAGTGACGGATACCATCAACTATCGAGGAAACAAACTTCGCCTTCGCACAGGCCACAATAGAATGAGAAATCACATGTTCACCAAATTCAAAATAGGAACTACCAGCCTATGCCACTGTACACTGGACAATATGACTGCAAATCATGTTCTACAGGATTGTCCCCAGTACACGGACCTGAGAAGAGCAATTTGGTCTTCGCCCACCTCCCTTGATGAGAAATTATATGGGGCGATCGATTCACTTAAACAGATCAAGACTCAATCAGAGTAGGATTCCAGTCTCTCTCATGAAGTCAGCCTTCATGAGAGAGACTGGTATCCTACTCTGATTGAGTCTTGATCGCAGGGAGAGAAAGAGAGACAGAGAGTTAAGTGATAAAACTACAGGGACATGCCCAAACAATGCAATGACAGTTGTCAACACGAATATTTTGGATACCAGTGTCAGTATTTGGTTCTGTGCTTGTGCACGAAATACGCCCAAAAATCTGAATCTCCTGTCAACGACACTACATGTAAATCGGACACAAAATCTACACCAGTTGAGGCAACTCTCAACCAATCTTTGCTGTTCTCCTGGTTTAGGATTTATGTGAATGACTTAATGTATCTGGACAGTTTCACGGTAAAACTATGGTTCTGCCTCATGTAGCAATGATTCAAGGTTTGTAGTTAGTCAGCACGAGATTGATGTCTCTGGGGCTGGTCTGATCAACAAGTTACGGATTGAAGAGGCGATAGTTGCAAATATCTGCTCCATCTACATTGGCGGTGGGAATGTGGCTCTCAAACAGAACACAAACCAGACCAACACATTTAATACTTGCTATACAGGAGACGGATGTGGAACAGAGGCCGCAGTTAATGGCAAAACAAAGACCAATGTCTATGACGACTGCACACACACAAAACTGAGAAGTGGAACCAGTCCTGTTTACTGGTATCTGAACTTTGAACACCATCGAGCTAGCACTATGATTCAGGTAAAGAATGCCACTCTAAAGGGTTTCTCTGACTGTGGCGGCGTAGTGTTCCAGTCTAATGAAATATCATACCCTAATGTTTCTGTGAACACTAGTCACCACACAAACGCCAATGGCACACATTAAGACATTAAGAGTTCTCACCGACCATTTCGCAGGCCGGCAGTGCACTGACGGCAGTGAGGTGCAAACATTAACAGACACCTATTGTCTGGACGGGTATTCTTGGTCTTTTTGTGCAGTGTGTAGTGGTTGTGGCAAAAGCTGCGACGTCATCATCGGTACGTGTCACGCCTAATGTTCACATGGGATCTATGGACACGACTGCTCCAGGTCTTGTCTTAATGTCTGTCCTTTATGTGAGATAAAAATCGGGAAAATGCCTTCAATGTAAGCATACCTGACACTTGTCCCGATGGTAATTTTGGGCTACAGTGCGAACAGACGTGTTCTGATGGCTGTGACCCGGAAAGTGCAGACTGTACGTGCAAGTAAACGTACTACGGGTCAGACTGCACTCTCAAATGTCCAGACAACTGTTTGAACGAAACCTGTGAACAGTTAATCGAAGCCTGCGTCTCGTATGACGATGATTCCCATGTTAAGAAGAGTACAACAAACCCAAGCATATGGATAACTCAATGTGTTTATGTGCTAGACTTGGTTCATTTCTTGGTGTTTTTCCGTGTGGCTCATATCTTAATGTGTTTCTGTGCTAGTCATGGCTAAAATGTTAGCTTGTGTGTTTGTGTTAGCCATGGCTCATATCTATGTGTGTATCATGTTAGTCATATCTCATATCTTGATGTGTCCGTGTTAATCATGTCTCATATGTTTATGTGCGTCTGAGTTTAGTAATATCTCATTTCTTTATCTGTGTCATATCTCTGTATGTGCATGGCTCTGTATGTCATATCTATGTAAAGTCATGTGTCATATATCTTGATGGCACCAAGATGGAAGTTCGTCCGAGTTCTAGCCGTGGTGTATACAATGATGATTTTAAACATCGCGCTGTCTGTTGTCACAGCGATTTGCGGATTGTTAGAATTGTAACCACGGGTTTGAAATAATTGGTTAACATTTCGTTAACCACCGCTGTAGATCAAGTCTTTATTCTGATGGCTTTGTTTGCGACATTGGAAGCTAATGACCTAACTGCCTAACTTGTGTAGACGGTTGGTTTGAGGCAAATTGTGCGTTGCAGTGTTACTGCTAAAATCGCTCAGATTGTGACTGGGCTACAGGGACATGCACAAACGGTGACAGTTGTCGGCGAGAGCGTTTCGGACCCCAGTGTCAGTACTTTGATCTAGTTTGCAAATACGCCTAGGGATCTGGACCTACAGATCCGGACAGTTTCATGGTCTAATCAACAAGTTACGGATTGAAGGGGCGATAGTTGCAAATATCTGCTCCATCTACATTGGCGGGGGTCCCAATGTGGCTCTCAAACAGAACGCAAACCAGACCGACACATTTAATGCTTGATAATACAGTGGACGGATGTGGACCAGAGGCCGCAGTTAATGGCAAAACAAAGACCAATCTCTATGACAATGACTGCACACACACAAAATTGAGAAGTGCAACCAATTCTGTTTACTGGTATCTGAACTTTGACACGTCCCAGAAGACTCACACCATTCGAATTTATCATCAAGCTAGCACTATGATTCGGGTAAAGAATGACACTCCAAAGGCTTTCTCTGACAGTGGCGGTGGTACTAGTTCCAGTATAATGATATATCATACCCAAATATTTCTGTGAACACTATTGTAGTCACCATACAAGCGACAATGGCACACAGTAAGTTTGAGTTCTCACTGACCTTTGCGAAGGACGAGAGTGCACTGACGGTGTGTTAGGTGCAAACATTTACAGACACCTATTGTCTGAACGGGCATTCTTGGTCGTTTTGTACAGTGTGTGGTGGGAGTAGCAAAGGCTGCACCGTCATCATCGGTACGTGTCACGGCAACTGTTCACATGGGATTTATGGACACGACTGATCCGGGTCTTGTCTTAGTGTCAGTTGCGAGGAAAATCCGAAAAATGCCAACATTGCAAACATCCTGGCTATGACACTTGTCCTGATGGTAATTTTTGGGCTACAGTGCGAACAGACGTGTTCTGATGGCTGTGACATCGTGTGTGACACAGAAAGAGCAGACTGTACGCGCAAGGAAGCGTACTACGGGCCAGACTGCACTCTCAAATGTCCTGACCACTGTTTCAACGACACCTGTGAACGGTCAACTGGGATCTGTGCATGCAAGGGAACGTTCTACGGGTCAGACTGCACTCTCAAATCTGCGTACAACTGTTTGGACGATATCTGTTAACAGTTCATGGGGGCCGGCGTCTCGTATGTCGATGACATTTCGATATATGATGATAACATTTGGAAAATTTCAACAGTTTTTAACAAACGTTACTGAGTAATAGCGTTTTGAAGTTGGGCACGTGATTTGAAACGAGCTATAGTCATATCTCATATTTTCAAGTACCTCTGAAGTCGGAGTAAATCTGCCTGCATGCCGAGGGGCATCCTGTAATGGGATAAAACAGACTTTACACGCAAAATTCAGTCCCACAAAATTGAGTGGGTGGGACTTCGTCAGAGTTCAAAGCTGACGAAAGCGAACGAACGAACGAACGATATCTTTAAGTGTGTATGTGTTTAGTCATATCTCATATCATAGTGTGTATCTGTGTTAGTCATGTGTCATATCTTTGTGTTTGGACTAGTGATATCTCATATCTCTGTGTGTATGTTAGTCATATCGCATATCTTTGTGTGTGCATGTCTGTGTATGTCACATCTCATATCCTTGTGTTTGCATGGCTATGCTAGTCACATCTCATATCATTGTGTGTGCCTATCTATGTTGGTCATATCTCATATCTTTGTGTGCATGTGTGTAATTTCTGTGTGGGTGCATGTCTATGTCAGTCATATCTCATATCTTTATGTGCATGTTTATGTTAGTCATGTGTCATATATCTTGATGTGTGTCGGGTGTTAGTCATGTCTCGTATCGCTATGTACATGTCTGTGTTATTCACATCTCATATCTTTGTGTGTGCATGTCTGTGTTAGTCACCTCTAATGACTCGGGCAGATGGTGCTCGTAAACCTGGGAAGGCAGACCATCTAAGGGCAGAATCCCCCTACAGAAAAGATCACCTGCTGCCTTGCAGGAAGATTGGGGACAATCAAAGGCTAAGGAAAGCAAACCTGAATAAAATACTGGCTGAAATCGGATGCACTGGGGGGGGGGGTCACTGGCGCAGAACACAGTTTTAAGAGAGTGGATCGAATAGATTCTCTCTCGCTCTCTCTGCGTTCAGGACTCAATCAGAGTAAGGATTTCCAGACTCTCATATGAAGTCAGCTGTCAGGCTAAGTGTGTTGATCGCCCCCACAGACAGAACATCAAAATTAGAGTCTGTCAGATCCACTCTGACTGAACACCCGTTAATACGTTGCACTGTGTTCTGCGCCGGCCCAGTGCATCCGATTTCAGCCAGCATTTTATTCGGGTTTGCTTTCCCTAGCCTTTGATTGTCCCCAATCTTCCTGCAAGGCAGCAGATTGTCTTTTCTGTAGGGGGATTCTGCCCTTAGATGGTCGGCCCTCCCAGGTTTACGAGCACCATCTGCCCGAGTCACTAGAGGTGACTAACACAGACATGCACACACAAAGATGTGAGATGTGACTAACACAGACATGCACACACAAAGATATGAGATGTGACTAATACAGACATGCACACAGCGATACGAGGCATGACTAACACTGACACACTTCAAGATATATGACACATGACTAACATAGACATGCACACAAAGATAAGAGATATGACTAACATAGCCATGCACACACAAGGATATGAGATGTGACAAACACAGACATGCACACACAAAGATATGAGATATGAATAACATAAACATGCACACAAAGATATGAGATATCACTAACCCAGACATGCACACACAAAGATATGACATATGACTAACACTGGTACACACTAAGATATGAGATATGACTAAACACAGACACACATAAAGATATGAGACATGATTAACACTGACACACCGAGATATGAGATATGACTAACATGACACACACCAAGATATGAGCCATGGCCAGCACACACAAGCTAAGATATGAGCCATGGCTAGGACAGAAACACAGCAAGATATGAGCCATGGCTTCACTAAAAAACACCAAAAAAATGAACCATGTCTAGCACAGAAACACATTAAAGTGCCCATATGCTTGGGCTTGTTGTAGTCGGCAGACTCTTCTGAACGTGGGAATCACAGGTTTTGTTAAACAGTTGTCCGGAGATTTGAGAGTGCAGTCTGACACATAGAACGTTCTAAGAGAACAATCCGCTGAGTTATGACGAAGCCAACTCCATACTCAAGGGTCAGTTCCATGAAAAATGGAAACGTGAACACCCATAGCATTACGAGAGTGACGGATACCATCAACTATCGAGGAAACAAACTTCGCCTTCGCACAGGCCACAATAGAATGAGAAATCACATGTTCACCAAATTCAAAATAGGAACTACCAGCCTATGCCACTGTACACTGGACAATATGACTGCAAATCATGTTCTACAGGATTGTCCCCAGTACACGGACCTGAGAAGAGCAATTTGGTCTTCGCCCACCTCCCTTGATGAGAAATTATATGGGGCGATCGATTCACTTAAACAGATCAAGACTCAATCAGAGTAGGATTCCAGTCTCTCTCATGAAGTCAGCCTTCATGAGAGAGACTGGTATCCTACTCTGATTGAGTCTTGATCGCAGGGAGAGAAAGAGAGACAGAGAGTTAAGTGATAAAACTACAGGGACATGCCCAAACAATGCAATGACAGTTGTCAACACGAATATTTTGGATACCAGTGTCAGTATTTGGTTCTGTGCTTGTGCACGAAATACGCCCAAAAATCTGAATCTCCTGTCAACGACACTACATGTAAATCGGACACAAAATCTACACCAGTTGAGGCAACTCTCAACCAATCTTTGCTGTTCTCCTGGTTTAGGATTTATGTGAATGACTTAATGTATCTGGACAGTTTCACGGTAAAACTATGGTTCTGCCTCATGTAGCAATGATTCAAGGTTTGTAGTTAGTCAGCACGAGATTGATGTCTCTGGGGCTGGTCTGATCAACAAGTTACGGATTGAAGAGGCGATAGTTGCAAATATCTGCTCCATCTACATTGGCGGTGGGAATGTGGCTCTCAAACAGAACACAAACCAGACCAACACATTTAATACTTGCTATACAGGAGACGGATGTGGAACAGAGGCCGCAGTTAATGGCAAAACAAAGACCAATGTCTATGACGACTGCACACACAAAACTGAGAAGTGGAACCAGTCCTGTTTACTGGAGGCCGCAGTTAATGAACACTCAAACACTAATGACCAATGTCTATGACGACTGCACACACACAAAAGGTGCAAACATTAACAGACACCTATTGTCTGGACGGGTATTCTTGGTCTTTTTGGCAGTGTGTAGTGGTTGTCAAAAGCTGCGACGTCATCATCGGTACGTGTCACGCCTAATGTTCACATGGGATCTATGGACACGACTGCTCCAGGTCTTGTCTTAATGTCTGTCCTTTATGTGAGATAAAAATCGGGAAAATGCCTTCAATGTAAGCATACCTGACACTTGTCCCGATGGTAATTTTGGGCTACAGTGCGAACAGACGTGTTCTGATGGCTGTGACCCGAAAGTGCAGACTGTACGTGCAAGTAAACGTACTACGGGTCAGACTGCACTCTCAAATGTCCAGACAACTGTTTGAACGAAACCTGTGAACAGTTAATCGAAGCCTGCGTCTCGTATGACGATGATTCCCATGTTAAGAAGAGACAACAACCCAAGCATATGGATAACTCAATGTGTTTATGTGCTAGACTTGGTTCATTTCTTGGTGTTTTTCGTGTGGCTCATATCTTAATGTGTTTCTGTGCTAGTCATGGCTAAAATGTTAGCTTGTGTGTTTGTGTTAGCCATGGCTCATATCTATGTGTGTATCATGTTAGTCATATCTCATATCTTGATGTGTCCGTGTTAATCATGTCTCATATGTTTATGTGCGTCTGAGTTTAGTAATATCTCATTTCTTTATCTGTGTCATATCTCTGTATGTGCATGGCTCTGTATGTCATATCTATGTAAAGTCATGTGTCATATATCTTGATGGCACCAAGATGGAAGTTCGTCCGAGTTCTAGCTGGTGTATACAATGATGATTTTAAACATCGCGCTGTCTGTTGTCACAGCGATTTGCGGATTGTTAGAATTGTAACCACGGGTTTGAAATAATTGGTTAACATTTCGTTAACCACCGCTGTAGATCAAGTCTTATTCTGATGGCTTTGTTTGCGACATTGGAAGCTAATGACCTAACTGCCTAACTTGTGTAGACGGTTGGTTTGAGGCAAATGTGCGTTGCAGTGTTACTGCTAAAATCGCTCAGATTGTGACTGGGCTACAGGGACATGCACAAACGGTGACAGTTGTCGGCGAGAGCGTTTCGGACCCCAGTGTCAGTACTTTGATCTAGTTTCAAATACGCCTAGGGATCTGGACCTACAGATCCGGACAGTTTCATGGTCTAATCAACAAGTTACGGATTGAAGGGGCGATAGTTGCAAATATCTGCTCCATCTACATTGGCGGGGGTCCCAATGTGGCTCTCAAACAGAACGCAAACCAGACCGACACATTTAATGCTTGATAATACAGTGGACGGATGTGGACCAGAGCCGCAGTTAATGGCAAAACAAAGACCAATCTCTATGACAATGACTGCACACACACAAAATTGAGAAGTGCAACCAATTCTGTTTACTGGTATCTGACTTTGACACGTCCCAGAAGACTCACACCATTCGAATTTATCATCAAGCTAGCACTATGATTCGGGTAAAGAATGACACTCCAAAGGCTTTCTCTGACAGTGGCGGTGGTACTAGTTCCAGTATAATGATATATCATACCCAAATAATTTCTGTGAACACTATTGTAGTCACCATACAAGCGACAATGGCACACAGTAATTTGAGTTCTCACTGACTTTGCGAAGGACGAGAGTGCACTGACGGTGTGTAGGTGCAAACATTTACAGACACCTATTGTCTGAACGGGCATTCTTGGTCGTTTTGTACAGTGTGTGGTGGGAGTAGCAAAGGCTGCACCGTCATCATCGGTACGTGTCACGGCAACTGTTCACATGGGATTTATGGACACGACTGATCCGGGTCTTGTCTTAGTGTCAGTTGCGAGGAAAATCCGAAAATGCCAACATTGCAACATCCTGGCTATGACACTTGGTACAAATAATAATACATAAATATTATATGGAATAATAGAACAAAGAAGTATGTGTTAGCACTCGGAAAAATTGACAGACAAACAACAATAGAAAAAATATAGTCCGAAGTGGGATCGAACCCGTACTCAGTGGCACCGCGCCTTGCCACGAGAAGCCGAACGCTTGGCACACTACCACGCAGCCAACTAAAAAATTGGCTATTGCAGTAGTGTCTTACACGATGACGTTCTCAATGACTATAGCATAGGGTAACGATCACAGACCGGAAATAAATTGTATATTTGTACTTTCCTATTAATGCAAGTATCTCCCAGTAGGGCTGAATACTTGTGTTGTAGACAAACATTTATTGGACGAAACAGCACGAATAGTAGTTCCCAGTGTTATATACTGGGTACAAATAATAATACATAAATATTATTATATGGGGAACTTCCGAGGCGATAATAGGGAATAATAGAACAAAGAAGTATGTGTTAGCACTCGGAAAAATTGACAGACAAACAACAATAGAAAAAAACGAAGAACAATATATAGTCCGAAGTGGGATCGAACCCGTACTCAGTGGCACCGCGCCCTTGCCACGAGAAGCCGAACGCTTGGCACACTACCACGCAGCCAACTAAAAAATTGGCTATTGCAGTAGTGTCTTACACGATGACGTTCTCAATGACTATAGCATAGGGTAACGATCACAGACCGGAAATAAATTGTATATTTGTACTTTCCTATTAATGCAAGTATCTCCCAGTAGGGCTGAATACTTGTGTTGTAGACAAACATTTATTGGACGAAACAGCACGAATAGTAGTTCCCAGTGTTTATATACTGGGTACAAATAATAATACATAAATATTATATATGGGGAACTTCCGAGGCGATAATAGGGAATAATAGAACAAAGAAGTATGTGTTAGCACTCGGAAAAATTGACAGACAAACAACAATAGAAAAAAACGAAGAACAATATATGGTCCGAAGTGGGATCGAACCCGTACTCAGTGGCACCGCGCCTTGCCACGAGAAGCCGAACGCTTGGCACACTACCACGCAGCCAACTAAAAAATTGGCTATTGCAGTAGTGTCTTACACGATGACGTTCTCAATGACTATAGCATAGGGTAACGATCACAGACCGGAAATAAATTGTATATTTGTACTTTCCTATTAATGCAAGTATCTCCCAGTAGGGCTGAATACTTGTGTTGTAGACAAACATTTATTGGACGAAACAGCACGAATAGTAGTTCCCAGTGTTTATACTGGGTACAAATAATAATACATAAATATTATTATATGGGGAACTTCCGAGGCGATAATAGGGAATAATAGAACAAAGAAGTATGTGTTAGCACTCGGAAAAATTGACAGACAAACAACAATAGAAAAAAACGAAGAACATATTAGTCCGAAGTGGGATCGAACCCGTACTCAGTGGCACCGCGCCTTGCCACGAGAAGCCGAACGCTTGGCACACTACCACGCAGCCAACTAAAAATTGGCTATTGCAGTAGTGTCTTACACGATGACGTTCTCAATGACTATAGCATAGGGTAACGATCACAGACCGGAAATAAATTGTATATTTGTACTTTCCTATTAATGCAAGTATCTCCCAGTAGGGCTGAATACTTGTGTTGTAGACAAACATTTATTGGACGAAACAGCACGAATAGTAGTTCCCAGTGTTTATATACTGGGTACAAATAATAATACATAAATATTATTATATGGGGAACTTCCGAGGCGATAATAGGGAATAATAGAACAAAGAAGTATGTGTTAGCACTCGGAAAAATTGACAGACAACAACAATAGAAAAAAACGAAGAACAATATATAGTCCGAAGTGGGATCGAACCCGTACTCAGTGGCACCGCGCCTTGCACGAGAAGCCGAACGCTTGGCACACTACCACGCAGCCAACTAAAAAATTGGCTATTGCAGTAGTGTCTTACACGATGACGTTCTCAATGACTATAGCATAGGGTAACGATCACAGACCGGAATAAATTGTATATTTGTACTTTCCTATTATGCAAGTATCTCCCAGTAGGGCTGAATACTTGTGTTGTAGACAAACATTTATTGGACGAAACAGCACGAATAGTAGTTCCCAGTGTTTATATACTGGGTACAAATAATAATACATAAATATTATTATATGGGGAACTTCCGAGGCGATAATAGGGAATAATAGAACAAAGAAGTATGTGTTAGCACTCGGAAAAATTGACAGACAAACACAATAGAAAAAAACGAAGAACAATATATAGTCCGAAGTGGGATCGAACCCGTACTCAGTGGCACCGCGCCTTGCCACGAGAAGCCGAACGCTTGGCACACTACCACGCAGCCAACTAAAAAATTGGCTATTGCAGTAGTGTCTTACACGATGACGTTCTCAATGACTATAGCATAGGGTAACGATCACAGACCGGAAATAAATTGTATATTTGTACTTTCCTATTAATGCAAGTATCTCCCAGTAGGGCTGAATACTTGTGTTGTAGACAAACATTTATTGGACGAAACAGCACGAATAGTAGTTCCCAGTGTTTATACTGGGTACAAATAATAATACATAAATATTATTATATGGGGAACTTCCGAGGCGATAATAGGGAATAATAGAACAAAGAAGTATGTGTTAGCACTCGGAAAAATTGACAGACAAACAACAATAGAAAAAAACGAAGAACAATATATGTCCGAAGTGGGATCGAACCCGTACTCAGTGGCACCGCGCCTTGCCACGAGAAGCCGAACGCTTGGCACCTACCACGCAGCCAACTAAAAAATTGGCTATTGCAGTAGTGTCTTACACGATGACGTTCTCAATGACTATAGCATAGGGTAACGATCACAGACCGGAAATAAATTGTATATTTGTACTTTCCTATTAATGCAAGTATCTCCCAGTAGGGCTGAATACTTGTGTTGTAGACAACATTTATTGGACGAAACAGCACGAATAGTAGTTCCCAGTGTTATATACTGGGTACAAATAATAATACATAAATATTATTATATGGGGAACTTCCGAGGCGATAATAGGGAATAATAGAACAAAGAAGTATGTGTTAGCACTCGGAAAAATTGACAGACAAACAACAATAGAAAAAAACGAAGAACAATATATGGTCCGAAGTGGGATCGAACCCGTACTCAGTGGCACCGCGCCTTGCCACGAGAAGCCGAACGCTTGGCACACTACCACGCAGCCAACTAAAAAATTGGCTATTGCAGTAGTGTCTTACACGATGACGTCTCAATGACTATAGCATAGGGTAACGATCACAGACCGGAAATAAATTGTATATTTGTACTTTCCTATTAATGCAAGTATCTCCCAGTAGGGCTGAATACTTGTGTTGTAGACAAACATTTATTGGACGAAACAGCACGAATAGTAGTTCCCAGTGTTTATATACTGGGTACAAATAATAATACATAAATATTATTATATGGGGAACTTCCGAGGCGATAATAGGGAATAATAGAACAAAGAAGTATGTGTTAGCACTCGGAAAAATTGACAGACAAACAACAATAGAAAAAAACGAAGAACAATATATGGTCCGAAGTGGGATCGAACCCGTACTCAGTGGCACCGCGCCTTGCCACGAGAAGCCGAACGCTTGGCACACTACCACGCAGCCAACTAAAAAATTGGCTATTGCAGTAGTGTCTTACACGATGACGTTCTCAATGACTATAGCATAGGGTAACGATCACAGACCGGAAATAAATTGTATATTTGTACTTTCCTATTAATGCAAGTATCTCCCAGTAGGGCTGAATACTTGTGTTGTAGACAAACATTTATTGGACGAAACAGCACGAATAGTAGTTCCCAGTGTTTATATACTGGGTACAAATAATAATACATAAATATTTATATGGGGAACTTCCGAGGCGATAATAGGGAATAATAGAACAAAGAAGTATGTGTTAGCACTCGGAAAAATTGACAGACAAACAACAATAGAAAAAAACGAAGAACAATATATGGTCCGAAGTGGGATCGAACCCGTACTCAGTGGCACCGCGCCTTGCCACGAGAAGCCGAACGCTTGGCACACTACCACGCAGCCAACTAAAAAATTGGCTATTGCAGTAGTGTCTTACACGATGACTCTCAATGACTATAGCTAGGGTAACATAGGGTATACATAGGTCTGTGATCGTTACCCTATGCTATAGTCATTGAGAACGTCATCGTGTAAGACACTACTGCAATAGCCAATTTTTTAGTTGGCTGCGTGGTAGTGTGCCAAGCGTTCGGCTTCTCGTGGCAAGGCGCGGTGCCACGAGTACGGGTTCGATCCCACTTCGGACCATATATTGTTCTTCGTTTTTTTCTATTGTTGTTTGTCTGTCAATTTTTCCGAGTGCTAACACATACTTCTTTGTTCTATTATTCCCTATTATCGCCTCGGAAGTTCCCCATATAATAATATTTATGTATTATTATTTGTACCCAGTATATAACACTGGAACTACTATTCGTGCTGTTTCGTCCAATAAATGTTTGTCTACAACACAAGTATTCAGCCCTACTGGGAGATACTTGCATTAATAGGAAAGTACAAATATACAATTTATTTCCGGTCTGTGATCGTTACCCTATGCTATAGTCATTGAGAACGTCATCGTGTAAGACACTACTGCAATAGCCAATTTTTTAGTTGGCTGCGTGGTAGTGTGCCAAGCGTTCGGCTTCTCGTGGCAAGGCGCGGTGCCACTGAGTACGGGTTCGATCCACTTCGGACCATATATTGTTCTTCGTTTTTTTCTATTGTTGTTTGTCTGTCAATTTTTCCGAGTGCTAACACATACTTCTTTGTTCTATTATTCCCTATTATCGCCTCGGAAGTTCCCCATATAATAATATTTATGTATTATTATTTGTACCCAGTATAATCACTGGGAACTACTATTCGTGCTGTTTCGTCCAATAAATGTTGTCTACAACACAAGTATTCAGCCCTATGGGAGATACTTGCATTAATAGGAAAGTACAAATATACAATTTATTTCCGGTCTGTGATCGTTACCCTATGCTATAGTCATTGAGAACGTCATCGTGTAAGACACTACTGCAATAGCCAATTTTTAGTTGCTGCGTGGTAGTGTGCCAAGCGTTCGGCTTCTCGTGGCAAGGCGCGGTGCCACTGAGTACGGGTTCGATCCCACTTCGGACCATATATTGTTCTTCGTTTTTTTCTATTGTTGTTTGTCTGTCAATTTTTCCGAGTGCTAACACATACTTCTTTGTTCTATTATTCCCTATTATCGCCTCGGAAGTTCCCCATATAATAATATTTATGTATTATTATTTGTACCCAGTATATAAACACTGGGAACTACTATTCGTGCTGTTTCGTCCAATAAATGTTTGTCTACAACACAAGTATTCAGCCCTACTGGGAGATACTTGCATTAATAGGAAAGTACAAATATACAATTTATTTCCGGTCTGTGATCGTTACCCTATGCTATAGTCATTGAGAACGTCATCGTGTAAGACACTACTGCAATAGCCAATTTTTTAGTTGGCTGCGTGGTAGTGTGCCAAGCGTTCGGCTTCTCGTGGCAAGGCGCGGTGCCACTGAGTACGGGTTCGATCCCACTTCGGACTATATTGTTCTTCGTTTTTTTCTATTGTTGTTTGTCTGTCAATTTTTCCGAGTGCTAACACATACTTCTTTGTTCTATTATTCCCTATTATCGCCTCGGAAGTTCCCCATATAATAATATTTATGTATTATTATTTGTACCAGTATATAACACTGGGAACTACTATTCGTGCTGTTTCGTCCAATAAATGTTTGTCTACAACACAAGTATTCAGCCCTACTGGGAGATACTTGCATTAATAGGAAAGTACAAATATACAATTTATTTCCGGTCTGTGATCGTTACCCTATGCTATAGTCATTGAGAACGTCATCGTGTAAGACACTACTGCAATAGCCAATTTTTTAGTTGGCTGCGTGGTAGTGTGCCAAGCGTTCGGCTTCTCGTGGCAAGGCGCGGTGCCACTGAGTACGGGTTCGATCCCACTTCGGACCATATATTGTTCTTCGTTTTTTTCTATTGTTGTTTGTCTGTCAATTTTTCCGAGTGCTAACACATACTTCTTTGTTCTATTATTCCCTATTATCGCCTCGGAAGTTCCCCATATAATAATATTTATGTATTATTATTTGTACCCAGTATATAACACTGGGAACTACTATTCGTGCTGTTTCGTCCAATAAATGTTTGTCTACAACACAAGTATTCAGCCCTACTGGGAGATACTTGCATTAATAGGAAAGTACAAATATACAATTTATTTCCGGTCTGTGATCGTTACCCTATGCTATAGTCATTGAGAACGTCATCGTGTAAGACACTACTGCAATAGCCAATTTTTTAGTTGGCTGCGTGGTAGTGTGCCAAGCGTTCGGCTTCTCGTGGCAAGGCGCGGTGCCACTGAGTACGGGTTCGATCCCACTTCGGACCATATATTGTTCTTCGTTTTTTTCTATTGTTGTTTGTCTGTCAATTTTTCCGAGTGCTAACACATACTTCTTTGTTCTATTATTCCCTATTATCGCCTCGGAAGTTCCCCATATAATAATATTATGTATTATTATTTGTACCCAGTATATAACACTGGGAACTACTATTCGTGCTGTTTCGTCCAATAAATGTTTGTCTACAACACAAGTATTCAGCCCTACTGGGAGATACTTGCATTAATAGGAAAGTACAAATATACAATTTATTTCCGGTCTGTGATCGTTACCCTATGCTATAGTCATTGAGAACGTCATCGTGAAGACACTACTGCAATAGCCAATTTTTTAGTTGGCTGCGTGGTAGTGTGCCAAGCGTTCGGCTTCTCGTGGCAAGGCGCGGTGCCACTGAGTACGGGTTCGATCCCACTTCGGACCATATATTGTTCTTCGTTTTTTTCTATTGTTGTTTGTCTGTCAATTTTTCCGAGTGCTAACACATACTTCTTTGTTCTATTATTCCCTATTATCGCCTCGGAAGTTCCCCATATAATAATATTTATGTATTATTATTTGTACCCAGTATATAATCACTGGGAACTACTATTCGTGCTGTTTCGTCCAATAAATGTTTGTCTACAACACAAGTATTCAGCCCTACTGGGAGATACTTGCATTAATAGGAAAGTACAAATATACAATTTATTTCCGGTCTGTGATCGTTACCCTATGCTATAGTCATTGAGAACGTCATCGTGTAAGACACTACTGCAATAGCCAATTTTTTAGTTGGCTGCGTGGTAGTGTGCCAAGCGTTCGGCTTCTCGTGGCAAGGCGCGGTGCCACTGAGTACGGGTTCGATCCCACTTCGGACCATATATTGTTCTTCGTTTTTTTCTATTGTTGTTTGTCTGTCAATTTTTCCGAGTGCTAACACATACTTCTTTGTTCTATTATTCCCTATTATCGCCTCGGAAGTTCCCCATATAATAATATTTATGTATTATTATTTGTACCCAGTATATAACACTGGGAACTACTATTCGTGCTGTTTCGTCCAATAAATGTTTGTCTACAACACAAGTATTCAGCCCTACTGGGAGATACTTGCATTAATAGGAAAGTACAAATATACAATTTATTTCCGGTCTGTGATCGTTACCCTATGCTATAGTCATTGAGAACGTCATCGTGTAAGACACTACTGCAATAGCCAATTTTTTAGTTGGCTGCGTGGTAGTGTGCCAAGCGTTCGGCTTCTCGTGGCAAGGCGCGGTGCCACTGAGTACGGGTTCGATCCCACTTCGGACCATATATTGTTCTTCGTTTTTTTCTATTTGTGTATATAACACTGAACTACTTTGTGCTCGTCCAATAAATGTTTGTCTACAACACAAAGTATTCAGCCCTACTGGGAGATACTTGCATTAATAGGAAAGTACAAATATACAATTTATTTCCGGTCTGTGATCGTTACCCTATGCTATAGTCATTGAGAACGTCATCGTGTAAGACACTACTGCAATAGCCAATTTTTTAGTTGGCTGCGTGGTAGTGTGCCAAGCGTTCGGCTTCTCGTGGCAAGGCGCGGTGCCACTGAGTACGGGTTCGATCCCACTTCGGACCATATATTGTTCTTCGTTTTTTTCTATTGTTGTTTGTCTGTCAATTTTTCCGAGTGCTAACACATACTTCTTTGTTCTATTATTCCCTATTATCGCCTCGGAAGTTCCCCATATAATAATATTTATGTATTATTATTTGTACCCAGTATATAACACTGGGAACTACTATTCGTGCTGTTTCGTCCAATAAATGTTTGTCTACAACACAAGTATTCAGCCCTACTGGGAGATACTTGCATTAATAGGAAAGTACAAATATACAATTTATTTCCGGTCTGTGATCGTTACCCTATGCTATAGTCATTGAGAACGTCATCGTGTAAGACACTACTGCAATAGCCAATTTTTTAGTTGGCTGCGTGGTAGTGTGCCAAGCGTTCGGCTTCTCGTGGCAAGGCGCGGTGCCACTGAGTACGGGTTCGATCCCACTTCGGACCATATATTGTTCTTCGTTTTTTTCTATTGTTGTTTGTCTGTCAATTTTTCCGAGTGCTAACACATACTTCTTTGTTCTATTATTCCCTATTATCGCCTCGGAAGTTCCCCATATAATAATATTTATGTATTATTATTTGTACCCAGTATATAACACTGGGAACTACTATTCGTGCTGTTTCGTCCAATAAATGTTTGTCTACAACACAAGTATTCAGCCCTACTGGGAGATACTTGCATTAATAGGAAAGTACAAATATACAATTTATTTCCGGTCTGTGATCGTTACCCTATGCTATAGTCATTGAGAACGTCATCGTGTAAGACACTACTGCAATAGCCAATTTTTTAGTTGGCTGCGTGGTAGTGTGCCAAGCGTTCGGCTTCTCGTGGCAAGGCGCGGTGCCACTGAGTACGGGTTCGATCCCACTTCGGACCATATATTGTTCTTCGTTTTTTTCTATTGTTGTTTGTCTGTCAATTTTTCCGAGTGCTAACACATACTTCTTTGTTCTATTATTCCCTATTATCGCCTCGGAAGTTCCCCATATAATAATATTTATGTATTATTATTTGTACCCAGTATATAATCACTGGGAACTACTATTCGTGCTGTTTCGTCCAATAAATGTTTGTCTACAACACAAGTATTCAGCCCTACTGGGAGATACTTGCATTAATAGGAAAGTACAAATATACAATTTATTTCCGGTCTGTGATCGTTACCCTATGCTATAGTCATTGAGAACGTCATCGTGTAAGACACTACTGCAATAGCCAATTTTTTAGTTGGCTGCGTGGTAGTGTGCCAAGCGTTCGGCTTCTCGTGGCAAGGCGCGGTGCCACTGAGTACGGGTTCGATCCCACTTCGGACCATATATTGTTCTTCGTTTTTTTCTATTGTTGTTTGTCTGTCAATTTTTCCGAGTGCTAACACATACTTCTTTGTTCTATTATTCCCTATTATCGCCTCGGAAGTTCCCCATATAATAATATTTATGTATTATTATTTGTACCCAGTATATAATCACTGGGAACTACTATTCGTGCTGTTTCGTCCAATAAATGTTTGTCTACAACACAAGTATTCAGCCCTACTGGGAGATACTTGCATTAATAGGAAAGTACAAATATACAATTTATTTCCGGTCTGTGATCGTTACCCTATGCTATAGTCATTGAGAACGTCATCGTGTAAGACACTACTGCAATAGCCAATTTTTTAGTTGGCTGCGTGGTAGTGTGCCAAGCGTTCGGCTTCTCGTGGCAAGGCGCGGTGCCACTGAGTACGGGTTCGATCCCACTTCGGACCATATATTGTTCTTCGTTTTTTCTATTGTTGTTTGTCTGTCAATTTTTCCGAGTGCTAACACATACTTCTTTGTTCTATTATTCCCTATTATCGCCTCGGAAGTTCCCCATATAATAATATTTATGTATTATTATTTGTACCCAGTATATAACACTGGGAACTACTATTCGTGCTGTTTCGTCCAATAAATGTTTGTCTACAACACAAGTATTCAGCCCTACTGGGAGATACTTGCATTAATAGGAAAGTACAAATATACAATTTATTTCCGGTCTGTGATCGTTACCCTATGCTATAGTCATTGAGAACGTCATCGTGTAAGACACTACTGCAATAGCCAATTTTTTAGTTGGCTGCGTGGTAGTGTGCCAAGCGTTCGGCTTCTCGTGGCAAGGCGCGGTGCCACTGAGTACGGGTTCGATCCCACTTCGGACCATATATTGTTCTTCGTTTTTTTCTATTGTTGTTTGTCTGTCAATTTTTCCGAGTGCTAACACATACTTCTTTGTTCTATTATTCCCTATTATCGCCTCGGAAGTTCCCCATATAATAATATTTATGTATTATTATTTGTACCCAGTATATAATCACTGGGAACTACTATTCGTGCTGTTTCGTCCAATAAATGTTTGTCTACAACACAAGTATTCAGCCCTACTGGGAGATACTTGCATTAATAGGAAAGTACAAATATACAATTTATTTCCGGTCTGTGATCGTTACCCTATGCTATAGTCATTGAGAACGTCATCGTGTAAGACACTACTGCAATAGCCAATTTTTTAGTTGGCTGCGTGGTAGTGTGCCAAGCGTTCGGCTTCTCGTGGCAAGGCGCGGTGCCACTGAGTACGGGTTCGATCCCACTTCGGACCATATATTGTTCTTCGTTTTTTTCTATTGTTGTTTGTCTGTCAATTTTTCCGAGTGCTAACACATACTTCTTTGTTCTATTATTCCCTATTATCGCCTCGGAAGTTCCCCATAATAATATTTATGTATTATTATTTGTACCCAGTATATAATCACTGGGAACTACTATTCGTGCTGTTTCGTCCAATAAATGTTTGTCTACAACACAAGTATTCAGCCCTACTGGGAGATACTTGCATTAATAGGAAAGTACAAATACAATTTATTTCCGGTCTGTGATCGTTACCCTATGCTATAGTCATTGAGAACGTCATCGTGTAAGACACTACTGCAATAGCCAATTTTTTAGTTGGCTGCGTGGTAGTGTGCCAAGCGTTCGGCTTCTCGTGGCAAGGCGCGGTGCCACTGAGTACGGGTTCGATCCCACTTCGGACCATATTTGTTCTTCGTTTTTTTCTATTGTTGTTTGTCTGTCAATTTTTCCGAGTGCTAACACATACTTCTTTGTTCTATTATTCCCTATTATCGCCTCGGAAGTTCCCCATATAATAATATTTATGTATTATTATTTGTACCCAGTATATAATCACTGGGAACTACTATTCGTGCTGTTTCGTCCAATAAATGTTTGTCTACAACACAAGTATTCAGCCCTACTGGGAGATACTTGCATTAATAGGAAAGTACAAATATACAATTTATTTCCGGTCTGTGATCGTTACCCTATGCTATAGTCATTGAGAACGTCATCGTGTAAGACACTACTGCAATAGCCAATTTTTTAGTTGGCTGCGTGGTAGTGTGCCAAGCGTTCGGCTTCTCGTGGCAAGGCGCGGTGCCACTGAGTACGGGTTCGATCCCACTTCGGACCATATATTGTTCTTCGTTTTTTTCTATTGTTGTTTGTCTGTCAATTTTTCCGAGTGCTAACACATACTTCTTTGTTCTATTATTCCCTATTATCGCCTCGGAAGTTCCCCATATAATAATATTTATGTATTATTATTTGTACCCAGTATATAATCACTGGGAACTACTATTCGTGCTGTTTCGTCCAATAAATGTTTGTCTACAACACAAGTATTCAGCCCTACTGGAGATACTTGCATTAATAGGAAAGTACAAATATACAATTTATTTCCGGTCTGTGATCGTTACCCTATGCTATAGTCATTGAGAACGTCATCGTGTAAGACACTACTGCAATAGCCAATTTTTTAGTTGGCTGCGTGGTAGTGTGCCAAGCGTTCGGCTTCTCGTGGCAAGGCGCGGTGCCACTGAGTACGGGTTCGATCCCACTTCGGACCATATATTGTTCTTCGTTTTTTTCTATTGTTGTTTGTCTGTCAATTTTTCCGAGTGCTAACACATACTTCTTTGTTCTATTATTCCCTATTATCGCCTCGGAAGTTCCCCATATAATAATATTTATGTATTATTATTTGTACCCAGTATATAATCACTGGGAACTACTATTCGTGCTGTTTCGTCCAATAAATGTTTGTCTACAACACAAGTATTCAGCCCTACTGGGAGATACTTGCATTAATAGGAAAGTACAAATATACAATTTATTTCCGGTCTGTGATCGTTACCCTATGCTATAGTCATTGAGATCGTCATCGTGTAAGACACTACTGCAATAGCCAATTTTTTAGTTGGCTGCGTGGTAGTGTGCCAAGCGTTCGGCTTCTCGTGGCAAGGCGCGGTGCCACTGAGTACGGGTTCGATCCCACTTCGGACCATATATTGTTCTTCGTTTTTTTCTATTGTTGTTTGTCTGTCAATTTTTCCGAGTGCTAACACATACTTCTTTGTTCTATTATTCCCTATTATCGCCTCGGAAGTTCCCCATATAATAATATTTATGTATTATTATTTGTACCCAGTATATAACCTGGGAACTACTATTCGTGCTGTTTCGTCCAATAAATGTTTGTCTACAACACAAGTATTCAGCCCTACTGGGAGATACTTGCATTAATAGGAAAGTACAAATATACAATTTATTTCCGGTCTGTGATCGTTACCCTATGCTATAGTCATTGAGAACGTCATCGTGTAAGACACTACTGCAATAGCCAATTTTTTAGTTGGCTGCGTGGTAGTGTGCCAAGCGTTCGCTTCTCGTGGCAAGGCGCGGTGCCACTGAGTACGGGTTCGATCCCACTTCGGACCATATATTGTTCTTCGTTTTTTTCTATTGTTGTTTGTCTGTCAATTTTTCCGAGTGCTAACACATACTTCTTTGTTCTATTATTCCCTATTATCGCCTCGGAAGTTCCCCATATAATAATATTTATGTATTATTATTTGTACCCAGTATATAATCACTGGGAACTACTATTCGTGCTGTTTCGTCCAATAAATGTTTGTCTACAACACAAGTATTCAGCCCTACTGGGAGATACTTGCATTAATAGGAAAGTACATATACAATTTATTTCCGGTCTGTGATCGTTACCCTATGCTATAGTCATTGAGAACGTCATCGTGTAAGACACTACTGCAATAGCCAATTTTTTAGTTGGCTGCGTGGTAGTGTGCCAAGCGTTCGGCTTCTCGTGGCAAGGCGCGGTGCCACTGAGTACGGGTTCGATCCCACTTCGGACCATATATTGTTCTTCGTTTTTTTCTATTGTTGTTTGTCTGTCAATTTTTCCGAGTGCTAACACATACTTCTTTGTTCTATTATTCCATATTATCTACCCGCTGCTGTGTCTACACTGAGCATATTATCTACCCAGCTGCTGTATCTACCCCAAGCATATTCTACCCAGCTGCTGTATCTACCCCGAGCATATTATCTACCCAGCTGTTTGTATCTACCCTGAGCATATTATCTAGCCAGGTGCTGTATCTACCCTGAGCATATTATCTACCCAGCTGTTGTATCTACCCTGAACATATTACATGTATCTACCCAGCTGCTGTTCTACCCTGAGCATATTATCTACCCAGCTGTTGTATCTACCCTGAGCATATTATCTACTGAGCTGCTGTTTCTACAATGAGCATATTATCTACTGGGCTGCTGTATCTACCTGAGCATATTATCTACCCAGCTGTTGTATCTACCCTGAGCATATTATCTAGCCAGCTGCTGTATCTACCCTGAGCATATTATCTACTGAGCTGATGTATCTACACTGAGCATATTATCTACATAGCTGTTGTATCTACCCTGTTCATATTATCAACCCAGCAGTTGTATCTACCCTGAGCATATTATCTACTGAGCTGCTGTATCTACCCTGAGCATAGTATCTACAGAGCTGCTTTAATCTACTCTGAGCATATTATCTACTGAGCGCTCTATCTACCCTGAGCATATTATCTACAGAGCTGTTGTATCTACCCTGAGCATATTATCTACTGAGCTGCTGTATCTACCCTGAGCATATTATCTACAGAGCTGCTTTATCTACTCTGAGCATATTATCTATCCACCTGTTTTTATCTACCCTGAGCATATTCTCTACCCACCTGTTTTATCTACCCTGATCGTAGTATCTACCCAGCTGCTATAGACAGGTACTTTTAGGTAGACGTTGAGGTGAGAGTGTACAGATTACATGTTGATAAAAGAGTTAGACACTTTGACAACAACTGCAGCAGTTGGTACACGGTGAAAGTGGATAGTTTACTTGTTGATATAAGACACTATACCAAGAACTGTAGCAGAAGACAGACGGTAAGTGTGGACAGATTACTTGTTGATGTCTGTCAGATACTATGACAACAACATCAAGCTATTGAACAGCGGAGGAAACAAGGTAGGGAGACAGAACACTTAGAACCACGACGGCATCCTGAGTCTATGAGTAGAAACATGTGTAACAAGCCAATCCACAGGTTATTCTCGCAACCATATCTTCTTTCAAAGAGATTAACACTAATTAGCCTTTATAAGTGCAGAGACATATGTTTAAGAAATCGGTAATAATATAATCATGATCGTCAAGTACCGGGCCTGCTGGCGAAGGTAATCATGTCTCTCCACAACTTTCGATCACGACAGTTTTCATCTTTTCTGTTGTTGACCTTCTGCCAAGTCCTTCTCTTAAGCTGTCTGGTATCTTTTCTCTTTCCTTCCCTCTATCTCTGCGTCACTCAATTTTTCCAGTTAATACAATATATTCCAGTTGTTTCTCTTCTCATTACATGGCCAAAAAAATTATGATTGTTTCTTCCTAATATTAGAAATTAGCTCTCTTTTGCTTTGACCTCTTTCAGAACGTTTTCATTACTCCTTCTTAGCTGTCCATGGTATTCTCAACATTCTTCTGTAAAACAACATTTCTACAGACTCCGGTGATTTTCTTGTCTGTTGTCCTAATGTCCATGATTCACATCCATATGTTAAGACTGGCTCTACATAACATTTAAGAACTCTTTTTTCTTATTTCTATTGTCAAAAATGGATTGCATAGTATCTTCCTCATTTTTTTGGAAAGCTGCTTTTGCCTGAGCCATTCTCATGATTGTACAAAGAAATTACGACGGTAGTTTTCTATTGCCTTCCGTCGGTATGTTTACGGTTTGGCTCCGCTAGCCTTTGACTAAAAAGTCTCAGCCACAGGCAGTGGGGTTGTTTTACTCGGGGCACACTCCCTTAGCCTTTTACTTTCCCGAGCATACCTGCAAGGCAGCAGGGCAGCCGCAGGTTGTACTGTTTACTGCATACAGTAGCAGGTAAAATTACCCGACCTGACACAATAAATAATATAAAGGTCAAGTTTATGCGATTTTTGGCAGCATCACGAGATTATAATTTTGAACTCTGAATCTTCATCATAGAATTCTAATTTTGGCTACGGGATTTCCACACCAAAAGTTCTCGTTATGGGAGGAAGTGAATTGGCCAAGGCATACGAGAGTGTTTCTATTGATCCAGCGATTACGAAGGAAAATCGTTCTAATATTAGGTTAAGATTCGTCATTTAGTTAGTTGAAAGTGATAGATAACTGGGGGCACTTCCAAACCAGGAAGGTTAACTAGTTGATTGGTCAGTTGTTGCTTGTTATGCCCTTTATTCAGTTCAGTTGAAATAGCTATTTAATTTAATTAAATTTGGTCGATTCCTTATTCTGTTTGTTCAAGACAGCTCAGTTAGTTATAATAACTGGCTGGCTGATTGTTTAGTTCATTAGTTGTGTTCGTTTCAATGAGTTATTTTGTTAATTCTCGTAGTTAATTAATAAGTATATTGGTTGGTTAAGAGTAAAAAAATGTGTCATTTTTATAGTTTATCTGTCTAGTTAGTTTAGTTAGTTATTTGGTTTGCTGGCTGGCTGGCTGGTTGGTTTGGTTGGTTGGTTGGTTGGTTGTTCGTTAGTTGGTTATTTTGTGGGTTGGTTGATTTGTTGGTTAGTTGTTTGGTTGGATGAATGAATGAGTGAATGAATGGCTGGTTGGACGATTGGTTGTTTGGTTGATTTGTCGGTTGGATGGATGGATTGTTGACTGGTTGTTTGGTAGGAATCAGTGTAGCCAAGACGGATAAAAGCATGCACCATCTCAATGTTCGGGCCTCAGAAACAACGCTAACATATTCTATTTTATCCATAGAACCAGTTTCATTTCTCTACTTTCCTTCTTCATCTGCCTTTCAGCGTCAAGGGGAGAGATAATTTGCGGTCTTTTGCTCTTCTGTTCGCCTCTGCTGCTGGTATCTTTCCTAGTGCTTCTAATAATCCATCGATCCATCTTTTTCGTGGTCAACCTTTGGGTCTGGTGTTCTCACAACGTTTTTGAAAGGCCCATTGTGTTGTGTTTTGATCGCTCTGTCTTGGCACGTGGCTGAACCATTTTATCTATTGCTTCCTTATATATTCTATGGCGGGGGCTATTCTAGCTTTTTTCTCAGTTATTCATTTCTGATCTTATCTCTCAAACTGTTTCCTGTCATTCGTCTAACATAATTTTCACAAAACCAGTTTCATTGTAGTCAGTAATTTCTCATATCCGTTCCACCACTCATAACAGGCTTTACCAAAATACATTGGTAAATTCTGTTGACAAGGCCGCATCCTACCCGTCCTACTCGACTGTACAGGCAGCGATTTACAAACCTCCTTTGTTGCCTCTTACGACCTAAGAATAACCAGTACAGCCAAGCGAGAAGGAATCTGGAGGAGACGACATCCCAGTGATTAATATTAATATTGTACTGAGCCGAGCATGTTGCGTTGAAAGTGGCAATCATTACAGCTTGCTGGATATCACAGAACTTCGAAAAGCGAACGTGGTCACGGCATTTTTTTAAACAAACGAGTCAAAGCAACAATCTTCGAGGGAAATTAAAAACATTAATAATTACTACTGGGGTGCAACAAAAACAAATCTAAATATGTTGTTGTTATTGATTTGGTGGTTATTGTTTTTTTTTCTTCTATTTTTTTTTAAATATCAAATTATCATTAAACGTTTCTGCTTCTCATATCGGTGCACACAGGACGAGGGAACTCCGCCTTTGAGATGGCTGCTAGTATTTATGGGGCGACAAAGTACATTCATATGGTCTCACGATCGCGTACAAGACTAGCCTGGTCACCCATTATGTTGGAGACATAAGGTAATAACAGACATACATAACGTTTATAATTTGTATCTGCCTTTGAAATACAGAGATAAGTACAATTATAATAATCGATGATTCATCATCATCATCGTGTGTCTTCTCCGCAACGAAGGTTGGCTACCATGGATCGCCATTCTACTCTGTTTCTTGCTTCGATGGTGCAGGATGACATAGATTGACTTGTCATCTTTTGATGTTACTCGTCCATGTTAGTCTTGGTCTGCCTCTGCCTCTTTTACCTTGTATTTTTTCCTTCCAATATTACTTTAGTAGGCTGTTGTGTCTATTAATATGCCCAAAATTTCATTTGTCTTGTCTTGATTGTATTTAGTAGTTCTCTTTTTATTTTCAGTTGTTTTAAAACTTCATCGTTGTTTTCTTTTCTTTCCATCCAATTCTACTCTTTTTCTTCATAAATCCACATTTCAAAGGCTTCAATTTTTCTGTTCTGTTTTCTTGTCTAATGTCCATGTTTCTGCACCACACAGGATATTGAGAAGACGTAACATTTTGCCATTCTTAGTTTCAGCCCTGCTGATATTTGTTTTTCTTGTTATATATTTTTTCATGGCATTAAAATTACTTTTTGCCAACCTATTCTTTTGTTTATTTCAGTTTTACATTTTCCATCATTGGTTATAGTATGTCCCAGGTAGTTGTAGCTCTGGACTGTCTCCAGATGTATTCCCTCAACTGTGATATTTAATTGTAGGTCTTGAGATTTTCTTTGTTTATGATCATAGTTTTAGTCTTTTTGATTCGATGATTAGTTATTTATTTTTGCAAAAATAGTAGAATCGTAAAATAGTGTGCCCCGTGAGATCCCTCAACATCCGTTACGAGCTCCCGTATTTGTTGTAAAGCTGCTTCCTCGGTTCAAAACGTTCTTTGGCTTCTACATCGGCAGCGGTTATTTTAATCAGAGTCATCTCTCCATGAAAAATGTTTTAAAAAAGTGCAGTCTTTCTTTCCTACCGAAGTTTGTATCAAAATTCTCACCTCATTAATACAAAAATCCACCACGACTAAAACATGCTCCTCCTACGTGAATATTGACCAAGTTGTATATTTCTATCCCTACTTTTTTTGCAGTTGAAATTTATAATCTGATTTGGACTCAAAGCTCTAATCTTTAAAATATATTTGCCTCACCTAAAATAATATTTAAAAAAAAAACATTTTCTGGTTTTAAAAAAAAATGTTTATAAATTGAAGTGAAGCACTGGCTACATACATAAAATGTTTATAAATTGGAGTGAAGCAATGGCTACATACATAAAATGTTATAAATTGGCGTGAAGCAATGGCTACATACTAAAATGTTTATAAATTGGAGTGAAGCAATGGCTACATACATAAAATGTTTATAAATTTGAGTGAAGCAATGGCTACATACATAAAATG